>JAQQZY010000020.1:27743910-27765936 GCA_030068375.1 Ostorhinchus rueppellii
TTATGCTGAACATTATCATTGGGGGGGTTTGCATTTTCAGATCTTTTACATCTAAAACTGTTTAAACAGTGATCCAATGATCCAAACTGTTAAACTATAAAACACAGCAATTAAGCTACAAGCGTATGTGATACCTTTTATGAGTGGAAATGGGATGTGTGAAGTGTGCCAGCCTTTGCTCTCTGAGTTATGGTCCCATTTCTTCTTTTGTCTTGTAGATGTTTGCGCCTCCAGTAGCCAATGGGAAGAACAGGACAATGACACTCGCCAGCAGTCAGTTTAGTGGATCAGGTAAGACTTGAGTTTAAGAAGCCTACATGATATCTGCAAGTTGTGTTACTACCTTCTGTCTACTATACAACTAATTCTTTGCCTTGTATTATTTAGCATTTTTCTAGTTTGAAGTAACTGGTCTTGGCAATCAAAATGCATATGAGCTAACATTTGATATGGCTGGTTAACTCAAAGTCCACTTCCTCTAGTAGTAAGCTGCAAATAGTTAATTTCATCTGTAGTGCCCCAGCTACAGATTGCTACAGACAGCTACATATAGGTCAGAAAACGGTGTATTCAGTTTACACAGTTTGAAGGACTATATTTTCAACACTATTTCATTAACGCGCGATCAGCAGACAATGTGTCTTTGTTTCTTTATTCAGTCGTTTGTAGAATGTTTTGCAATGTAAGCAATGTCAAGGCAATTCTCATTTAGTAGCCTGCTGCCATTAGGTATGAAATTGGTCATTTATTTATGAAGATAAAAAGCATATGTAGACTACTGTCTTCTTAATCACTGACACTTTAGGGCTATTAAGAACTGTGTGCAGGTTTACTAATGTATTAACCTGAGTGTTATCGCATTTACTCGATCATACTACTACCCTTGATGTTTATTTCTACTATTTTAAGTGCAAACTAGCTGCTAGCAGTCACCCACCTCTTGCACCTACAGCTTCTAAGTGAGCCTTTCTCTCTTCCTGAATGTTATTAGTAAGTCGTGTTACTTTCATTCCTGTCACCCTGCCAACCTGGTGTGTGAAATCGAGTCACACTCCCCAGTGTTCCCCAGAGTGAGAACTTGGCCACTGAGGAACAAAGGCAAAAAAGGGGGCTTATGGACTTGAAACGACTCCCCCCACCCTGAAGTGTAAAACACTCCTCCCCCAACACGGCACAGGGCTCTTACCCCCACTGATCTGCAGGAAATGGCTTGAGCCTGAGACAATGTCCCTCACCCACAGCTCACAGCCTCTTAAACTAGCCCAGCATGCAGCGAGTGGCCAGAGTGGAAGAGAGCGCTCGTTGAATAGAGGGATCAGCCTGGGGAAGGCAGGATCCTGTTTGTTTCTATTACAGCAGGCAATTACTAAGCAGTGAGGAGTTAATTCCTTTCCCCCTCCTCATGTCCTAAAGTGTGGCCCCCAGTCATTGACACCCATTTTAATGCGATACTTCAAGCTGTCACATTTAACTTGGGGAGATCTGCAGGTATCCTTTAATAGCACTTAGGAGCCAAAATGTTAACATCTGCAAATTTCAGCCCAAGAGGTTCTCATGGATCTGTGTCAAGTTATAACACTCTGTGTGCCTTTTAAGCATGGTGTACAGCTGTGTGTGTGTATTTAAAAGGGGGGGGGGGGGGTGTAAGAAAAGCTACCAAGATAATACTGGACTTTTTTAGATTTATATTATTTTTTTTAAGGTACACCATTTATCTCTAGACCATGCCCACCAATTTATCAAAATCAGCACTGAGGATTGTGCATTATATCAGTATGCTATATGGCTGAGGCCAAGGAAACCTATTTATTATAGAGATGATGACCATAAAAGAACAATGTCCATCTCTGACGTCACGTGGGCAGCTTGTATATTCAGGGACCCAGCAGCGCGGGAACTGCAGTGAGCAGCCTAGTGGCCTACCAGACCACCTCTATTCATCAACACAAAAGTGCTCAGAGGGGTGCTAATTGCATTAGGCGTCCTTCTCCCTTCCTCAGTGGCCAGAGCGTGTGTGTGTGTGAGTGGGGAAGGGTGTGTCGGGTGGAGTGGAGGGGAGAGGATGGTAGAGGGGATTGGCAAGAAGTGTGGGATGTTTGAAAAGTAGGGGAGGCAGAGTGTGACAGTGTGTGGTGGGTGCTGGCCAAGCCCACAAGCCTTCAGGCAGGCGTCTCCTCTGTCACCTCTGCAGCTGCTGGCAACGTCTCCAACCCCCGTCACACACACAAACACACAAATCCATTGGATGTGACCGGCTCACTTCCCTTAGATCACAACAAACAATATTGTGAATTTTCACATGTGGTCTCTCGCAGTAACTGGCGTAGTAGTTGTGTTTGTGACTTCTGCACTCGGTTGTATACCTGCTCTACTTTGTTTTATGTACAGTATTTTACTGTGCATCCGTGTGTTGAAGCTAGAGCAGCTAAGCCCTTGGAATAAGGAAATCTCAAAGGATGGTGGCTTCCCTTCAACTAAATTAGATGTTTTCAGAGCCTCCAGCCGAGAGAAGGCTTTGTGGCTCAGAAAATAAATATTTTTCTGGGCTCTGGTTGTGAGTCGGTATTTGTCTTGCTATGTGGCTTTCATTGGAAGTACATTCACACCTGTCATGCTGAAATCTGGATTCACGTGGTGTACTGTATGTCCAGAGAACCTGTTGTCTCCTGAAATTTTTACTATGCATATCCAATTGATGAGTTATTCAGATCAATTTCAACATTTGTATTTTTTGTCTGTCACCATGTTGATTGTTCAAATGTTCAAGTTGTTAGCTGTGTAACCCAATAAAATATTTAATTTGTAATTAAACAATTAGCAACATTTGTATTTTCTTTCTGTTTAGTACATTTATAAAAGGTTGGAAAAATTACTTTGTGTTAAATTATTATACTCCTACTTGGTTAGAATTTAAAAAACAAACAAACACACACAGTGGATATAGGGTTAAATGATATGGTTATGCATTACTTTAAAGGTATCGTGTTGATAACAGCAGTGTGACTGGTTTGGCGTGGTAGTTTTTCTGCAGGCAGTGAACAACAGCACTAATAGTCAACTTAAGAAATGACAAGCTTTGCAGGGAAGTGATGAAATGAGGATGAAAGAAATCCTAGAAAAGATCCAGTTTTGACCCTTAAATGTTACTGAAAATGCAGAGTCTGTGTTTTTACAGTTTTTAAAGGAAACTTTTTAGGTCACAGGCATGGAGTTGGTTTAAAACAAAGTGCTAAAAATATGTTTAGTGGCCAATATAGTTGATTTTGTAATACATTACTGGCCTACTTAAATATCTTGCTCATGCAAAGAGGCTTGTTTGTGCATGAACAGCATAGTGGAGGTTGTGACCAAAAAAAGTGTAACCAGCATCCAGATTTCATCATTGAAAATTTAATGTGTAGCTTGTGACTCAAAATGATTTGTCAGGTAGTTAATTTTGTTAACAGCATGTGTAGCTTGGCAGATGATTTAAGACTTTTTTTTTTTTTTCATTTTTTAAAATAATTCTGGTTGCCTGTAGTGACAGTAAATATCACACATGACAAGAGATCAACAGCAAAACAAATATCTCTCTTTTCTGGCATAGTCTGGCTCTCCTAGGTTGGCTGAGCGTCAGTGTCACCTCAGCAGCTCTTCACCTTGTTTTAATTGCCTCCAAGTTAATTACTCCAGTAAGTGTGAAACAATGTTGTCAGACTTCTCCTGCACAGCCGTGCTTTCTCTCTATCCTCTGCTCCCCCGCTGGCCAAATGGAGCTTTCATAGGTGGATGAGTGGGGTATTGGAAAAGGCTGTGAACATTATGAAGTTCCTCTCTTAACTCTGCTGGTTGGCCTTGTTGTACTGCTGAGTGCAAGTTGTTGTTGACGGTGATCAAATATAATTTTGAGTGTTTGTCTTCTTTGAAAACGTGTTGTACATGTGAAAATAATACCAGCCTTTTTGATTAAAACTAGTGTGTATTTAGACAGAAAAGATGAGAAGTTTTAGGAAAAGTAAGATGAGCTTATTGTTGATGTCTCTGTTCTATAAGGTTTTTTTTCTGGTGAATTTGGTATTTTATTTCTCCTGGCACCGTGCTTTGGCTGAAGTGTCTTCATGTAAAGTCTCTTTATTTAGCACTGAGCCCATCACCAATGTCCTGTGCTGTTGGACATGGTTGACGGTGGTGCTGCACTTTATTAGTTGCTGTGGCCTTTTCGACGGGGCCGATCTGACAGTATACAAGGCTGATCTTTTGAGGTCCCCTCTCCTCCTGCTTGCGTGATTCTCCATGCCACTGGCATCAGCTCCATAGATCACGGCTGTCGCAGCGTGTGTAGGTGCTTGCACCGCTCTGTTAGTCTCATCACTCATTCTCACTCGTCAGCCAGGCTGCTGATCTCGCCCAGACCCCTCGCTCTGCCTTCCCTCTTATTTCTCTCCATCTTTCTCCCTCCTTCTCTCTATCTCTCTCTTCCCCTTGCTTTCTCCTTCCACCCGCTCACTCCCTCTTTTGCTTTCTCACACACATTTTTTTAATTAGGCAAAAATCAAAGACAAAATATGAATATTCATAAGGAAACTGCATTAATATGCACAATTATGCAAATCAGCATGCAATTAAGCCTTGTGTCTCCAGAGAGCCTGGATAGCATTAGTGCATAAGACAGGGAGAAGGGGATGATGGGGGTATTTTGGAGTTTTCTGCTCCACCAGTCTTTTGGCTGTGTTTTTCCTTTGTGCCACACATCGTTTGTCTCTTTACCTAAAACACAGTGGTTCATGTTTCAGCTTTATGCTATGTTTTGTCATTTTTGTGCATTTCTTTGCATTCATTGCATTAGGGGGAATATATGTACCTACAGAGCGACTCTAATGGTATCACTGAGCCACATTTCATATGTTCTTTTTTGCACATTATGCTGCGTCTTGGCTGAACGCAAGAGCAATCACTTTGATCAATAGTGGTGATCTCTCCTGGCTCATGCAAGCCCATTGTGCCCACTTAAGAACGTTGAATGTTTTGAAAAGAACGTGGTGACACATTCCCTTGATACTTATCCAGCATCAGGGATTTCTTACACACCTGAAGTGACATGTAGTATAATCATATATTCCCATTTGGGATTTGGAAATGTATTTTTCACTATTATTCATCTCTACTTCTTGATTCCTTCACATCTTTCATAGACTGACGTGCAGGTCTACTGACCTGTCTTATCAATTTGTCTTTTCCAGCACTAGATGAGCGCAGCGGCTCCGGGTCCTGGGCCTCGGCAGAACAGAACAGCCCCTCTTTTAGCCAAGGACGGGTAAGATCTAAATACACGCACAATCACACTCTTGAGTCACACAAAAGTTTAGGATTTAAAATCTTAGCATTAACACCAGATGCCACGATACTGTCACACACACACTCTGTTAATCACTATGCTGTGCTGCCTCTTTCCCCAAACCACCACAAAAGCTTAGTACATTTCATGCCATGTGCCATTTGATTTGAAGTGCTAGTTTTACTTTCTACCTAATAACCTTGGCTCAGAATCCTGATTTGGCAAGCTCTCTGGTAGCCCAGAACCTCTGTTGAAGCCCACCGGTAATTGCAGCTTCACATCCGCCGTAACTATCTTGGCACAACTCTGTGTAAATACAAGGAACAGGGGGTGAAATAGATGCAGCAAGCTTTGATTACCACAAGTTGATAATTAAGAATGTCGGTTTGAATCCCCCGAGCTGATGCAGATTTGTTTGGCATGGATCCTGTTAGTTAGACAGGATAGCAGAAGAAGTTGAACCACTAAGCCATATAGGTGTGCTTACAACGCATCTATGGTTTTAAAGAATGGTTATAAAATGCGAGTACACAGAAGATACTGCATTTTCTCTTTTTTTTTTTTTCTAACATCCTTACAGGGCTATGGTGAAGGATCCCACTACAATGAGCATGAAGGCTTGTCCTCTCCATTTCTTAGTTCAGGGATCGCAGGTATGTTTCTTCATTTTCACTACTGGCTTGCTGTTGTTGAACAACTATTTAAAAATCAGGAAAACGGTTAATCTTGGTGCTTTGTCATGTCAGTTCTGAAGTGGTCCGATTGATAGTGATAAGTCGACCCTTGTGCATACATTGTTTTGACCTAAAAATTGTTTTTAGCAAATGTGTATGTGCGTCTACATGCATGTGTGGCTGTGTTCATTCGTTAAATGTTGAGGATGTTAGGGCACTGAAGCAGAAACCTTCCCTAGGGTTTTGTCTGGCAGGCGGCTTTATGCAGCTGAGCGTACTGAAAAAGGGGAGGGCATCTCTGGACTTTTTGTACTTTAGAAAACCTACTTTTCATTTGTTTTAGCACATGCCATATGTGTGTATACAGCTCCAGGTTTCACTTGCTGTGATGTTTTAAATAATGTTCACTTTAATCTTACAGGTAAAAATGAGAGGCCACCGTACCCACCCTTTGGAAGCCAGGTATGTCACCTATCCCATATGAGTTTGTAAGAGATACATTTGTACATGTCGGTGCAAAGGAAGCCCTTCTTTCTCACTTCTCTTTTCATGTTAAACACTTTGAATTAGCCGTCCTCATTTCCTAGAAGAGAAGCTGTTTGTTTATGCTGTACTCTCCCACGCCTCTATATTTATTATTAGTAATACCTTGTTTCTGTGTGTCCCGCTAGCCTGGTTTTCTTCCTAGTGACATAGCGATGCCTAGCCCAGATGCCATGTCCCCCTCTGGTCTGAAGTCTGGCTCACAGTTTTACCCCTCATACCCCAACAACCCCAGGAGAAGACCCCCTGATGGAGGCATAGGTAAGCCAAGCGGAATAAACAAGTGACGTGTAACAGAAAAATAGGCCAGGAGACACCTTTGTATATTTGGTTGTCTAATCTTTACCCTTTAAAATGATTGAAACACAAATATGAAATAGACCTAACATCAACAGAGATGTTTGTTATTTTTGTGCTTTTTTAAAATTTCTAAATATGGTCTTTATCTTTATTTTAGTACAATTTGGTCTGCGTCTGAAAATTCATTTCAAAACAAAGCCACATTAAGATAATCCTTGTGTTATGAATATGCAGAGCCATTTCATTCATGCAGATATGCTTGTACACACTGGTAAACACATACTAGTGTGTTTTTTCTCATGCATTCAAAATTGGTTAGAGCAGGTACACAGAGGTACTACATCTGAGCAGACGAATCTCTCTATGCTAATGTCTTATTTGTGTTTTCGTCTCATTTTCACCTTTTCTGTCTCCCCACCTGCCTGTATGCAGACACCCAGCCAAAGAAGATACGGAAACCCCCTGGCCTGCCGTCCTCGGTGAGAGCTTATTTCTGCTCGCCTTCACTGCTCACAGCCAGGCCCCTCTCTCTCTCTCTCTCTCTCACTCTCTCACGCTTTCTCATATTCTCTCTCACTACACATAGACAGACACACAAACACTGCTCCCTCCACTCTGCTTGAGCAGTTCTGTGACAGACAGGGGTAAAGACCCTCTGCTCAGGCAGACTCTCAGTGAGCTGACAGTCAGGCAACTCAGGCCCCAATAAACATCATCACTGTGGTTGTCTTTACACTACACTCAAGTGGTTTCAAGTGGTGTTCAGGGTCTAGTTGTCATGTAGATGTTCAGTTTTATAGGATTTTGAGGTGCAAGTCTGGTTACTTGCCTTCCTCAGTGGCAAAATGTAATTTATGCTCGTTCTAAGAACATGCAGGTCTTAACCAGGAAAGTCACTGTATAGATGTTTTATGGAGTGTAATGCATGAGACACTCTGACTTTACATAGCCAGTCACAGTTAGGACCCAGTTCAATGTTGCTAGTAAGGAATTATTTGTGTTCTTTTTAAAGAACAAACAATTGACTTAATATCAACAAAGTTGTCCGGCTACAGGCCTACTCTAATAATCTGCCTGGCACACAGTTCAGTTCTTTACCAGTCTTGAAGTGAGTTGATTATTTAATTGGCTTGTTTCTAACTGTTGCTTCCTTAAAGTTCTTGTTGAGTAAAACTAACTGAAGTTAAGTAGCTTAACTCCAAGAGTGTGCATGTAGGCCTAGGCTGTAAGAAGTTTTTGATTTACTCTACCAAGTGTCACATTTTGTCACTGGGCCCAAAATTCCCAGCAGCTGATGCAGCATGTGTGTGGATAATGGCAACCACACATAGTTGAAAATGTTAGTCACTGATACATGTTTGAAAATATCTTGAATGAATCTCACCGATTGTTTTAACAGTAACTTCATAAAGATTTGAGTCGAGCTACAGTTGCCCAAATCTTTCCCATTCATAGATTTTAACCTTTGGTTAAATGTGAATATTACACTTTGTACATGAAGTAAATGGTTTTAATATCACTAGTTAAGCCATCCATAAAGTTTCACCTCCTCTAGATGAGTCAGTCTAGTCATAGTTTTTGTAATTTGAATATTACATAGCACGCAAGGCACAACAGTAACTTTGCTCTTTTTTGTTTCTGCTCATGCAAGTTCCTTCATGGCCCTCAAACTATTGATGCATTACCTTCTGCGATGCACAATAGGATATTTCAAGTCAATAGGGCCTTACAGGGTAGATATCTGTGCTACATTTGCATTTAGATGCCACTCTTGTTGCTTGAGCTGCCACTGGTTCCTCAATATGAAATATTGCCATTGCACAAACATTTTCTGTAACCCAGTCCTCACGCTACAGTAGTTCTCAGATGACAGTGTCCTGGAAGACTAACTAGTTATGGGACCTTGGCATCTCTTCACTTGTGGCATCAGTGTTTCTGCATGTGGCATCAAAGATGACCAAAACTTAATTTTAAGTTTTTGCACAAATTTTGACTCTAAGGCTTACATAGCCATACTACATTACAATACATAAAAAAAGGAAAGTTCAAGGAGTTTTACTTTGTGTACTCCCTGATGCACTGCACTAATTAACAGATGCAATGACAGACTTGTATTTGGCATTGAGAAAAATCAGAGCTGCCCCTCATAAACGGTTCAGCCTTTTTTTTCATCCGTTACTTGTTCAGGAAGTGACATGTGTGCTGTCCTCCACCTGTGGGTGGTGTCTTCTTGTTGAAGTGGCTGCAGAAACCTCAGCATGTAGATGCACCGTGTCTTGATGACATCAGAGATTGAGTGTGAACACTCTGTCTGGCCGAGGCCCCCTCTTTTTCACTGTCTAAACCTCAGTCATTCCCCGCAGTGTGAACGATTGCTGCGTGGTTTTTAGTGCGAATGATGAGTTGTCTCTGTGTGAACCCCCCTCCCCCACTTCACCCAGCCCTCCGCCTACGCTTCACCACATGATGGCCTGGGTGGGCCTCCCCCTGTGAGTGACCCAGTTGTGAGGCGCGGTGCTTGTGAGGCCTCTTAGCCCCGTGTCTGAGCCCAGATTAATGACTGCCGATGATGATCCTGTGGTCTTTCCTCCCTCCTACACTCCCTCCTTTCCTACTTTTCTTCAACACCCTGACAACATACTCTTTATCTACTTTAAGTACTCAAGTCATTTTTTGTTAATTGACAAATAGCTACCCTTTAAAAGGTATTTCACATTTCCCCTCAAGCCAACTGACAGTTAACACACGAATACCTCTTTGTGCGATCCTTGCCCTGTGAACCTTCACCCCGTCTCACCTGCAACAGTCTGACAACATAGAGGACAGCAACTTTTGTGCACAGTAGTTGTCCAGTAGACTAACCACAAAACCCTTGTGGTTGAATAAAGCGCTTTGAGGTTAGTTTGATGTTAATCTTCATCTACTCCCCACCCCTTGCCACAGCCCACGCTTTTCTAGTGTAGAGACCTTTGCACGGTCATAACCTGAATTACATTAAACCCCTATTAGTTGAGGATTTTACCCTAGAAATCCCCTTTCTTCCTGAGAATACAATTATCCTGCAGCACCCGTCATTGTGTAGTTCTCTGTTCCCATCTAGAGCAGCAGGATTCACTCGACATTGTTCCCCGTGAAAGAACAACTCAAAGCCTATTGTTAAATGAAGCCATCTCCATCATGTTTTCCCCTGAATTAACCGTGATCATTTTAAATCCCCTGTTTCCTTCACACTCCCCTGGCCATATCAAGCTTTGTTTAAGTCATTTAGATTACCTTCTCCTGTCCCCCTTCAACACCCCTTATCTCTCTACCCATTTCATAAATCATCAGGGCCTTCATTTTTTCCCCCTCAATCCTCCCCCTTGCCCCTTTACCACCCCCTACCCACTGCAATCTCTCTCCCTCTCTTCCTCCCTCTCGCAATGACTGGATCCCAGCCCCCATCTCTCTCCCTCTCTTCGCTCCCTCTCCTCAGCCCAGCTGCCTGTGGAGTTGGATGTGGTCCAGGAACAGGCAGATGGCTCTGTAATTAGAAGTGCATCTCTCCATTCCCTTTCCACTTCTCCCTGTTAAATCAAATTACAGAAAAAATCCCTTCTCTGGATTAGCATTCTTTGCAGCGTAGCCTCCATTCTCTTTCTCTTTCTCCCTTCCTCTTTCTGCCATGTACTACAGAGGAGAGAAGCACTGACCGAACGGTCTCTGATGGTGTCAGAAAACTGAGGGCTTCTCATGTCCATCTTGAGTCTCTGGCTTTAGACAATGAGGATCTGCGTGTCACTTCAGCATCCATTTTTGTTAGCATTATGTAGAAAGGGAAGATGCATAATTGAACTCTTTAAGGCACTAATATAATATGTTCACTTTCATCAGAGCTGTCCATTTTAATCTTTTTCTGCACTTACACACCGGAATACGATCCTCTGATGCCATACACAATGTGATATTGCTAGTTTGAGCGTATTGCCAGTGGAGTGTGCATACGTGTGTGTGTTGGCTCAGTGAATGCATGGTATGTGTGCGAGCTGATACTAAGTGTGTTATAGGGAGGGGCTGCAGGCCAGGCAGTGCGATGTCACTGGGGTCCTGGGAGCTAGAGGAAGTGCTCACTGTGCACTGGGATTCAAGCCGTCGCTGTGCCCAGCATGCCATGGCCGCTGTGTTCTCCTCCACAGGCAAGGAGCCGGCCTGCCTCCTCGCCTGGCAGACTCCCTCTTGCCATCTTGTGGCCACTTGACGCTACTATAATTAAATGGTTTTGGGTACATCAACACCTCACTGGTGACATATTTCATATTATGTTGCTCAGAGTGACATACGAAGAGGACGCCGGTGTTTTTAAAACCTAGAATCTTAATGCATCTCAGAGATATTATATGTATGAAGACCATGTAGACAGAACAGCTGCTTATACTTTGTGTTTGTTTTAGGTGTATGCTTCCACATCTGGTGATGAGTATTCCAGGGAAAATGGCGGATATCCTGGTGCTAAGCCTGGAGCTGTCTACCCTGGCTCTTTCTACATGCAAGGTAATCTTTGTATTGTTTCCCTGAAAGTTTTGGAAATGCACTGTTTTTGTTTAGTAAATTTGCTCTCTGAAAATCTGATGCAGCATTCATATGTACAAATGTGTCTCCACTTTCTTAGAAGATCCCTGGTCATCCTCTGGATACTCTGCCATGCTGGGCAACTCTCCTCACATCGGACAGCCAGGCTCCTTCTCTGCAATTAATCCACAGGACAGGATGGTGGGTAGAACTAAAAGCCTTTGTTCCATTTTAAGATGGACCTCATGATCACCCATTTCATGTTTCATCTCACTTTATCATCATCATGTTACGTCAAGAAAATTGACTGATGAAATTTAAGATATAATTTAATCATCTTTTGCTTAACAAAACACCACATTTATCATCTGATTTTATCCATTACAGTTGCAGGCATTACATTTGTTGCATATTGTTAAAAATGATTAAAGCTCAAGCTGAATTCATTTATCATGTTAATTTAAGGTGTGTGTTCCTTATGACGCTGCTTGTATTCCTTCTCCAGAAGCGTCACCCCCTGCCTCTGTCCCCACAGAACTATCCTCTGCACGGCAGCGAAGTCAATGGCTTCCACTCAGCCCCCTCCACATACAATCACACACCCGCCATTAATGGTGATGGCATCATGGGTAAGAACGTCAGACAGAAAGAAACATCTTGGCAGCTTGTGGCATCAATTCATCTCCTACAGTCATCTGATATTTTTTTTTGTTTATTTGTGTACAGCTAACCGCGGCACCACAGCTGGCAGTTCAGGAGATGAAATTGGGAAGGCTCTTGCCTCAGTGAGTTGTTAGATTATTTGCTGCTGTTGTTTTCCATTTATGACTGATTTGTCTGAAGATGTTTAAATTGTTGAAAATGCTCAGCTGTTAACTTTCATATTTATGCATGTATATTGAAATCCATTGTAATTGATTTATATTAGAATTTCATAACTTGCATTTCATGTATTTGGAAGACATTATCTGACATTTTCAGCCATATTTCAGTGTTTTTAGATGATATTTTTGAATTAAGGATTAAGATGTTGTGATTAATTATTTCAGATTTATCCATCGGACCACAACAGTAATAACTTCTCTTCAGCTCCATCGACTCCTGGGTCTCCACAGGGAATTACAGGTATTGTGGAATAACTGAACTTTTCACTTATTGGAAAAAGGGAATCTTTAATATTTCATTTAATCATTAATTTGTGAATCAAATATGAAAGCTGACAAATTAAACTAATTGAATTTAACTTGTGATGTGTCACTTCAAGACAAAAGCATAATAAGATTCATTTTGTAAAACACATACTATACTCTTCAAATGACTGATTTATCGAACTCGTATTCTGCTTCATGATGAAATATTCACATCAAGTGGGAACTTGGTTGGTAAACTGAATTTGGGTGTTTTTTTAGCCTCTTCTCTACTCCTGTTTTTAACTTGGTCATGTAACCATAAATTTGGATAATATTTCATCTCAGCCACAGAATACGTACATCAGTCCAATTTATATAATGTAATCACTTTGATTGCAACCTTATTGGGAACCTTGGCACACAAAAATGAATCAGTTGAAATTGTTGGAGTCAAATGATGCATCTGCATGCTTGATGTTACTCTGCACAGAAATGTGACTGCAGCTCCATCTGGTGTTAGGTAAGGCATTACTACATTTACTGTACTAATATTTCTCTCTGCAGGAGCTCAGTCTCAGTGGCAAAGACCAACCACACCCAACTATGAAGGCCAACCACATGCACTGGTATGTTCAGATAGTTCACGGTTACGTCACATCAAAGTAGGTTTGAAGTTAGTGTACGATGTATTGTAATCTTCAAGCCGTATCACTTCATTTACTGTGGTAGCTCAAGTGCACTAATGCACTGCCTTTCTGCAAACGGCATGAGCCGCATTTATTATCTGTTAATAGCATTTTATCATATTGATTCAAGCTTATGTTTCTTGTCCTTCTATAGCAGAGTAAAATGGAGGATCGCTTGGAGGAGGCCATACACGTACTGCGCAGCCATGCTGTGGGCCAAGGTCCTGGCTTGGAAGGCACCCACTCGGACATGCACAGCCTGCTGTCCTCAGTACACAATGGGGGCCTCGGGGCCCTCTCTCCAGCCTTCCCCAATGCTAGCCTTGCCCTAAGCAACAGACATCCTGCTTTGGTGAGTCAAACCTGCTCTGCTCAAAACAAATGTTCATTTATATGGTTGCGATTTGGACTTTGATGAAATTAAGTGAATTAAAATAATGCTCATTATACGCATACATTGGTCAGCAAATATCAATGTAAAACAAAACAAAATGACTGAACATTTGTCTTAAATTGGTGTCCATGTGAAGTATATTGCACACTTGGCTATAGAGTATATACTGCGTATGAAGAGTCAAGCCTAGGTTGCCTGTGTGCCTTAGACTTCTATTTACAGTGTTTAACCAACTTGTCTTTTTGGTATAATTAGTGTTGTGTTCCCACAGACAAGACAAAACAGCCCTGAATAGTATTATTAATTTATTTTGTCATGTTTAACATCATAGCGTTTATGCCATCTGGTGGCTAAAAAATAAAATTGTATGTAAAACAGTATTTATAGTGCATTCACTAGCTATTGTAAAAGCCAAGTGGCCTCTGTGAGCGTGTGTGTAAGTGTCTGGAGACTTGCACAAAATCCAGAAAGAACTGACTGCTGCAGTTTGGCATACTTGTGTATTTTTGGTCAAGGAACAGACTAGTGAAAATGGCAAGTTGATAGGTCCAACATTTTGGGAGATATTAGTAATTCTGGAATGCAATAGCCTTATAATCACGTTGCTATACCCAGAACTCTTTGGCAGTGACTACTGGACAAATGGGTTACATGCACAAATACACAATAGCATAAAAACTGCCACATCTAGAAACCATGGATCCCCACGGGCCAATGCACTAGTGTTAAATAATAGTGGTTGAGCACCATTATTTGGCATCCTGAACCAGGTGTGTAATTGCGAACAGGGGAGCATTTGTAGGCAGTTTCTTAGTGTTGATGATGTATGTCATTGCAAAACTTCACTGTCCTTAACATTCAGCAGGGAGGAAAACACGAGGAGCCAACAGGCCTTCCACCCAGCAGCACTCTTCTGCACGGTCACCATGCATCTGGACCCACACCGTCCGCTGGCCAGCCCGAAGGCTTCACCAGTAAGACTCTGCACTTCTAGCATATATTTGGAAAACTACAGCAAAGTATGTTTTCGATCATGGAACATTGTGTTAATATCTAGCATCCAAAATTTAGTGTGGATATATAATTTTTCACTCTGCTTTTGAGGAGGGGATACAATTGTGTACACACAAAAACATGTTCAGTGATTAAAGCCCATCACTTGCAATTGAGTGGTTTCAGGAACACATTCTCACATGCGTTTGTGTCTTCAGGTCTCCCTGGTGGAATGGCCCGTTCCACACACTCCTCCAGCAGCTCAGACATCAAAAGAGAAGACAAAGAGGATGATGAAAATTCATCTGTTGCAGACAAGTCCGACGATGAAAAGAAGGACGCCAAGGTAGCACGCAACCGAACAAGGTAGAATCCTTTTACTCTGCTTTTGTGTTTTAAAATAAAGTTGCTAAACCTTTCTTTAACATATTTGTACATTTCCTAAGGGGGAAATATTTTATCCCACAAAGGTGGAGATTTTTTTTTAGGTCAGAACTGTCTTATGAGAACGTAAGGGGAACAATGAAGTGTACATTAGTCATCTCCTGTGTGTCCCAGTGGTAGCCCAGACTGTGTCAGGTATTTAACTCTGTCGACATCCCCCTTCCCTCATGTCACGTTTACAGAAAGGAGGCGTTGACCCTCCAGATGCTCTCTGGCTTTTCAGACCAGAAAGATGAGTAAGTCTCTGCTAGAATTAATTTCTTGTGCTTTATGGACTGTTGCCAGACATCTCTTAAAGCACATATTTATTGATCTGGTGTCTTTATTATCATGCCTGATTTTAATTAGTTGAGTAGTTGTTCTTCATTTGGAGTTGTCAAATTTAAAACTGATTTAAGGAAACATAAACATTCACGTAAAACATCTGAAATTGGAAATGAAAAACCTTCATTGGATAACGGCACTACACATTATGATATCAGAATGAAAATGCCTCCCCTTGTATTCAGTGCACATAATTCTTGTCAAGCGTAGGCACGGCTGACACAAGGTTTAGTGTACTATTAAAAGTGAACATGTCCACCTCTTGTGGGATAAACTTGTGATCCAGTGATAATCTGAAGTAGGAGATGCTGCTTCTTGGATTTTCTTTCCAGTATTCACTTTTCTATAGTATGCACTGAACTGCTCACACATCTCATAGTGTATTCATACAATACTGACGTCCTCTGTGAAGGTATGGTGTTGCAGTAAATGTACATCCTGCTAATTGCCATTTGGTAACATGAAAAAATCAGTGTTTGATGGTGTGTTTTGTAATCTCTCCTGCTGTCGGCCTCATAATTTAATCTCCGTTTATAACTAGTCAAGACAATGAAGATGACGAGGACGTTCCCCCTGAGGTGAAGATGGAGCGTGAAAGGGAACGGCGAGTGGCTAACAATGCCCGTGAGCGCCTCAGAGTACGGGACATCAACGAGGCATTTAAGGAGCTTGGGAGGATGTGCCAGCTGCACCTCAGCCACGACAAACCTCAGACCAAACTTCTCATACTACACCAAGCTGTCAATGTCATCCTCAATTTAGAACAACAAGTCAGAGGTCAGTCTGCAAGTAGCATACAGAGCCAACACTGCCCTCACCAGCGATTACATAAAATGAAAAGCTCACTGGTTTGTTTACCTCTGTTACATTCGCTTTGGGAATCTGAAAAATTCAGTTTCTTGGCTTTTTTTTTTTTTTCTTTTTCCTCTCTCAGAGCGTAACCTTAACCCCAAGGCAGCGTGTTTAAAACGTCGTGAAGAGGAAAAGGTGTCTGGCGTGGTGGGTGAAGCACCCATGCAGCTCTCAGGAGGCCATCCTAGTATGGCAGGAGATGGCCACAACCCAGTTGGCCACATGTAACACCAGGTAGGAATAAAATAATGGTTAATATAGTCGCAGAAAAAATAATTAGACCACTCTTGTTTTCTTGAATTTCTTGTTGATTTGAATGCCTGGTACAACTAAAGGTACATTTGTTTGGGCAAACAGTTTAATTTCAGAGCTGATATCTATCCATTTTCCATATTTTCTTGATAAAAACCAAAATCACTTTAGTTCTTACAGCAATATCTATGGCATTGTACTGACAAAAACAGTGCTTTTAGACATTCCATGTTTTCTTTTGTCCGTTTAGTCACGATACACACAGGAGTTGGTACTTGATTGCATAACCATTGTTTTTGATGACTTTTGATGGTCTAATCATTTTTTCCGTGACTGTATAATGTAGGTATTTGTTGACCATAGTTAAAGGTACAATATGTAATGTTTGTGTGTGACTGTGCTGAAAGTAAATCATTTATGGATGTTGTCTACGTCTACTTCTAAGCATAAGGAGTTTTACAGAAAATAAAAATCAGGTCTGCATATAAAAATCAGAGTACATGGATGTAAGTAATAGGGCTGTCACAATCACAACAACTGAATCATCTGTTTGTTCATTTTTATGTTGCTGATATAGTATGAACCTAGCAATAGTCTACTTGTACACAAACTACATATACTGAAGACCAAAAGCCTTTTATTGACATTGAACATGTAGAAAAATTACATTTCCATTTTACTTAGACTTTGGAAATAAAAATAGCACGTGGAAAATTTACTGAACACGTACAAAATCTATTGCTGACACTTCATCATTATTTCTGCGCTGTTTTCCCACTTCATCTCATGGTTCCTGCTGCTGTTAATGAAGTCTTTGTGTGTGATATTTCTGTTGGCTTCAGCTGTTACAGGTGTGACAAATTAATTGCTCTTAGCTCAAATTGTTTCATTGGAGCTCATTGTGTGATAAGTGTGTTATACCCACTAGGTGACTGAGAAAGTCAGAGAAGATGGACATTTTTAAAAGTATGTGATAACCTTTTCCCACATTGGAAATGTAGTAATAATAATATATAGAAATCTCTTCACATGTTACATATTGTACCTTTTTTAAAAAAAAATAATTAAAAAAATGTACAAGTAGATGAACTTGATTGTTTGTGATTATTATCTTCAGTGTTTAGTTGATGGAATACTAATTGTAAGTGTTTGGTTTTTTTTTTTTGCAGATCTGATGGTGTTCCCTTGGCTGTCAGAGGATGTGGCCTTAACAGATTTCTTCCACCCATTATTCTCAGTGTGTGTATATGTGGACATGTCTGTGTATTGTCCGTTCAATTTTCAAGATGCACATTCACACACTCATACACACATGCATACTGCCAAAACTGACACAGCCTGTTTGTCGCACTCCCAACCATGACTACAAGCTCAAATGTGAAGAACTTTTTAAGTTTTGCTTTGTTTTATACATGTAAGGTTTTTTTTCTTATTGGTTTCCACAATACGAGGGAACCCCGGAGTACTTTTTGTCCTGCCACAAATTGGGACTTCACACACTGCCGAGAGGTGCTCTGGTTAAAGAAAGGAGACCTAAACACAAATTAAATCAAGGATTTGTGCCTAATTGTTACATGTTTTCTATTTGACATTTAAGCAAATTGCTTTACATGTGAGGAACATTTATTGTGAGGGATTGCTTATGTGTATGAGCAATTATTTTTAATGTATGTCATTCCCAGCGTGATGGTACAGTCTTACATATGTTATGTAACCAAGCCCATAGTTGAAGTTGAATTGTCTAAATTCTGTTACTTTTCCTTGATCTTAACAGCAAAAGGTTTGAGGAGTGTTATTGAAGGGTCAGAAGGGAAAGGTCAACGTTTGGATAGTTCAGAAGCATTTTACACAAAAGACAGGAGCCTGACCAAGTGACAGTCACTGACTGAGCCCCGGTCGTATCCCACAAGGCATCTGGAGACTTGGAAAAGAAGACCCCTTTCTCGAAGGTTAAGAATTAAGGAGCGGTAGAATAAGTCTACAACTACAAAACCGTTCTTCCTCTTTTGTTGACCACAGATTTTAGTGTTACTCCAGTGAATCCCTTGTTTAAGTTCAAGTTTTTGTACTGCTATGTCTAAAAGCTTGCAAGGACACAAAACACAGAAGCACAGCTGTATAGATTTAGGATGGAAGTCTGAAGACGTATAATATTTCAGTCCTGGAAGTTTTGTATAAAAGCCATCAGAGACACTTGATAAATGATGCTTGGTGCTGTCACTGGTTTTCTGAAAATACCAGCAGATGCAGCAATGTCACGTTTTCCCCCTGATTGACATTCTGGTGAGAGATTCAACGAAATTCTACACAATCTGGGTTCATTTGAATAATGAATCTCCTCAGCCCACAAATGTTTAAACGGATAAGCCTTTGTACTTGGAGGTGAACTTTTCCAAAATGAGCATTCCCATTGAATTACAGCCCCCCCACTTTCCTCCTGAGTAAGTTTGTCGTCACATTTCTTAGTGAGAGAAGTGTGACATGTAAATTCACTTCATACATTACTCTGATATGTTTCATTTTTCAGAATTAAATATATATAAATATATATATTTTTTGTTAGTCTATACATTGTAGATTTTTTACATAAATGGCAATATTAGTTTGAAGTTTAGAGTGTATTGTAGATGAGCTGAATAAGGGGATATTTGACATTTAAATGAAATTGTTCAAATCAAATTGAACTGGGATGGCAGTGGAAAAGGGTCAACAGTCGATAAAGGAAAAATAATGTTGAAAGCGTTTGGTGTATCCTTTTATTCCAGTTTTAGTTAAAAGGCGTTTAAATCAGCTACCCAGATGAGTTTGTTCTTTCCATTTGGGGATTTTGCGTGCACCACACTCCTGCTGAAGTGTTCTTTAGCAGCGAGGCACCAAGGCAAAACGTGGGAAGGGATTTATGTCTCGAACCGTAATTATGCAACTGGTTTTTGAATGTAGCTACCATACAAATGTGGATCGCCTTCATTTTCAGAGTTGTTTTCTGGTTTTTTTTTGTCAGTACAGTATACTAGTTTTCATTTCACCTTTTTCTAAGATCTGCCCTCAGACAAGCGGCTCTCAGTGTGTAGCTCACTTTCGAGTGTCCCGCACACTTATTTTTGAGGCAGACGCCGGTATTTGGGTATAAGGTAACAGATAATATGGAGAACAAAAACAGTGTTATTGTGATGTTATTCCCATATTCATGTCATGTTGTGAATGAATTTTTTTTTTTTTTTTTTTTTTTACCAACATGTAATCACAAATGGGAGGTAGAGCATTTTGTGTGTTTAATTTCTACAAAAGAGATGAAGAAAAAGACCTATACAAATCAATAGTGTGGCCTTTTCATTCTCAAGACTTAAGATGTCATGATGGGAGAGTGATACCTTATCAGTGCCTGAACTTGTATTTTCATTTAAGACAGTTTTATTTTGTGAACCATATCATTTCATTTACCATGGAGATTAAAAAAGGTACTTGTTCATTCCCCCACCCTACCTTCTCCTAATGCTTTTTTCAATTTTCAGGAAGAAGTTTAAATGGTATAAAGAGATTTTCTTTCAGTGTATCTAGTTAAATAAATAAATGTTACGTAGATCTTGTTAAGTTTTTATTCCTTTTTTTTCTAATTATTCAACTGGATTATATTGTCCAAACTGCTGTTTTTAGTTAAGGTAATGGGTCCAGGTCATGAGTTAATTTCTATCTGCTCTACATTGCTAAATCACTTGACATAACAGGGTTCAAGAGATGCTGCTTTTGGCTCTGATTGTCTGCTTTTGATGCACATTAATAGAAAAGTGTTTGTGTTGCTTCAGTTTCAGTGTAGGGAGTGAGTGTTTCGTTTGTTTTTGTTTTTTTTGTTTAATTTTTTTTTTTTTTCCCCCTGTAGTAGCTGGAGCCTATTATGACTTGGAGCATTTTCTGTACATTAGAGTGCGAGCCCTCTACTGCAGTGGTTTTCCGTATATTTAGTCTTCTGTGAGAATTTTCACCTCTGGCATTTTACTCTTCCAACTCTTTTGGTGACGTTGACAGTGACTTTTTGTGAGAAGTCTTCTTACAAAGAGTTGTATTTTAATTTTTTTTTAATTTTATTTTTAAAATATTACAATATCAATAAGTGTAATGAATATTGCCGATTTGTTACAGGGGAAAATCAATATGTGACTTGATGTCATTAGTATTCAGTGAACATTACATTAGCCTTGAGCTATAGACCCAGTTTTCCTTTTGTTTCAGAGGAACCTTGTTTTTAACTATACAGTCTCCAGAAAAGCAACCTTACCCACTGCAGGAGCGCATAACATGGACAGAAACTTACAATTTTATGATGAAAAGTGTTCAGTTAATGGGCTTGGACTTGTTTTTGGTATAAGAAAGCAGTAATAAAAACTTGCTTTCAACAGTTTTGTCACATCTTTGATGAACTCGAAAGGGGGGAGCTTGAGTGTCAAGTAAAGAGCCTGACATCATGGCGTGAGGCCTCAGTTGACTGCTGCAGAGTCCTCTGAGGGCCTCACTCACTCACTCTTTTTTTATATATATATATAAATATATATAGTTGAGAACTGTCCTGTATATAACAGTAATGTAGCAATAAATGTGCCATTTTTAATAACAGATTATACCTTTTCCAATGTCTGGCTTTTGAATATTGTATACATAAAAAGGAAAATAAAGGAAAACATTGTAACAAAGGGTTTATTGTAGTTTGGAAAATGAATTTGTTCACGTGTTAAATGGTTTAAGTCAGTCAGGGAACAACTGCATTTATGATCATGATTCCAAGTCACCACGTCAAATCTAGTGGGATACCGATACACACGAGACAAACACAGGACGCTAGTATTTATAGCTGAATGGGTGCAATAGACAAGCCACTGTATACCCCATAGCACCGTGCTGTAAACAGGTTGTAATCGGACACCTTTGAAATGGTGTCCTCCGACGACCCCGAGCCGCTGCACGCAGACCGCTGGTAATTTTCATCAGGCGTCAGAACGGTCAGCTCGGGGTCCTTAAACAGCCATTAGTGTGAAAACATTGTACGGAGTGAAATCACCAGCGAGAAGAGAAGGTCAGGATGATTCAGAACATACTGAACAAAGTAGTCGGTGCCAAATACATTTCTATCCTCAGGACGTGGTAAGTAAAATAAATAACAAATGGAATTTGGTACCTGAAGTGGACAATGGCGCCTTTGTCAGTTTAATGATGTCCTGTTCCTCTGTGACCTGCGTGATTTACTAGGCAACTTTAGCTTAGCCCGCTTAATTAGTCCACATTGGGTTGTAGTTCGTTAGCATAATTGTTCTATTAACAGCTGAGGACAGAAATGACAATAATTCATGCACTGACAGTCAGACACGTAGGAGAATACCGAGGCAACTTTAACTAGTGGTGTCAAAGATCGTAATCTTAATCGTCAAAGTCAAAAAACATCGCTTAACCAGTGCTAGCATGTTGGCTAATCTCACCCTTTTACTACTGAACAGTTTACCTTTGTAATGGTTAAAAAAAAACAAACATCAAAAAAATAAATAATATATATATATATATGTGTGTGTGTGTAACTTAGTCTGTG
>JAQQZY010000020.1:27801847-27813452 GCA_030068375.1 Ostorhinchus rueppellii
AGTTTCATGTGTTTGCTCCTGGAGGATTCTGTTGGGTTTCTGTAAATTGGCTTCTGAGTCTGGTTTCCACCAGCTCTCTTTGTAAAGTGCCATGAGATAACTTTGTTATGATTTGGCGCTATATAAATACATTTTTGATTTGACAAGTGGACCGACCAAGAGGTGCAGGTGTTGTTGGCATACTACACCAATGAAGAAGTAGACAGACACGATATGATGATGTCATCACAAGGTTCTTACAGGGCCATCACTGTAATGGAGACATGACGCCTGAGAGGACCAGGCCAACTCACAGCCTGATGAAAAGTACCTTTCCCCCAAAAAGTCCTGGGACCGATGTAGTGGAAACACGCCTTATATGGTCCCTGATTGAGTCCAGTGTTGGGCTGCACAATATATCACAAAAATACAAATATTGCAATAACAGTGTGCAATATTCATATTGTAAAGACGTGCTATATTTGAACTTATTTTATTTTTATTAACTTTCTGTTTTCCACACCATGGGGTACCACAGTGGCTTTCTCTATTGCTCTAACATGCTAGTTTTTCTCACAAAAAACTGAAATAATGCTACTGCTGCTGATTGAATGCAAGTTTACATGTTA
Source organism: Ostorhinchus rueppellii (assembly GCA_030068375.1). NCBI lineage: Eukaryota > Metazoa > Chordata > Actinopteri > Kurtiformes > Apogonidae > Ostorhinchus > Ostorhinchus rueppellii. Next base: position 27,802,456 of record JAQQZY010000020.1, read on the forward strand.
TTAATGTTGAAAAGATGTGAATATTTTCAGAGCACGAGGCCTGAACATTTATATTTACAGATTTTATTTTTATATGCTGTAGGATTAGTTATTGATGGTTCACAGTATGGGAGTTTTAATTAATCATAATTAATATCACATATTTTTTCACCCTGTTTTTTCAGTTTCTGTAGATAAAGTCTTTCTCTATATTACATCGACAGAGAATAAAACTAACACTTTCTGCACTAAAAGAAAACCAAATCCACATTTCCAGACTCTAATACCTCTGTTCCTGTCTTTCAGCTGGTGGCAGAGCGAGCGGCTGTGTTGCTTCAGACCAGAGTGCGTGGATGGTTGGCGAGACGCGCGTACTGCCGAGTGCGAGCTGCCGTGGTTTACATGCAGTGTTGTGTTCGACGCAAGGCTGCAAGAAGAGAGCTGCTGAAACTGAAGACCGAGGCCCGGTCAGTGGAGAGGTACAGAGAGCTCAACAAGGGCATGGAAGTAAAACTGATGCAGCTGCAGTTAAGAGTCGACCAGGAGGTGGGTGTCACATGGTCTCACAATCTGACCTCTGATCCCTATAAAGGACATGGCAAATATACCGGCTGCAAAATGGTCCAATCTGGCCTGTGGGGTGAATTTGTGAAATGCTAAAATTACACTGAAGATGGTTTTAAAATGTGTTTCATCCAGGTTCCACAGACAGACCAGTATGATCCACAGTGGATCAGACCAGTAAAATACTATCATAACCTATAAATAAGTGTAAAAAGTTAAATACCATGAACATTTTTACATTCACAAACTATCCTTTCATACAAAATGTGATTAACCTGAACAAATATGAACAACCTGAAATGCCTTAAGAGAAGTAAGCGTAATGTTGACAGTTGGTTCTAGGCACAACAAACCCCGCCCCTCGCACCTATTGCAGCTTATTTTGGCATCAATTAGAATCAGAATCAGAATCAGAAATACTTTATTGATCCCCAAGGGGAAATTGCTTGTTGCATATGTTCAAAACAAGCACAGTGACTTTAAGAAAACAAGAAAAGTGCAAGCACACGTAAGAAATATAAATGTAGAATATAAGTATAAAAATATAAACTGTATATATATAAAATATATATATGCAAGATATACACATATGTACACCTAAGTACCAGAATATCATGTCTATGTGTGTGCTGATGTTAGCACATCAACTACCTGTATATATGTGCCAAATGTGAAGTCAATTGAAATAAAATTGATGTTTTATAGACATCTGAAATTTTGTCCATTATAAGTAAATGAGGAAAAAAAAAGATTTGAAGAAATTCATAAAAAATTTGAACTTTGACCTACTTTCCCCAAAATGTAACCACATCTATTCTGGGTCACTGGTAATCTTTAAACCCAATTTGGTATGAATTCAATCAGTAGTTTTGCTGCTACAAGCATGTGAAATTTTGCCCATTATCAGCAAATGGGGAAAAAAAGATTTTAAAAATTCTTAAAAAATGCGAACTTTGACCTACTGTTCCCAAAATGTAATGGGATCTATTCTGGGTAACTGGTAATCTACAAACCTAATTTGGTATGAATTGAACCAATACTTTAGTTCCTAGAGTGTTAATAGACAAACAAACAAACAAACCAAATCGAAAACAAGACCCCCTGCCTCCCCTTCAGGAGGTGGGGTAACAATATTCTGCCTTTTACTAAATATTTCATGTCTTTGTAGATCCACTGTGATTTGTACATTATAATGCACATGTGTAAATAATAAACTGAAGCATTACATTGTCAAAATTGCACTTATTTTCTTAATAAATTTCAGGTTATTCATGCTATCCCAACTTTAAAGGAAACTTTGTAGAAGTAAACACTTCTATAATGTCACCTTTTCCACTGTTATTATGTTCTTGGTCCAGCCCACTTCAGATCATATTGGGCTGAATGTGACCTGAACTAAAATGAGCTTGACACCCCTGTTGTAAATACTTCTGCTCATTAATTCATGTTGTATTCAGGCCAGGGAGAGTGGGGCTTTGAGAGACACCTTGAATGCAGAACGGGAGGCTGCCAAGGCTGAGATGGAGGCTCTGAGGGCAACAATACAGAAACTAGAAAACCAGAAACAAGAGAAACCTCAGCCCTGCCCTGTTATCAACCAGAAGGAAGCAGAGGAGAGAAGAAGAGCTGAGGAGAAAACTGCCCTGGAGATGAAGAGGCTCACACAAGTAGGACCCCAGTCAGCTGATGGAGTTTGTGTTATTATTAGGGCATGGATTGAACCCTTTATAGGAAACTCAGAAATACTCTGACTTCCTAGATTTTAACCAAGACTTTATTATGTTATTATGTCAACATTTTTTTATTGTCATGCAGAAAATCAACGTAAATGAAGTTAACATATTTGGTTTCTTTCCTGTACGTAGCAAAAAAAAAAAAAAAATCCAAGAAGTATAAAATACAAGAAAAACACATGTAAAATGGAAGGAACATGTACTTTAGAACATTAGACCCATATGCGTGCTGATCCAGACCCCTGTCCACATCCACATTCCCCCTTTGAATATCATTCCTTCCATTAGTACCATTACTTCCTGGTACCTAACAAAGCAGGTCCACTCACTGTTCATGCACAGGTGGACCTTACAGACCCTGGAGACCACAATAGACTTGAGATTATTGACTCACTGTCCTCACTGGAACTGGCGCTGTCACTGTCTTGTAATGTGAATATATGCGGAAATGATCAATAATAGTCACTTACTCGATAAAAGGTTAAAAATTTAATTCCATACTGATTAATTAGGCCTCCATTCAGTTTGACACAATGTATTAATCATTCATTTCTTTACTTGTAGCAGTTTTTATATAATGAGAGAAATTTTAGACAAATAACATTGTACATTGTAAATGGGATGTTGCCAAATAGTTATCTATGTGTTGTTAATATAAATTTTCAGCTTGTGTTTTTTTTTATGGGCAAGAATATAATTGACAAAACTGCCAAAGCATCAGTTTACTGTAATAACAATAACAGCAAGCCTAATATTCAGTATTTGGTAAAATTAGCAAGTTAAAAGAAAGTATAAATCTAAAAGAAAATGGTGTGCTAGGATTTTTCACCTGTTGTGTCCCTCGGTTTGTATCATTTGGGCTACAAAAATTTGTGGTATTTTCTTTCTTTCTCATTGTTAAAGGAGTTGCAGGCCCTGCAGAGAGAAAAGGACAGTTTTCAGAAAGAGAAAGATCATCTTTCCACTTGTTTACTTGAACAAGAAAATACTCAAGAAGGTGTGGTCACGTTCCATCATCATATAGTCTCCTGTTCCTATTTTTGTGGTTTTCTTAGTTTCTCATCTGTTTGTGTGTGTGTTTATGTTTTGCAGAGACTGTGCGTCAGGCTGTGTCTAAGGCGACTGACCTTCTAGAGTCTGAGCTGACTAACGAGAGACTACGGTACCAGAATCTCCTGAGGGAATACTCCCGACTGGAGCAGAGATACGACAACCTCAAAGAGATGAGTCAGCTCGCTGAGGTTCAACTACGAAACACACACACACAAACTTTATCTGTAAAAACACTGTACAGGTCTGAAGTTTGATGTCCTTTGCTGTGAGTTGTTGTTCTTTTTTCTACAGCGCAACACCAAGGGCCACAGAAGGACCGACTCCACCCAGAGTCTGAGCTTTGAGCCTCTGTCTCCATCCCCGACTCTCTTGTCACCGCTGCCTCTCACCCCACTGTCGGTGTCACCCTTCCCATCTGCGTTCCCGTCCCCGGAGGAGGTCCGCAGGGTCAGCGTCACGTCTCCGTCCCAGGAGAGAAGACTCTCCGTGTGGAGCTCTGAAACATCTATGGTGAGAGACAACTGAAGAAAAGAAACTTTTAAGCCTTTAACCTATAAAAAATACTACTTTTGTGGCAGTTCCAAAATGTTCTTTTCTATATTTAACATATCTTAAGTGATTAATCCTCATTTATTATAATATTACCTTCAATATTTTGCATTTTTTTCAGTGGAAGTCTGGTATTCTGCTATATTTAATTTACTGATCATGTAGGTGCTCATTAAAGCTCAGATTTAAGTTGAGAGGTATTATATCAAAAACAGAGAAAACGTGACTTTTTCAGCAAAGATATAAATAACTGAACATAAAAAAAGCATCTTCATCCACTGTCATTGAACCAACTCCATGGGTTTTACTGGTGAATCAATGTAGAAGATGACAGTGTTTCCATGGTAACTACAGAGCCTCTAAACGTCCAAATGTTTTATATTTGATGACCATGAAAATATGACAAACTGTATTTTACACCAAGTATTTACACGTATTGATAGGATTAGTGGATCTACAGGGAGTACACAGTTTAGGTCAGTAGATGGTTTTGGTCGTCAGTGGCTGTTTGGGTCTTTGTGGATTAAGGTAAACTTTAAGCCTCACACTTCATTCACATTTAGTGTAGAAACAGTTAATCACTAGTGAACCCTCAAAGCTCTTAAACAACCATAGACGACCCAAAACATCTAGCGATCAGAAATATTTACTGAGGTTGAAACGTTTTTGAACCTCTAATCCTATCAAATAATGCTGGTCAAATGCAGTTTGACAGATTTTCAACAGTATCAGAAACACTGTCATGTTCTCAGTTCAGTTCAACTTTATTGTGTCCCTGCTGGGCCATTTTTGTTGCAGCTTGTACAAGGACAAGACAATCCAAGACATACAATTAAAAGTCCAGGGGAGAGGGTAAAATACAGCATGTTCAACAACGAAAAACAGAACCACATGTCAATCAAATAACTGATCAATCCCTTAGGTACGACTCTGCTTGGACCTGTTAGTTCTGCTGGACTGATTCACCAGTAGAACACGTCACCTTTAACAAATGACAGTAATTGTGGAAACTTGTTTTTATGTTCGGTTAACAATATATTTTGCTTGAAAGGTCACTTTTTTTCCTCTGTTTTCTGTTTTAATACAATATTCTTTGAACTTACTCTGGGCTTTTACAAATATCTACAAAAGTTCAGTAAATTAAATATAGGAACAGACAGGATTTTCACTGAAAATGTAAAATACAGAGGATAATATAATAATAAATGGTGATAAATCACTTAGAAAGGTTATACTCATAATATTGAACGACTGTGATTCTGTTGATATTCATGTACTTTTACTGATAGTATAACGGTCAGTCCTTTTATTGGTGATTTAACCAGACCATGTCCTTGATGAGCACATGATTGGTTTTTTTTTTAGCTTATAGCTATAAACTTTTTGTACTTAAACCAGGTTGAACACTTACCAATACTTTTTAAATAACCTATACTCATGTTTTCTATTCCAGGATCAGCTGATGGACAGTATGGATGTGGCTAAAATGAAGATGAGCGGAGAGGACTTGGTACATGCCTTTGATGCTGTCCGAGTGGCCAACAGGTCAGTCTCCCATCACTCCTTCACCACTACATACTCATCTACCAGTTGTCCCTTGAGAATCAGCTGGTTCTGTGTCCACTTTTTGCAGAAATTGAGTGAAGCATCTCAGGACATTCTAAAAACATTTAAGTTTATGTCCCAAAGTGCTCAATTCCAAGCTAAACACACACTCACATCTAAAAACATTTAGTTCTATGTCCTGAGTGGTGCTAGTTTCAAATCAGGTTCTATATCCAAGGAGCCAATCAGGGGCCAGACCTGGGTCATGTGACATTCATTCAAAATGGCTGTAGAACACATGTAAAGCACAAAATGAGAACTCTTCAGGAAAAAACGTTCTATTTTGATCCCTTTTGAAAGTATAAAAAACATGTAATCGTTGGCTAAAATGTTCTTAGTTTGTCCAAAACTTTATTTAAAACAGCTCTGGTGGACATAGAACTTCCTGATTTGGATCAGAAGTGAAACCTGTAAAGGCACCAGGTCTGATGTTGGACATAGAGCTTGTTGACCAGGGGACACTTCCATAACTCTGAATCAGAAAGTTCTATGTCCATTTTTGACTTCTTCTATCTCTAAGCCTGTGGAGATTTAGAACATGTTAATATGTTTGGGGTACCTTCCACAGTTACACTATTCCACACAGAAGATGACTGATGACTCTAAATATGACAGATCAGACAGGGGACATTTTCAAACTGTTTTCTCAAAATGAGGAAAAGTGGTGGCCATGCCTCAGGCGGTAGAGTGGGTCGTTCAATAACCGAAGGGTTGGTGGTTCGAATCCCACTCTGTCCTAGTCCGTCCGTTGTGTCCTTGGGCAAGACCCTTCACCCTCCCTGCCTCCAGTGCCACTCACACTGGTGGATGAATGTTCGGTGGTGGTCGGAGGAGCTGTAGGTGTGAACTGGCAGCCATGTTTCTTTCAGTCTGCCCCAGAGCACCAGGGCAGCTGTGGCAACAAATGTAGTTTACCACCACCAGAGGAGAATGTGAGAGTGAATGAATAATGGATCAATAATGTAAAGCGCTTTGGGTGACTAGAAAAGCGCTATAAAAATCTAATCCATTATGATGATGATGATGATGATGATGATGATTATTCTTAATGAATGAATGAATTTTTTATTTCCGTTACATACAAAAATACATACATGTAAAGAACATACAGTTAGCACATTTTTTTTAACTGAAAAAAGAAGAAGCTGAAGTCCGAGGCTTATTTCTGCTTCTCCTACTCCCATCCTTACTTCAACTTCATATCTGAAGTAGTAAAATATAACATTAGGCAAATTTAATTTACATTCAGTTTCTTAAGTCACATAGAAATCATTGCACTTTCATAACCTTTGAGTATTTCACAATTTAAAATTTGTTTTAAAAACTGACAACAAGCTACACAATTTCAATTTATCCTTCAGTTGGTTCCATAATTTCACACCAATAACACAAACACAGTGATATTTAACATGTGTTCTTACTTTACACATTTCAAACACAAACATCCCCCTTAACTTATAATTACCTTCTCTGAACTTAAATTTTTTTTTAATACAAACAGGAAGACTTTTACTCTTAGCATGAAAGGTACTTTCCATCGTTTTTAAATATACAATATCGGTAAATTTTAATAAACCGTATCGTATTATTATTAAAAGTGGACCAGCTGATTCTCCAGGGGTGCAGTGTATGCTGTTTTTTGAGTTCTTATCGTATGTTTCCCTCTAATGTTTCAGGTTTCTGGAGACGCAGCTGCGTAGCCAACACAGTCAGTGGCAGGAGGAACTCCAGGCTGTGAAGACTCAGCTCAGTCAGGCCGTGTGTTCTGCTGCACCACAACAGGTACGGTACTAACTACTAGGTCAATAAACTGAGCTGCACAACAACCTAAAAATAGGTCTTGGTGGTCTTTTCTCCAGTGTTACCCCTTTTCTTCTGCAGTATATCCCCTTTTTCTCCCTTTATAACTTTGTGCCATACAAATCTGCATGTTGTGAACAACAATACCTTATTTTTTGTGCAGTAGACTGACACAGGTGCCATGTTAGATTCAGATAAATGTGTGTATAGCCTCCATAAGCATGATTAATACGGCAGAATGTTCATGAACATGAGTTACATTAAACAGCTGTTTTCATACTTCTACTGTATTCTATATTTATTATTTATTCTATATTTACTGTCGGACTGACCTTAATGTTGTAACCAATATGTCACAAAAATGTTACTGAGGAATAAAAAGAAGAATTTCACAAACCAAATCTCTCAACAGTCTAAAAGACAAAGTAGTTAAGGAAGGGTCATTTATTATTATTTGAACTGAAAAAATATGGTTCAATTCCAACACTAGTGGATGCTGGGACCTTTCTGTGTGGAGTTTACATGTTCTGCCCATGTCTGTGTGGGTTGTCTCTGGGTACTCCGGCTTCGTCCCACCAGCAAACAGAGGGACACTAGTCAATAACTCCCCCTCCACAGCTATATCCAAAAAGACACTATTGTCAAAATTAACAGAACAAAACTGGGATTGACTGTATGATTTGCCACATGATTGCCATGAGCCACATGTTTTGTTTGATTTTCTCTTATTGGTGTGATGTTTGAATTTAATTTAGCCATATTAGGGTTTTTCTTCCCTTCAGAATCTTAATTTTTCTATGCATTTATTTATTTATTATCTATGTACTTACTATTACTGTTACAACTACCACTACTGTTGTATTATCATTGTTACACATACCCTTTACTCTAATGTTAATGAGAGAAATTATGTTAGAGACATATATTCATTTCTTTTGTTTTATACCATTTTTATTTATCCCTCTACCTCATGGACAGTATGCAAATTATTATTCTTTTATGTTGTTTAAAACACAACTAGGTCAAGGTGAGGTCATTCTATAAGCCTTTTGGGTTTCTGACCTCACCTGCACATTTACGAACCCTCCTCTGTACCAAGAGAGATATGTACATGTATCTGTTTTAGTTTATACCTATATGTGCAAATAAATAAATGCACTGATAGGTTAATGGGTTAATCTAAATAGCCCGTAGGTGTGAATGTGAGAGTGATTATTCATCTCTATATGTCAGCCCTGTGATGAACTGGTGACATGTCCAGGGTGTACCCCGCCTTCACCCATAAGTAGCTGGGATAGGCTCCAGCGACCCCCCTCCTGACCCCAGTGAGGATAAAGTGGGTTCAGATAATGAATGAATGAATGAAACAATATGAATATGTAAATATAAGGGTTATTCAACCCTCATAGATAGTACTTTCTTTCTTTTAATAAGCTCCTGTGGCAGAAAATGTCTGTAAATGTTTGCCAGACATTATGATATACATTATATTTCCATAAATATTCACTCACCTGGGTTGAGGTCAGGACTCTGTGCAGGCTCCACAAAGTCGGGAGCATGGAATTGTCCAAAATCTCTTGCTTCATCATGCCAAGAGATTTTGGACAATTCCGTCCAAATATTAAATGGCCTATATATATACTTCCTGTTCCAACATGACTGCACGAGTGCACAAAGCAACGTCCATAAAGATAAGGATGAGAGAGTTTGGTGTGGATGAACTTGACTGGTCTGTACAGAGTCCTGACCTCAACCTGACAGAACACCTTTGGGATGAATTGGGGCGCAGACTCAGAGCCAGGCCTTCTGATCCAACATCAGTGTGTGATCTCACAAATGCGCTTCTGAAGGAATGGTCAAAAATTCCCATAAACACACTCCTAAACCTTATGGAAAGCCTCCCCAGAAGAGCTGAAGCTGATATAGCTGTAAAGGATGGACCAACGTCATATTAAACCCTACTGATTAAAAATGGGATGTCACCTAAGTTCATATGCGAGTCAAGGCAGGTGAGCCAATACTTTTGGAAAAATAGTGTAGTAAAGGTGTATTCATTTTGCATTAATACTGTTATATATATATTTTTTTTATAGATTTCTGCATCACATTAAACTCTAATTTCATTGTGTCTGTTATTTGACAAGGTATGATAATGTGGTTCATGGAATATTAACAGGATTTGCACACATGCTGGCAGATCTGGAAAATAACTGACTAATTTTCCAGTCACAGAAAACATATGGAAAATAGAAAAAAGCTCAAATGTCCCAGAAATGATGAAGTTATCCTGGAAAATTATTTATCCTCCCTCTGCCTTGTGTGCTTAAACTGAGACAAAACAAAGGAAGTAGTTTTTCAGTGATTTATTGAAAATATACAAATATTTTTAGAGGAAGTGCAGGACAGAAAGTTCCTTCATTCATTCATTCATTCATTCATTCATCTTCTATACCCGCTTTATCCTCACTAGGGTCACGGGGGTCGCATGGAGTCTATCCCAGCTACTTAAGGGCGAAGGCGGGGTACACCCTGGACAAAGAACAGAAAGTTAAATTGGGAATTGTCCAGTTGAATATTGTAACTCCGGTTTGTCAGACTAATGAAGTGCTGCGCTGTAACCTGAGGGTGTGTTTGCATTACTCTGATACATTTGTCATAATTATTTTTCGTAGATAAAGTATAGCCATAGACTGCACATCAAATGTCTGAGTAATAAACATAGAAACAATCTGTTTAAATGCAAGTTACAGAACACTTCCAAAGACTGAAGGGGAATGGATGAGTGTATAATGTGAGAACTCGTCTCAGTAGCAGCTGAAAATGTCCTGGAAAATAATTTCAGGGAAAGAAAGAGAACCCTGATTAATGTACCGTATGTTTTAAATCATTTTCTAAAATGATTAAGACTAAGACGTTCATGTTTTTCCTCTTGTGGATGTCGACAGGCTGAATTATTTGTCTGAACCACCTGTTATATGCAGGACTCCCATTGCTTCTATTGGTGTGAAATCCAAGGTGTGTATGTGTTCATGTGTGTGTAGGACCTGCAGGAGCTCCTCGAGGCTAGAGAGCAAGAGTGTGTCCGACTAAGAAGAGAGTTAAAGGAGCTGAGGAGCACCAGCAGCCTCAGACAACTCCTGACACAAGGTGAGAGTTGGTTTTGTTATGAAAATGTCATCCCTTCTTACTATTTTTCTTCATATCAGAGGGACGTGGGATGGGTGTCCCAGGTCAAAATGGTCCAGAAATGAATAACTGGCCTAAAACTTTAACTGGTCTTCAGATAATTAACAGAAGAAGTCAGCATTTAAGGGAACTGAGATTTATTGTCAACAACAAATCTGAGAGCAGTTTACACTGTCATCAAAGAACACCAGAAAAAACGGATTTTGGATGGATTTTCACCTTTTATACGTTTCCAAAGGTCATTTCCACACTTCCTGGTCATTTTTCATTGAACTGATGAATTGACACTGTTATAATATTACCAATCCTTCTGGGCCCTGATATTAAATTACACCATTATGTCATACACGGTGGTGCAGTGGTTAGCACTCGTCCCTCACAGCAAGAAGGTCCTGGGTTTGATTCCCAGGCGGGACCTTGGGACCTTTCTGTGTGGAGTTTGCATGTTCTCTCTGTGTCTGCGTGGGTTTTCTCCGGGTACTCCGGTTTCCTCCCACAATCCAAAGACATGCACTGATAGGTTAATGG
>JAQQZY010000020.1:27813552-27828190 GCA_030068375.1 Ostorhinchus rueppellii
TATATATAAAATAATGTTTTCCACCTACACACAGTTTCATTGTTTGACACATTTTATATCATTGCTGTTCTTCCTGTAGCTCTTTGATTAGTTTATTTCTTAAAGACATCCTGTAAAGCGTTAATAACGTTGTTTTTTCTAGCTTATACATACAAATACAGTTTTTCAAAGTTTCATCACTACTTATTTAGCAACGTAATCAAAACAATACTTTGGCACATACAAGCCTCAATACGTGTGGTGTTATCCATGTTGTCCTTCTTCAGTCCTGCCTTCACCTTTGACCCAAGACAACTCCCGCCCGTTGCAGCCAAAGACCACCACCGTTAGTGGTTTACTCGAATGCAGGAAAAAAGATGAAACCAAACTCCTCAAGAACCTCATCACAGGTGACCCCTTTTCTCCTCTTCATCTTCATCTGTCTTTGTGGTCCTGTTTCATTTTTGTGCTCATCAGACAGGACTTAGTTGTCCTGTCCTCTGCCCTGGTCCTGTTAAATCTGCCACCGCTGCCCTCTCTGTCAACGTTTCAGACATTCGCCTTGACACTGCCTTGTCTCTACCTCCTGGTCTTCCTGCCAGTGTGTTGTTCCTGTGTGTACGACAGGCCGACTGCAGCGGAGACCAAACTCGGGCTCAGTCCTTCTGCAGCGCCACTGTCACTGCTCTGAAGGCGGCTCTGAAGGTAACCTGAGTTTTGAACCTGCTTGATGGTACCATATGGGCTGTGGAAGATTTGTCATTTTTTTAACAGGGAGTGTGGCAGAGTGGGACCTCCTCTGCTCCCACAGCACCAATCAATGTACACCTCAGAAAAACAACTCCCAAAGGATGACTTAACAATTAACTGGGACATTTCTGTTTCAGTTTTATTTTTTTATTCTGTCCCTACTTAAGCTGTCTTCTTCAGACTGTGTATTATGTATAATTAACTAGTTTATTAATCTCAGAGTTTCTGCACGGTCTTAAAAAATCTTAAATTTACAAATCTGCATTTAATGGTTCAAAAAAGTATTTAACCCTAGTAACACCATCACTATCGCCAGGTGATTTTTACCTGATATAATATACCCACCAAAAAGTACTCATCATAAAAGTAGACCAAACAGAATCGACATTCTGTATATGTATTCTTGCAAACATACAGGACTTCAGAGTCACACTGATAGGATAGAACATTTGTGTAAATTTGGCAGAACACATTCTGGACTGAACAGGAAACACTGCACAGAGGAGATTGATTGAGAGTGCTCTACAGTCCTTTAGCCAATCAGGACGCAGAACACAATGTGCATTCATACGCTGTTTAAAAAAATGAAAAATTGCACTAAAAAAAGAAAAAATCCGCGAAACAGCAAGACCACGAAAGGTGAACCGCGATATAGCGAGGGACCACTGTATAATTACCAGAGTTGATATCACATAAAGTGCATATGATTTCCAAAACCTTGTCCAAACTGACCAGTTTAGAAAACATGGCTGTCAGTGGCTACTATAAAATGCCTCTGATTTGTTCTTAGATACCTCATGTAGCACTAGTTTAACTATTATATGAATCAGTTTTGGAAAATATACTCTTTTCCAAAGTGTCCCATATTTGATCACCACTGGAGGCCATCATTGACCCCCTGAGAATGGATTATAAACAACCTGAAGAATCCCAGAGGGGAACAAATTAACAACTGAACATCATCTACAACAGTTTGGAAACGTGAATCAAACTTAGTACAAAAGGACTCATTTCAGAATACATGATACGGTTCACTGCTCCATCACTACAGATGACTGATGTTACCAGATAACCTTCTGTCATTGTTTGTGGTCCTGCAGAAACATTCTCTGGATGTAGACATGACAGCTCTGTGGCTCAAGAACAGCTGTTTGCTGCACGACCTGTTGCACCACTACTCTCCAAAACAGGTAGGATGAACAGGTTTTTTCAACAGTTTTGAATTTTTCATCACAAATATACATACAAAAACCTATAAAAAAGTGTTATAATTTATTAAAGCATGTGGTTAACTGCCTAATAAAAAAACAAAAAGGGTTTTTATTGTTATTGTGTCCCAAGTTCCAACTGATTTTTTTCTTTCCCAAGTGTTTTAGGACCATTGATTGTAATATTGTTCACTGCATTTAGCATTTTTCAGTGTCAATCAGGTATTTTCCTATATTTCAGTTCCTGATTATTCAGATGAAAGCTCAGGGTAAATTCACTGGTTATTAGATCAAATCAAATGTTGACAAACAGTATCCTGTTTTTTTTTTTTTTTTTTTTTTGTAGGTATTGCATTCATCACTAGATCCTTCTGTATCTTTCTTTTTCAGACTCTTGCTTCAGAGGAAGTGGTCCCACTGTCCACAGACCTGAGTGACTCCATCCGCGCCCTCAGTGACCTCTGTATCCAGGCCTACCAGCAGCTTGTCTTCATCACAGAGTCACGTCTACAAAACATCATAGGTACCACTGCACTGAAAAAGGGGAGGAGCCCAACCACTGTTCCTGTTCTTCCCCCTTTACCTATTCCTCCTCTCTCGTAGTCCCTGCCCTGGTGGAGAGCGAGACCATCACCGGCCTGTCTGCTGTTAAACTGCCCACATCCAGGAAGAGAGCTGGATCAGACCCCCGCACCGCAGGAGGTGATGCTCCCACCATGGCGGCAGTGCTGAGGGAGCTGGGAGCCCTGTATGCTGCGCTGTCGCGTCAGGCTCTGCCCCCCTCGCTGCTGGAGCAGGCCTTCCACCAACTCACCTACCTCATCTCTGCAACTGCTTTGAACAACATGCTGCTCAGGAAGGACATGTGCAACTGGAGCCGCGGCATGCAGATACGGTACAGGATGTCCAGGCATAGTCACAACAGGACAAACAACCACACTGGCATTTAACTTTACATGTTCAAGCATCTTTTGGTTAATATGGTAATATTTTGATTTGATAAATATTAAGATAAGATGAGATAAGATAAGATGAGATGAGATGAGATGAGATGAGATGAGATGAGATAGGATAAGATAAGATAAGATAAGATAAGATAAGATAAGATAAGATAAGATAGGATAGGATAGGATAGGATAAGATAAGATAAGATAAGATAAGATAAGATAAGATAAGATAAGATAAGATAAGATAAGATAAGATAAGATAGGATGAGATGAGATGAGATGAGATGAGATAGGATAAGATAGGAGAAGATAAGATAAAATAAGTTTTGACTTTAAATCATGTCAAATTTTATTTATACAACACCAAATCATAACAGAAGTTATCTCATCCTTCTGGTCGGAGGTATCCAAAATAATAATGGAAACACTAGGCTTTACCATCAGCTGCTCTTTGACAGTGTTGTATCTTGGTTACTTCTCAGAAGAACTGGATCCAGATGACGTTTACCTCCTAAAGATTTCATCGTTATCAGCTAAAAAAGCCATAAGAAAATGTTGGCTGCAGAAACAAACACCCCCAATGGAACTCTTCATCTCAATTGTAGAAAACATTAGACTTATAGAACACATGACTTTCACCCTGCGGGAAAAAGACGCTGGGGAAAACGGACAGACTTTACGAACTGTGACAGTACTAACTAAGAAACAGAAAAAAAAAGAAAACACTTAAGTTAAATGCATGTTTATGTTATAATGGTCATCCCAGATCCCTATTTTTTGTCCTTTTTGTTCTTGTTCTGTAAAAAATTAAAATACTGATAAATTTAAAGTGTAAAACAACAACTGATGTACAGATACTGAAGTAGAACTGTCCAACGTAGATCAGCTGGTGTTCGTATAATTAATGGAACTATATGATGAGTACTATCACAACTGTATGGATACGTAAGTGAGTGATGATGATGATGAAGGCTTTATGACTTTATTGATCCTACTGTGGGGAAATTGCAGAGAAAAAGTAAGGCGCAGAAAGGCATTATTCTGTACATCCATACATGTTATTAACACATTTACAATATAGTTGAACATGATTTTGATATTAATGTGATATGTGGGCATTTACTACATATTTAATGAACTGGATTCATTTATAAGTGAAACATCATTTGGATCAAAGCTGAATGAACTATAGAGTTAATTGACCAGTTTTAATTCTGATTTATTTAGCTATAATATTAGTTTTAGTTTTTCAGGTTCAGGTTTATTGTCATTTCACGAGTACATAAAACAAAATTTGTACTCAGGACCAGCAGTGTACAACCTTATAAAAGCTCTAAAAACAGTAATCACATAAAATACTACAATAAAAACCTAATACTTAAGAATAAACAGAATAAATAAAAACAGCTACAGTGCTGTCAGTGCAGGATTAAAAGCAGATGTACTAAAAAGCAGCATATAAGAACAAGATAAAAACAGGGAAAAGATAAGGTTCAGTATTATGAGGAAAGTTTTAATATAGATGCAGTAACAAGTGGCAATAAATCATTCAATAGTTCAAAGCCATTGTATTTTTGTACACTGTGAAACATAGTAATATAGAAACAACAGTGGATGGAGCTCACGTTCAATTGTATTATGTTGGATCACTGAGTGTGTCAGTTTTAATTTTGTCCTTCCAGTTTTTTATTTAATTTAACACCTTGCATACATACCTGACACATCACTCCCACTGTTCACCTCTACCCATCCACAGAAATCCTCACGTATATTATTATACACAACAAAAAGAAATGTACAAAAACAATTCACTCAAGCCACTTATGAAATACAAATGAAAAACAGATATGTGAAAAATGAAAAAAAAAAAGGTATAAACTAAACATTACATTTCTGCCCAAAAGCACATGTTGGAATATCCAGAACTTCCTTTTATTTCACTGTTAGGTTTAGTTTAAAGGTGAGTTTCCGTGAACTCTAATAACCTCGTTGTCTTTTCTCTTACAGCTACAATGTGAGTCTGCTGGAGGAGTGGCTGCGTGAGCGAGGTCTGCAGGCAGGGGGCGCTGTGGCCACACTGGAGCCTCTCATCCACGCTGTGCAGCTGCTGCAGCTGGGGAAAAAGACAGACACAGAGGCACAAGCCCTGGTCCGCACCTGCACCGCCCTGTCCACGCAACAGGTGAAACACCACTGGAAACAATGTGCACCCAAGAAACCACGGAAAGCACAGGTGTCAAACATGTGGCTAAGGGGGCCAAATCTGGCCCACCAAAGGGTCCAATCCAGCCTGTAGGATGAATTTGTGAAAAGCAAACATTACACTGAAGAAATGATCAATCAGTGGTGTTAAAATCTCTTTTTTTTTAATTCTTTATTTTTCAGTTCTAAAAGGCAAACATCAGATCACATCATATATATAGAAAAGTGATAGTGTTTCCTCTGCGATTCAGTCTCTCTCTTTTTTTTTTACTCTAAGGTTAAAGAACTAATTGTAACATGGGAGATGCAAAGTGTGCACGAACAACCAAAAATCAACCAAGAATACAGCATAAAATAGTCTCCAGAGGCAGAAAAGTAAAACAGAACCATAATCATACTGCAGTTAGCAGAGATTAAGGTGGACCACAAATTCCTTAGATCATCACCTCCATAAAGTCCGTCTGAAGGGGCTCGACATATAGTCCACAGTTGAACCAAAATATCGTTTTGCAGACATGAGCCCTATTTATTTATTTATTGGTCCAGTTTAGTTTCTAGTCTGGTCTAGTATAGTTTAGTTTAGTTTAGCTTACTGTAGCTTTACTTATTTATTATTTTTCGTTGATAGTAGGGTTTTTATTTCATTTTGTGTCATTACACCGTGGGTCAGAGAGGACAGTAATTTCATGTGTGCTGTATGTCGAGTATGTATGGCATATGTGACAATAAAGCGAACTTAAGTTAACTTAACTTAACTTAACTTAAAAACCACCAAATAAAAGCTAGAATTCTGAATTCTAAGATGAGCAGATAGTGATCCTTTCCATAGTATAAACATCATTTACAATTTTAATCCACTCCTGTATTGTGGGTAAAAATCATTTTGATTCAGGCTCCACATACAGGTCAGTAAAAATACTACCATAATAACCTATAAATAATGACAAGTGCAGATTTGATCTTTGTTTTAGTGTAAAAAAGTCCAATTACATGAAAATGTTTATATAAACAAACTATTCTTTACAAAAAATGTGAACAACCTGAAATGTCTTAAGAGAAGTAAATGCAATTTTACCAATATTCTGTCTGTTACTAAATGTTTTGTGTATTTTTAATTGTAAACTGTGACGGACATGTGTAAGTGATAAACTGAGGCAGAATATTGTTTTGAAGATATTTCAAGTTGTTCATGTTATTCAGATTTTTAAGGAAACATTGTGGTTGTAAACATTATCTTAATATCATTTTACTTTTCTCTTTTACTGTTATTTTTTTTTTTAATTAATTTTACTTCAGATCATATTGGGGTAAATGTGGAACCTGAACTATAATGAGTTTGACACCCCTGGCTTTAACTGTAAATAACTGCCTGCTGATGCGTTTTTGTTCCCAGATTGTGAAGATACTGACCCTTTACAGTCCTCATAATAACCTTGATGAAAGAGTCACTCTGAATTTCATCCGTACTGTCCAGGTATTATCTTCAGCCTCAAAGTTCGGTGTCTATTTAAAGTGTGTGTTATGTAACAGATTATGTCTGTGCTCTCATAGGGGCTCCTCAAAGGCCGGACTGACAGCCCACCTCCACAGCTCCTATTGGATGTGAGGCGAGTGTTTCCTGTCACATTCCCTGGCTCGCCTCCCCCGCTCCCCCACGCCGACCAGTTAGACATCCCAGTCGCCCTCAAGATCTCCTTTCTACGCAAAGTCTAAACAGAGGGACACTGAGCTTCTTTACATCATCAGCATTTTAATTTGCAGCTTAATCTTCATTTCTCTTTCACCTGGTTACCCCTTGGCTGAGGGGGTGGTAGCACCCTATAATGTAATAATTTACTGACAATGTAATAATGCCTGAAAACGTTATAAAATTTACACTTAACTTGATTGAAAATGGAACAAAACCCAATAATGTAATAACTTCACCAATAATGTGATAAAATATCCTGCGTGATATTGTAATATGTGCACTTTAACCCAGTAGTCATTCTGTTGTTTCAAATCCAGTGTATTTAACAGTCTGAGATTCTCAAAACACAAAATGTTGAACTTTGGACTGAAAATGAACATATATATTACATTATCTGTCGAGTTTTACATGATCAGTTTTGAGGAAAAATAAAAAAAGATCCTCCTGAAAATGTAAATAATCCTCAGCAATATAATAAGGTATTACATTATTGGTAAAAATGTTATTAGAATATCAGTCAGAATATTTTATTACATTACTGGTGAAGTTATTCAATTATTGGGTTTTATTACATTTTTGATCGAGTAAAGTGCAAATTTTATTACATTTTCAGGAAATTATTACATTATAAGGTGCTACAGGAATATTGCGATAGTTTTGCTGTCTGTCTGTCTGTCTGTCCATTCAATGACATAATCACATTATCTGAAGAATGCACTGACACATCTGCACCAAATTTATACTGTGCATACATCTTGGCATGGAGCAGAAACCTATTAAAAATAGGTGACCTTGAGCCACTTTTTAAAGGTCAAATGGCGACATGTCTTTTCATCATGTGGGCGGCTGTGGCTCAGCTGGTAGAGCTGGCAATGACCGAAGGGTCAGCAGGTCAAATCCTGGCTCCGACTGTCCACATGTTGAATTGGACCTACATTACTCCCAGTATGGCCCACTGGTGTTTGAGTGTGGGGGTGAATGCGAGGCTTTGTAAACTGCTTTGATCATCATGAGGGCGTAGAAAATGCGCTATTTAAGTACAATCCATTTACCAATGACATAATTGCATTATGAGCACATTGAGATATTTGCATGCATCTGTGCATGGAGCTGAATGGTCTTGTGCAGTTACAGTATAATATCTGAGTACTTTCAAATATAAACATGTACGTTTTACACTAAGACAATCTAGTCTAAACTACAGGGCAGGAACTTTCAGCTGAATCTTACACTATATTTGGCCGAGGCGTATTAAAAGAGTGCAGCACGTTATGTTTTTAGTATCAGTGGGGCCTCTTCATGAACAATTGTTAGTGACCAGTGGGTGAGTCTGTCTACTATAGGGAGGCATTTGGCTTCTGGAAAGAAAGTCAAGTCATACATACATCTAACATAGGACTCTTAGTGACTTTAAAATGTTAAATATGAGAAGCACAGCACTGTAAGTCTTAGGCCACCTAAATATGTTTACAAGGCTGTAATGACCAAATATAAACATTTGTCTGTGTAAAAATACACCTGGGATATACTGGAAATATGTAAAGTGTATTACAAACAAACATTCAAGGAAATAAAAGTGTCTACAAACCAAAGGGCTGATTCTTTAATGTGGTCTGCTTTTGGATTTAACATGTCTCCAACTCTTAAGGAGAAAGTATGACATTCACTGCATTAATTGTAATGTTA
Organism: Ostorhinchus rueppellii; assembly: GCA_030068375.1. NCBI lineage: Eukaryota > Metazoa > Chordata > Actinopteri > Kurtiformes > Apogonidae > Ostorhinchus > Ostorhinchus rueppellii. The sequence continues at coordinate 27,822,015 of JAQQZY010000020.1, forward strand.
TATGTTTGTGCTCATATTAAATACTGTTTTTTGTTGTTATTAGTTTTTGGGTTTTTAACCCATAAAGACCCAAAGCTACTTTTGTGTCAGTTCCCAAATGAATTTTTCTCTGTATTTAACCTTTCTCAAGTTATTTATCACCATCTATTGTAATATTATCAACTGTATTTTGCATTTTTTCCAATGAATGTTGGGTATTTTCCTATATTTCCTTCACTGATCTTGTACCTGTTTGCTAAAGCTCAGGTTAAAGTTGATTGTCATAATAATCAGAAAAAGAGAAAAATGACAAAAAAAAGACTTTTTCAGCCAAATATATCATTAACTGAACATAAACCAAGTTTGTCCATCCACTGTCATTGATCCAACTCCATGGGTTTTACTGGTGAATCAATGTTATAGAAGATAACAGTGTTTCCATGGTAACTGCAAAGCCTCTGAACGTCCAAATGGATCATATCTGATGACCATGAAAAGACGACAAACTGTATTTTACACCAATTATTTATATGTATTGATAGGATTAGTGGCTTAGCAGGTATTAAGCAGTTTAGCTCAGTAGAAGGTTTTAGTCACTGGGGGCTGTTTGGGTCTTTAAGGGTTAATAGTTTTAATGTTGGACATATATTTCCAATATTTTCTTGTTTCTTCATAATGATACTGAGAAATAAATATGTATGCTCATTAGAACTGTGCAGAAATACACAGCATAGTGTAGCCTGTGTCTTCAGTATACGTGTAAAAACAGATAACACCCATAAAAAGTTGCCGACAATAACAGTATTGTGACAGACAGACAAAGAAAAGAGCAAAGCAATTTTTCACATTTTTATTGGAAGCAGAAACACAATGAGACTGCAGTCCCGGTAACCTTAACCCCCAATAAGAACGACCAGAATAAAAAAAACAAAAAATTAGAAACATCTTGTGTATAAAAAAATTCTCATGCGAGTACTTTGTACCACTACACATCATCAGTAATACATATTTATATATTCACAAACATCTGAAAAATAGAAAACAATAATGACATATCAAAATAAAGGAGACAACAATTGGCAAATAACATCAAATAATTATGCGTGCTGGCACAATACATTTTTTTCTTTTTGTTTTATTGTTCCTATCATGCACCATTTCTGGAAGTAGAGGACTGGCATCGGTGTGTGCAGTCTGTCTGCGAGGCCTGGTCAGCTGAACTGGACAGAACATGCATGTCTGTCTTACTTGGATCTATGTGCTTTTCTTTGTGCTTCTACATCCTGGACTTCTACGTGCATTCCTGTCCCACATGCCAGACCCGTACCCCAACATCTGAGTGCTTCCTCGACTAAAGTTTCATTGTCAACAGCAATAAATAAAGATTTTTTCGTGGCATTTCCAGCTATGTGTACCTGTTATTAAAACTCTGCAGAGGCCTGTGATTTAAAGGCGGCGTATGCACCAGAGCGACGCACAACGGATTCTGATACGGTTTCAATAATGCCAATGTAAAAGCTTGGCAGTTCATTTCTGGCCCTGAATCAGATATATTCATCATTTTTCTTTTGTTTAATAGGTTGTGCATCTCCAGTGTATACACACCTTTCACATGTCTTTCAACAAAAGCTACATATCCAGATGGGCGTTTGTACATTCGCCCAGTCAACCCAGAGCAAAATTCAAGTCTACAAAAAGAGCAGCAAACTTCACTTGACGTTGTCTGACGTGTTTGTTACATCCGAGAGTTATTTACAATACCCACGACCAGCAATCGATCTCTGTTCCAGGTTTTCTTCTGTGCTGAAAAGCTGCACAAACAAATTTCAGTCTCTAATCAGCCTGACTACAGCTGTGATATTTGGCCCGTTACAATAGACACAGCATTTACAACATATCAGACAAACACTTGTGCTGATATAATCATAATAATCCACAATGTAAACATTATAAGACTGCTTCAAAAATGACTCATCTACACAGATTTCATAAATTAGATGCATAGAATTCAGTTCTTACACCTTGTTGAAAAAAAAAAGGGGGGGGGGGGGTCTATTCGCTATTCGATTATTCAGTTACTATCAAGTGCTTCGGGGGGATAGATGCCTTCTATGGCAACTTAAAAAGAGGCATCTACTCTGAAATAGAAAAAAACACCCTGTCACTCCCAAACTTCAAGTTCAATGCACTCTGATCATTCCTTTGCCCTGACACTTACGTTTTTCTTACAAACAAATACCTCTATAGATAAATAAACCTTTAAAAAAAATGGCATTCATTGAAAATAGAAGTGGCATTAACAGACATGCTGGACAGTCAATAATCAGTTCATAACAGCTTCACGTGACATGACACTAGATCTAATTACCTGTAAAATGATTTGGGCACATTTGATGTGCAATTGCTGTGTATTTCCATAAAAAGCTACCGAAGAACAAATGACTCATCACTGTAGTAAAAATGTGTTATTATGGGTGCAGCAAAGACCCTGTGCTTAAATCTTCACTCCACTCACTAGAGTACCAGGCTGAACTGTAGACCCTCTTTTAAATGTCAGTGCCAGACCTGGCGTGGTCTGGATCTGCAGCCCTTTAGCAGAGGTCTGACTTGTCGATTGGAGGTTACAGCTCCTGCAGCTGGATCACGACTAGGGAGCATCAGTGGCGGATCATTACAGATCTGTGCGCTCCCTGGTGCAGGTTGTGTGGGTTTCACTTTTACCTCAGAGTGATTTTGCTTTTGCAGACTAGGGTCTCGTCAGTGTGTTTTGAGCAGGTCTTGATTTGGCAGTTTTTGTTTTAAATCTTTTTTTTTTTCCAAAGGCAGATTCCAGTAAGTCTGTCTTGCTTTATCATGCACCTCACACAAACATTTGCACCCCGTTATAGGGCAGTCAAGCTGTGGAATGTGGAGTAACACAGAAGATGGAAATAACCATCCTAAGGAATAAGATGCATCCCTTTGAAAGTAAAAGACACTTAGAAAATCACCCCCTCCCATGCGATGTTCTTTACTCATGATGGCTTTCTGTGATTACATTTGCAGGTAACAGGCAACACAGGTGGCTACATGAGGTCAACAATATCGAACGTTTTACAAACACACACGCGCACGATGAGCTCCACGTGAGCCCACCTCCACAGTCAGCCACGCTCATTCACACACATACACACATATATCCTGATGAATCACAGTGCTTGAAGGTGTGTTTTCATCAGATAATCTCTCTATACAGGCGCTATATAGGAGACATACACATACTATACGAGGGTAAACAAGACAGAAGGCATTGAGGGCGTCAGGCAGTGTGCTCTGTTACAGGGTAGACAGACATAAACCTATCAAGCACCACACGTCCATCCAATAATCCTGTATATAACTTTACATCTGTCCTTCATATTTATATATTTATATTTATATTTATATTTATATATATATATATGATGATATATAGACTTATTTAGATAGAAATATAATCTAGAAGAAACCAGCAAACTGATATCTGAATTAACCCACAGTCTTAAAATAATCACAACTAAATAGTGCCTTTGTTCCCAATATTTGGAATGTTTGAGGCCTTGCAGCCGGTATTATTTGTTACTCGGTCAGTTGGACGGTCGGTCCAGTTGTGCTTAGGGCTGGTCTTGGCATTTCAGTGATTACCTGTTGGCACTTGCGGTCCCTTCTTTGAGCAGGTGCAAGGCAGGGAAGGGTAGAGAGGAACCATAAAGTAAAGGGGAGGAGGGGTAAAGTAAACGACGTGAGACAGAAAGCTGAACTTTTAAAGGCTGCAAGATATATCTCACCCTGACCAGCCAAATAAGGTGTGTGTGTTTAATGGCATGACTCACCTCTGTGGATAGAGGAAAGTAGATATATATAAACTATGATGACTATGTGTCCTTATATAGTTCTTCAAAGACATTGTTGATAGTATCTGTGACATTAAAAGACTCATGTCCTTCCCACTGAAATGAATGTATTTACAGCGCTGGATGTGTGGTGGCTGTTGTCTTCTCTGTGCTTGTACAACACTGGATCTTCGGGGCAGTGGCTAGCAGTGGCTCAGCAGAGCTCTAGGGCAGTAGGTGGCGAGGTGTCATCCAGCTTCTGTTGTGGCCTCTTAGCTGCGACCCTCCTCGGCGGAGCGCTGGTCGGACTTGAGCTTGACAAACTCCTTGGCCACATCGTCGTTGTTGCGCTGAGAGAGGATACGCAGCACGGTGAGGCCTGTCTCGTCCATGTGGATACGCTTACCAAGAGGCAGCCAGCAGGCCACGCTGCCTTTGGACGCCACGTCTTTCAGCTGGAGGACGGCCATGCCCACTGTGCGGTCCTCTCGGGCGAAGCAGTAGTCCTTCACACACACCTGAAGCTCGTAGCACTCAGGACCCACTTCGTTGCTCAGGGTACTGCAGCAGAAAAGAAACAGGTGTGTAATAGTGTTGACTTCTGTAGAGGCTGTTAGTGTGTGAACTTCACTGGGAGTTACACTCAGACTACGTACAAACATGGCCCAAAGCTGGTCTTTACACAGCACAGACCTGGAACCGGACCTTTTCATTTCTGGTCTGGACCACTTCCAGATGTTTTCCTGAGCTAGACTAAGTTCAGACAGCAGGTCTTAATGCACAATTCTGATTTTTTTGGTCAGATCCCCTTTTTTTTTTTGCTCGTTGATATAACACATTAATGTGACATTTATCAGTTTTGAGTATGAACTGAATGTGACCCTGAAGTGACTCGCATGTGCAAAAGACGTCCTGTAATACATGACCACACAGGGACGCACTGTTTACAGAAGTAAATGTGCTTTTCCCACCACTCCTCCTCCTGGGATGCAGAATTGTGATATTTGATGCATTTCAATGATGTAAAGGTTGGATAAATGCAACCTGAGCGTTCAGACTGAAGTCGCATTGCAAAATATCAGATATGTATCAGATTTAGGACCACATATGAAGGTGGCCTGGGTCGGATTTGAAACAATTTGATTTGTGTTGTTCAAACTGTCTTTAACAGATTAGATACAGGTCACATATGGGCAAAATAGTCAGATTTGGGCCACATCTGTCTGCTGTCTGAACGTAGCCTTAGATACATATCTGATTGTAGACCACAGGTGTCAAACATGTGGCCCGGGGGCCAGATCCGGCCCACCAAAGGGTCCAGTTTGGCCCTTAGAATGGATTTGTAAAATGCAAAAATTACACTGATGATATTAACAGTTCTTTTAGTTCAGATTCCACATTCACACCAATTCAATGCAAAGTGGGCAGGACCAGTAAAATATGATCATAATAACATATAAATAATGAAAACTCCAAATGTTTCTCTTTGTAAATGTAAACATTTTCATGTATTTACACTAAAACAAAGTGCAATTTTGCAAAAAATGTGAATAACCTGAAATGTCTTAAGAGAAGTAAGTATAATTTTATCCATATTCTTCCTGTACTTAAATGTTTTGTGTGTTTGTAGATCCACTATGATCTGTACGTTATAATGTACATGTGTAAATGATAGACTGAGACATAACATTGTTAAAATTACACATTTTTTTCAGTTTCTTCACGTTATTCACATAGAAGATAGTTTGTAAATGCAAACCTTTTCATAATGTAATTTTACTTTTTTCGCTCTAAAACATAGAGAAAAGTTTGGAGTTGGCATTATTTATATTTTATTATGTTATTATTTTACATGTTCGGCCCAGTGCAGATCAAATTTACCTGAGTGTGGCTCTTGAACTAAAATGAGTTTGACACCCCTGTTGTAAACAATTCAAACTCAGTCTGAACAATTAAATCAGGATGAATGTAACTTCTACATCCCTCTAAACTGAGAGTCATCACAACTCTGGGCTGGAAGGAGTCACTCTCATTGCATAAAGTAGTTCCATTGAGCTCAACCTTAAACATGTACAGCAGCAAAATGCTAAATACACATTAGTGCAGCAGCAAAAAGAATCCAAAGCCTTCATATTTCACAGGAAAACACTGACAGAACAAATTACACTGGTCTACAAGTCAAATGCTTCCAGAATAAAAGTCGTTCAACTTTTCCAAATTTGAGTCATAAATATAGAAAAATTAAGTAAATTAAGATACAGTCTTAGGCTAAAATGTGAAATTCTGACAATTAATGAGAGAATGGGTTTGATTTAAAAGGAAAGTTAGTCTCAGAGTCACCAGATC
>JAQQZY010000020.1:27831556-27846900 GCA_030068375.1 Ostorhinchus rueppellii
AGTGTTTTATAAATGTATATATTCTTATAGTGTTTTATAAATGTATATATTCTTATAGTGTTTATACATGTATATATTCTTACAGTGTTTATACATGGATATATTCTTATAGTGTTTATACATGTATATATTCTTATACTGTTTTATACATGGATATATTCTTATAGTGTTTATACATGTATATATTCTTATAGTGTTTTTTTTACATGTATATATTCTTAACCACTTGTCAAAATGTCATTATGTACACGTAATAACAATAAACGTTCTTGAATCTTGAATTTCAAAGTTCTAAATGAATCTAATATGACCCAGACACTCTTAAAAGCTGGTTGATAGCTACTGAACAGGGATTTCCTTGTGTCAAACTGCTGTCACCAAGTTCAACAGTGAGTTTTAGTAGTTGGATACTGTGTGGCAGATGCGTCTTTGCCTTTACCTTTCACTGTGACCTTATGTTCTCCAGTGTTGGGGTGAGTGAAAATCTCAACATGGATGGAAACCTCTCCCACCGCGTCGTCCACCCCAGATCCTGTCAATACAGACACAGAGGGAGGGAGGTGTTTTATTTGTTCAGAATGTGGTCTTTGTGGTCCTATCACAGACCGAACACCAATGATAACCAGTGTGGCCATATTTTTCCTCCTCATTCTGATACAAAACAAAGTTACAGACCAAATCCATTGGAATATTTCAGTTTTAAGACTGAAATAGATTTGACTGCAACACGTGGAGATTCAACTTCTAAAAATGCTCACTGTATCAGGAGGACTAAAGATAAGGCAGTGAGTGGAGACAGTCATCTGTGTGGAAGTATGCTGTGGTCTGGAAGTGGACAATCAGACAAAGCTGCTATGAGTGGGACTGAATGGACCCTTTCATTTTGTACTGCAGTATAAACATCATACATAGCCAAACTATAAGTATTGCAATACTCTATGTAGTAATGAGGACATGGATTGGGTAAAGGATGTCATTCGTGCCCACTCATAGATGCATTGTGTCTGTAGGGATGCAGGGAGGTTAGTAAGAGGCAGAGAAGACAGGAGAGAAGAGAAGGAGCTGGAGAAACATGTGATTCCCTGATATCGATGAGGTCAGGACATGCTCAGATGGATCAGGAAACGCGGACACACCCATCTCTTGTTTAATCCAAGCGTGGTATACAGTACAGGGACAGGAGTTTACAAAGAGAGAGACACCCTGGCTTCAAGGTTTATTGATGAAACAGCAGCTCCATCAGGTTCTTTATAATTTCCTGACTATAGATTGGAGTTGCTTCAAGTCCAACCAGGTGTCTAGCTGCTTTATTGACCTCTCTAGATGGCTCTGCATAGGCTTTCACTCTTTTGTCTGGGAGGGAGTTGGTGAATAAATCTAATAAGGATACATTTCCCCAGCGTTTATTATTTTGCTGCATGTGAACAAGTGGTTAAGATCGGCATACAATTCCAGAAGAATACAGCGACAGATGGTCATTCATTTTCAATGTTTTAATTAGTGTCTTCACTCTGTCAACGGTATCTTTGAGGCGAAAACCAGCAGCCTGTGCGAGTGTGTGTGTGTGTGTTTTTTTTTCCTACGAGCCACCCACTAAACAAGGTGTCTGTGGGCGTTGCACGGCAAAGTGTTCCTGGCATGCAGCGGCTTGCATCTCTCCGGGGAGCATTATGGGATTGTTGGTCTCACTGCCAACACGACCAAAGAGAGCAGCAGTCATCCATCTGGCCTTGTCTACGCTATGGAGGACATCCATAAAAGATGAGACAGAAAGGAACTTTGCTGACTGTGAAGCTGGGAGACGTCGCCAAAAAAAAAAAAACACAGTACAGGCTTCTTAATGTTCGATAAATGCAACAATCACAGGTGCATATTTTCCGCCAGGTAGCAAATCTTTACCCAAATACATATTCGCTATCAGATTGGTACTGTGATTGTCTTCATTTGTGATTTTTTTCATTTATAAGTGTTGCAGCTGATCAGTTATTTTTCCAGTTATGGTTGAGTGTTAGCGCAGACGGTTCATTCAGCATGCTCTAATGATCGAGCCCAGTATGGCTGAAGTAACCATCCAATCAAATCTGCCTGGCAGGAAGTCAATTTGCATCCATGTTATAGTCAAGGACACCCAGCAGCTGGTAAGAAGTTAAAGACAAGCTACAAATTGGTTTCTATATTATGTGTACTGTCTTATTTTCTTTGGACAATAACACATTTCTATGCAGCATTCAGTAACTCTTCATACTGAGGGACACACAGGGTATTCTACACTGTCCTTTCATTGTGTTTGTGTCTTTACACTGTGACTCTGTCTATTGTCACACCCAGTGTTATTATACAGGTGCCCATGAAGTTGGAATCATTTTCTTTTCAGACACATTCCTCTTTTTATTCTTCTTTATACACATCAGTAATCACCTTTGACCAGCTACAATGATTACATACTGAACTGCACTTATTCGTTATCTAACAAGAATAAATCATATTGTCACAACCATTTCATGAGAAGAGGTAAAAAATATTTTATTCTCACGTTATGGGCAACATTATTACTATCATTATTATTATTATTATTATTATTATTATTATTATTATTATTATTATTATTATTATTATTATTATTATTAAGCACCAACAGACTAAAGCAAATTATTTGAAAGTGAAACCTTACTTGTAAATAAACCTGTTTCTGACTCACAATTTACTAATTCTATAGTTAGCTTATTAGCAAACAATTAGCTTATTAGCTTCTTTATGATTCACTATAAAGTATTTATTAATGTCTTTTTCTGCCTGACTATACAATACAACTATCAAGTCATTAATACGGTCCATTTTTATGTAAGGAAATATTACACATTTTAATAGAGTCCTGATAACTCTACATCAGGGGTGTCAAAGTCATTTTAGTTCAGGGGCCACATTCAACTAAATTTGGTCTGAAGTGGGCCGGAACAGTGAAATAATAACGTAATAAGATATAAATAATGTAAACGCCAAACTTTTCTCTGTGTTTTAGAGCAAAAAAAAAAAAGTAAAATTAAACAATGAAAATGTTTATATCTACAAACTATCCTTTCAAACAATGTGAATAACATTTAACAAACTGAAAAAGAAGTTTAATTTTAACAATACTATGCTTCAGTTTATCATTTCCACATGTTCATTATAAGTTACAGACACAGTGGATCTACAAATACACAAAACATTTAGTAACAGGCAGAATATTGCTAAAATTGTGTTTACATTTGTTCAGATTATTTATATTTTTTTGTGAAATTATACTTGGTTTTAGTGTCAATAGATGAAAATATTTACATTTACAAAGATAAAAATGTGGAGTTGTGAGTATTTATAGATTATTATGATAGTATTTTACTGATCTGACCCACTTGAGATTGAATTGGTCTGAATGTGGAACTAAAATGATTGTTAATATCTTAATATCTATTTTTGCATTTCACAAATTCATCCCAAGGGCCAGATTGGACCCTTTGGCGGGCCAGATTTGGCCCCCGGGCTGCATGTTTGACACCTGTGCTCTACATGATGCCTTTTTCGTACCATGTTCCCAATTTTAAAGGGAGGTTTCCTAATAATGGGGAGTTAAAAAAAAGTAGTTAATATTGTAATATTATACTTTTGTTGCATGAGAATAAAGAACAAATACATTAGTTACTGGTCTTGTACAGTATAGTCATTTAGATGAAAGCATTAATAATAAAGAAGATGATACTGTACGTATGTGCTGACATGACACATAGATTGTATGGTGCATTCTTATGTCACTCTTTTTTATATATTTTTCTTTTTCACTACAGATTTTTGTCAAATAAAATGTTAAAATGATAAAAATAACCCACTCGCTGCCAAATAGATTTTAAATTCACAACAGGCCCTCATTTCTCTATGACAACCTTCAGTGACTTTAATGGAGCAATTTGAATAATTAAAAACTAGAATTATACCAAATGTGTTTACATTTTGGTTGATAAAAATGTGCTTGGCTGGACAGCCACTTCAGACACTGATAATAATATAGCAGGTCTAAGTCTTTTTAAACTCCCAACAGTATCTCCTTGGAGATAATTCTAGCCTTAGACAAATGTCCTGTATCTGATGACCCCTTAATCACTGAGAGTGAAAGATAGAGCTAAATATTAAGGTTGTAGATGACTGGGAGGTTTCTGTTTACTCATCACATCATTTCAGAGTATTTTGATTCATCAGTCCAAAGGATGATGTGCATTTTAAGAAGACGACATTTTATTTCCACCACTTCTATATAATTTTCTTTGACATTGTACACTCTACACTGTAAAAAGTAAAACACTGAATCAACTTAAAAAATGTTCTTCAATAGGTCACACAAAAAAATTAATTGAGTGAACCAAATTAAATTACATTCAGTGTAATTTAATTTAAATGTGTGACCTATTGAAGAATTTTTTTTTTTAAAGCTGATTCAATGTTTCACTTTTTTCAGTGTACTGTTGATCCTCTTAACCCTCAAAGATCTGAACAGCCAGTTTGAGCAGAATTATCATCTGATCTAAAATGTTTCATAACTGTTAAATCAATAATCCTATCAATACATGTAAATAATAATCGGTGTAAAATACAGTTTGTCGTCTTTTCATGGTCATCAGATATGATCCATTTGGATGTTCAGAGGCTCTGTCGTGAACGTGTTCTATAACACTGATTCACCATTAAAACCAATGGAGTTTAAGCCATAAAGACCCAGTGACACTTGTGCGTCAGTTCCTAAATGGATTTGTCTCTATATATAACCTTTTGAAAGTGATTTATCACCATTTATTATAATATTATCCTCTTTATTTGAAGTTTTTTCAGTGTAAATCACATATTTTCCTATATTTAATTCACTGATCATGCAGATGTTCATTAAAGCTCAGATTAAATTCAAAGATTATATCAAATCAGAAAAAAATTGAGAAAAGTTACATTTTCAGCAAAAATAACACTGATTAAACATAAAACCTAGTGTGTCCATTCACCGTCATTTATCACACTCCATGGGTTTCACTAGTGAATCAATCTTGTAGAAGATGATGGTGTTTCCATGGTAACTACGTAGCCTCTGAACGTCCAAATAGGTCATATCTAATGACCATGAAAAGATGAAGAACTGTATTTTACACCAACTATTGACATATATTGATAGGATTAGTGGATCAATAGGGATTTAACATTTTAGATCAGTACATGGTTTTGGTTGGTGGTGTGTGTTTGGGTCTTTATGGGTTTAAAAAATGAAAGTGGTTGTAGATGCTTGTTTTTATGTTCAGTTATTGGTATATTTTTCTGAAAAAGGTCACATTTTCTTCACTTTTGTCCGTTTTGGTATAATAACCTTTGAATTTATGCTGAGCTTTAATAAACACCTACATGATCAGTGAATTAAGTATAGGAAAGTAGATGATTTACACTGAAAAATCCCAAAAAAACAGAGTATAATATTATAATAAATGGTAATAAATCAGTTAAAAACAAGGTTAAACAGAAACTAAAATCATTTGGGAGTTGTCATAAAAGTAGCTCTGGGTCTTTATGAGTTAAAGGAGTTTCAGTAATGCAGCAGTAACTGAAAGGAGACAGCATACCCACATCAGCAGACATCCAGTGTCTTAGCTGGATGCTGCTTCATCATCTGTGTGTACTAAAATGTGTGTATGAGAGACTGATACTAACCTAAAGTGACAGAAATCAGACCACCTGACCTGATGGAGTGCTTCTGATTGGCTCAGTTTGGTGGGTTGAGCACCCTTTTCTCATCACCGCTGTAGGGAGAGCAGCACTGCACGTGGAATCTGTGTGTGTGTGTGAGTGTGTGTGTGTGTGTCTCTCTGACTGTTGTGTATGTGTATATATGATGGAGCAGGCAAGGACAGGGAGCCCTCCCAGACAAACAAACTGAGCCATCATCATCATCTTCATCATCATCTTCATAATAATAATCCTGCTCCTCTTCATCTGAACACACCCGGAGGGGCAGTGACGCTGGGGGTAAAGGAAACGCTGTGGAGACACTGAGCTTCTGGTTGAACCACCTTAAGGACAGCCTCACTCAGTCACATTGGCTCTGCTCAGTCACTTGGACTCCCTATAATCCACGTGCACTCACACATACAAACACACACGCACACGCCTGGCCCTCGGGCGTTTCTCTGTGACATCATGCTGGATCAGGATTCCTGCACACTTTAATGCATTTCTGTTCTTTTCATCTGATGTCCACACGTCATGCTTCAGTGTCTGCTCATACATACCGTCTGCAGCGTATGTATTCAGCGCAGTACCGTACATTCAGACATCAGTGTGTACATTACATGCATGAATGCATAAAGTCTATATTGATATTGTTGTGCTGGGCATGTATGTTGTGTATGCATCCGAGGGAGAGGTGCAGAGAGAGGAAAAAGGAAGTATGTTTCATCTGAGCATTGCATTTGTCTGTTGGGATGAGTTTGAACAGGCAGGGGGGGGTTTCAGGATGCACATAGCAGGGTGGAAGGTGGAGGGAGTTGGGCTGTGGTCTGAAGATTTTCTGGTAGTCACCGATGTCTCAGGCCCTAAGGCTGAGTGCCACATACCCTTGTCTGGGTAAACATCCTCACTAGTGGTGAACCTCACCCCCTTCCCGCCGAACACTGGCCCACAGACGGGGCAGAAGGGCAGAGTAGACAGAGAAAGGAGAGACAGAAATATGAGGTAGAGAAGAAAAACAGACCAACATTTATAATCACTGTGAGAGATCTGGAAATATACAGAATATACACTGTTTGATGAATACAAATAAAATCTGTAATGCACGTGTGGTCCTGTAGAATGCCCGTGTGCCTCTGCTGGAAAATAACCTGAGGCATAAAGCTGAAATGATTAATCCATCAATCAACTCGAATCAATTACGACAAATCAAATCAAATCAAATCAAATCAAATCAAATCAAATCAAATCAAATCAAATCAAATACGTTTTAGGATTGGTTTTAAAGTTCTTTTATTTACTTTTAAATCCCTCCATGGCCTGGCCCCACCCTACCTTTCTGAGCTGCTGCACCCTTATACACCACCCGCTCTCTCAGGTCAGCTGACCACCCGCTCCTCAGGGTTCCTAAAACTAAACATAAGTTCAGGGGTGACCGTGCCTTTGCTGCAGCAGCTCCTAAACTATGGAACGAGCTCCCTCTCCGTATCAGACAGACCTACTTTCTGTCTGTTTTTAAACCCCTTCTTAAAACCCATTTTTTCTCTTTGGCTTTTGAAACCATGTGAGATGTTTTAAATGTATTATTCGTTTTCAGGTGTTTTATGTTGGTACTGGTTTTATTGTTCTTATTGTTAATTTGTTGTTGTTTTTAATCGTACAGATTTTTTCTTTTTAATCTGTTTCTGTATTTTACTCTGTTATTGTTTATTTATGTATTTTTCTGTACAGGACTTTAGTCCATTGTGGTTGTTTTAAAGTGCTTTACGAATAAAGCTGGATTGGATTGGAATTAAAAGAATATTCAATTACAATTTTCCTGAATTGAAGTTTCGTTTCTTTAATTTCGGTACTGCTAAACATTGGTTCCACTGTTGTGTTTCACATGGACAGTTATTGCGATGCACATGATGCAACATGGAGCGGAGCATGACTCTTCACTGTAACTTTGAACCTTTCACACAAACATAATATTTGGTTTTATTTTTTGAAGTTGTATGTCAGCTACGTATTAAATTAATGAATTAGATACAAATGTGTTGAAGACTGCGGTGCACATATTGTTTGTAGATGTCATTTGACTTGTTTGTTGTTTATATATATTTTTTCATATTTTTATACTTTTGTACTGTTGTTTTTATTTCTATATAGACATTTTGAATATATATTTCAACTAAAAGACAAGATATTTTTAATTTTCACATTTTTACAATTTTTTTTTTCGCCTATTCAAATAATCATTCAATCAAATCAAAGAAAATAATTGATATACTAATAAATTACAAAATAATTAATAGCTGCAGCTCTACTTCGGTCTGTTTCTAAAACCATGCACAATTTAACTAATTACATTTAGAATAATTATCCTCCCAAATTGCATTTCTATGTGTGTCAGCATGAACACTTCTGTTAAATGATGCTGTTGAGGAGCTGTCTAATGAAGGGAGGGTTTTTCAAAATAAAACAGACAAAAACAGGGTGTACGTCATTATTTAACACAGATAATCTGTAGTTTAGTGGCTGTCAGAGGATTCTGGGTTTTAACCTCTTGAGACTCAGCAATGTGTTTTAGTCTTCTGTAAGAGATAAAAGGGGCAGATAAAATAAGACTAGTCTCTTTTCTGCTCCCTTTCATTCTCGTATGGAGAATATTTGTATTTCTATTAAATAGTTTTTTTTTTTAATCTTACAATGAATGAAATAAAAATTCTTAAAAAAAAAAACAAAAAAAGAAAAACAGTTTCACAGCTTTACTTAAAAAACAAAAAATAAAACACTGTCCACTGCAAAGGACGTTCCATAAAAAATTTATCTGAAAACCAACTGTTGCATTATGCCGTTTCCAGTCAAGACGTTATTTAATTAATATTCACTATTTAATATATTAAAAAAAAAAGCCAAAACTTTTACTTTCCTTCCTGATTTGTTTTTCCTTGTCTCAGGAGGTTAATGTAAAAGAAACTGTGCTCCTGACAGCCTTTATAGACTTATGTGAGATATTTTCAAAATGCATCACTTTTGGGAAAAACCGAGCATCGAGAGAAGAGGGGGGCATTCTCGACCAGACTGGCTCCTCTCAGAGTGGTCTCAGAGGAGATCACAGAATCGCAGAACACTGAATAATAAACTAGGAGAAAAATAATGTTAGTGCAGACGAACAGGCGGAACAAACAAACAGGTCTGTTAGGTTACCTTGAGCATTCTGTGACTGGACAAAGGTCTTAATGAGTTTGTCTGTGGCCTGTGTGTAGAGGGACAGGGCGTAGTGGAGGGACAGGAGGTCAGGACTCTTCTCCAGGAAAGTCTTCTTCAGACCCACACCACCAGCATGGAAGTATTGCTAACGTAGATAAAAGCAGAGAAGCAAAACAGTCAGGAAAAGCAGGTGTCTCTTCTCTACACAAACCTACGTTATCTTGTGGAATACACGATGTTGTTTGATTTAAATGTCATTTCTCACAGGTTTTATCTCCTCATTCTCAGCCTGCTTTAGATTTCAGTAGGAGAATGCAATAAACAGAATGTTTAAATGTTAACGACTTGGAACAGATATATGTTTCTCATTTGTTTTTACAGAAAAGGAAATAAAACACAGAATTAATCCAAACAAAGCTGGGTTGTCCTGACTGCATATACACAGCATGGACAAAAGGAGGCTCAACGGTAATGCTCATAATATAATTTTATATTGGCATAAATATCATTTCAACACAAAGTTTTTCTCTTTGTGGTCAAGTTTGTTAAATTGTCACCTAAAATGAGTTGTCACGTAATTTTATGCAATGATGATTTTCTAATTTTTCATTACTTTTGAAGACCCTGGTGCTATAAATACTAAATCACATTTTTTGGACAATTTAAGTTGAGCTTATAAAAATGTTGTATTTGTTTAGCTACATCCAACCTATAAATATTTTTAACAGACTGTTTTTGTAACTTCAGTACTTACAGCAACCAGGGTTTTCACATGTTTCAAATATTCTACCTCTAGTCTCCAGGGACATTTTCATGTTCTGATATAAATAATCTGTTTAAAGAAGTAACCATATGGTTTTTAAAACTCTGTCTGAGGAAGAGATGTCAACTTTTAAAGACATATTGACATTTATTGGAAAAATTAACATCAACTGACGGGAACATTTTTTTTATCACGATAATATTTGAATATAAATAGGATGTTCTATAAGCTGTAATATGTAACACACACACACACACACACACACACACACACACACACACACACACACACACACACACACACACACACACACACAATTTTACATACTGCGTATATAGCCGTAAAAAAATGGTCTTATGCTTCCTTTACTTAATTTTTTAAAACTCAATCTTCCCACCATCTTTTCACATGCATCAGTGTAGGAGGCGTTTTTCACCTTCTAACACCACCCTCAGATCAGTCAGACACCATTATTAAACCATTTGTTAATATTTTACTTTACTGCAGCAAGTTCCCATTCCAAACATTCACATATCTATTCTAAAACAATTGCTTAAAATAACTTATTCTGTTCTACAATTTTTCTTTTTTTTTTTTTTTAGAAATGATCTGCTTCAGATGCTAAATGTGCTAAATGTTCTGCATTATAATAAGGTTAATTGGAAAACAGATGACAAAAGTGCTGAATATTCTGACGTTTTCAATGTGTATGATAAAGTGTTATTTCACATATATATTGGTTTATGTACATTTATGCAAGAGATTTATAAATCTCCCTTTTGTGCTTTGCTTTGTTGGATGTTTATCTGGATATTGACCTCGGACTCACTCACGGTACTCTGCCTCTTGCCTAGCCTTTTTTCTAACCTTTCCTGGTCTGATCTGCCTGTTTTTTCTGATTAAGAGTTTGCCTAATCCCCATCGGTACCTCAGCTTGGTTTTTGCTGTCTGCCTGGTTTTGGCCCCCGGACTGTCCCTGACTACCGAACACGGATCTCCCCCACTGGACTCTGAAGAACTGATCTTCATTGTTTGTTTATTGTTTAATAAACATCTTTTTATTCCCAAAGTTCTGACCTCTGATCTATTGTTGCATTTGGGTTCATCTGTTTTGTGTTTGGACGTTGACAGTTTGTACCTTGATGGTGTCCAGAGCCAGTTCTATTACAGCACACTGCTTAGGCGTCAGCGCTTTTGCCTCCTCACGAACCATGTGTTCCTGAAATCGACAGCAGGAAAAACACAAACACAACATGAGCAATCTGTTCACACCGCTTTCTATTTTTTTAACTCTTAGAATTTACCAAATCACTTAACAGATTTAAGTTAAGGTAGCAGCAAGACGGAGCCTCACTGAGTTTTGCTTTCAACTTGTGTGGAAAATACAGATGTCAAAGTAAAACTGTGAATCCAGTTGTGCTGAAAGGCCAAGTAAAACCTGTAATGGTAATTTTAGTCTGATAGTGTTTTTCATATTCTGTATTTGCATATATTCTATATCACATAAAGAATAAGTGAGTTTGTCTTTGTTTAGAGCAGGGGTCGGCGACCTTAGACACTCAAAGACTTTGGACCCATTTCCCACAGAAAAGAAACCCTTGGGAGCCACAAAACCCTTCTGACAACTAAAAAAATACTGCATATATAGTTTTTTTTTTTTTTTTTTTTTACCTTAATGCTACGTATAAAACATAATGTCTAAAAGACTACATACAGTAAATTAAACTGTGCAGATACTGAGTATGTTTCAGAGATCATGTGAGTTGGAGCTGATTTACTAACAGGACGCACCGAAGACTGAATCTGTCAGATGGACAAAAGAACTGCACAACCCATTCAGTCTGTTTGTCCTGATGAATATGGAATATGGGCGTTTCTGACAGAATGCACACAATTATTGGGAGGAGTAAATGCAAATGATTATTTAGTGTGCGCAATGTGATTTGCCAAACCTGAAACTGATTGCGGTGGCTGATTTTGCGTCTATATTCTCTCTCTCGCCTGCACGTGTAGGGAAGACTGAGCAAGAAGGGTTCTGGCGCTGTGCACTACACACACACACAGCGTTCTTAGTATATGAGGCCCTAAGTGCAGTCCGATATGCGCAGATATCCACAGAGTGTACACGGCCGACTCTGGAGTGGGGGTCTACCCTGAGTGGACTAACTTACAGCAAAGTTTTGGGGACAGACGGACAGACAGATAGACGGACGAACGACCAACTCATGACAATACCCTGCAGCTGCTGTGGCTGAAGGTAAAAAAAAAACAAAAACTAACAAAAATAAGATTTATTTAAATTAAATACTGATTCATGTTCCCAAAGCCACAGAAAGCTGCAGCAAAGTGATGAAAGAGCCGCATGCAGCTCCGGAGCCGCAGATTTCTGACCCCTGGTTTAGAGAGAGTTGAACTTTGTCCCAGTTCAGAAGCAGGATCACTATGGTAAGACAAAGAACTGGGTTGTACCTGTCTTTATATTCATATCTGAACTGCTGAAGGACCTTTTGATTAAGGCCTGAATGTGACACCTGGGGATGGAGAGGTGTTTATCTCAGATATCTTCGTATTTTATCTAAGAGTAGCCTTATAAGAGAGAATGAGTGACTTGTGAACTCTCCCTCAGACTGCTTGTTGCTTCTGTGGTACTTGTATCTGTGGATCCACAAATTAAACTTTTAGAAAAGACACTGATCGTCTCATAACTTGTTTATTATAGAGGACCAGAGCTTTTCCACAATAAACCACATTCATGATAAACAATGAGCATGCTTACATGCAGACCAAAACTCTGATCATTATCCAATTTCTGGAGTTTTCAGATTATTCCAGTGACCATGTAAACAGGGTAATCTGATCTGCTTCAGACAACAGCAGTAATCTGATTATGAGAAATCAGATTATCACATCTGGATTCGTCCTCAAAACTCTGATGTCTTCCTGCATGTATACAAGTTAATCTAATTTATTTCATTCTTTTACATCTGCACATGCATAAATATAATTAAAATCATAGAGAACGGAAGTTACATAATCAAACCTGAGCAAATGACCATAACAGGAAGTTTGAGTCTCCCATCACTATGTATGTATGCACTCCAAAAGAAGTCCAATAATGAACCCAAGTGTCTAAACCATGTTTTTTTTATTACTGCATTCCTTAAGAGCATGTACAGGCATTAGATCTGATTATTAAAATGATCCAATTACTCCCAGTTATCAGACTTTTATGGTCATGTTAAACTGGCTAAATGAAAACAACATTTTTGGAAATATTATCAATATTATGCATGTTCGGTGTATGAACAGATGGTAAAAAAAGAAAAAAAAAATCATGTTACTATGTGTGGTAGAAAAGTGCACTACATCAACCAGTCAGATATGTGGCATTTTGTGACACCTGATTATTTTTATAAGTTTTATATAGTTTTCTGAGTTGTAAAAATGGTGCTTTGAACATGTATGTGGCATCATATTGTGACATCACATTATTTTTGTAAATAGTTGATTATAGTTTAAAAAAAAACAAAAACGCCTGACAGTCATATATATGTCTGTTATTTGCTGAATTTGTAAATATTTTTTTGAAGTTTTCAATGTATATGTTCATTTTAACTTACAAAAATCAATTATTCAACATGTTTTTGATGAAAAACAGGAAAGAATCCAACTTTTTCCTACTCAGATTTCATGATGTTTGTCTGATTTTAGGTTCAGTGTGTTAAAACAGCAGTTCAAATGAAAAAAATAACTACAAAGTTACACAGGTGAGGTTGTGGGGCCTCATTAGAAACAGCTGAGGCAAAATCAGAAGCATTCAAAAATGGCCAAAATACACTCAGACGTGTAAGACCGATGTAATTAGTGTTGATCTGAAACCCGATGCCAGACTCAGAGCGTAATGGTGTAAAAGCATAGTGTACCTTCAACTTGGACAACTGGCCCAGCTCCTTGGCAGCGTTGAAGATGAGCTGAGTGCCCTGAGAGCCAGAGAGAAAGACAGACAGAGAAAAAGTAGACGGGAGGAGAGACAAGAGAGCTGTTATTATCATGACAATGCAGGACAGTAAACGGCTTAGTGTCACACAGAGGACAGTGACATTTCTGACACACACATTCATAAATCGACACTCTAAGCCGCTTTACAGATGTCAAGGTACTGTCTCCTTCAAGTGCTGTTATCATATTTATCTGTGTTTATTCATTCCAAGACATTACACTTTGATGCACAAATCCACACACACACTGAGACATTTCAGTACGAAGAGAGGGAAAAGTGGCTCAGCTTGTCATGGAGGTCAGAAAGGTAGACGCACACACACACACACGCATGCCCACACAGTAAATATGCAGCCCCACTGTGGAGTTTACACAGGTATTTAATGACACTTCAGCCTAATGCAATAGTCTTGTAAGAGCCTAAGTGCTGCTGTCTGTACCACCACTGATTATTTTAACACTCAGTATGTGGCACTAGAGACATCACAATATCATCAGAAAAAAACAAAAAAACAAACAAAAAAACACATATGTGAGTGTTTTTTGAGTTATTGATTTGTGAAAATAAATGAAATCAAATAAAATGTTTGCACATGTGAAATTTGGTGGAAACACTTTTATAGCACCTTTATTCCAGACTTTCAGGTCACGAGTGCAGATGCAGTTGTTATTATCTTACTACTATCACTATGGTTACTTTAATAGTGTTGTTACTATTATATCTCTTACAATTATAACATAATTACTTATTATAATTATTATTATTACCACTCAAAATTTTAATGTGCAATTGCCTGTTGTCACTACTGCTTTTTAAAATGATTGTTATTATTTTCTTTTCTTTTGTGTCATGTGTTCATTCAGCGTTGAGCTGCTACTGGAACCTTAAGTCCCAGAGGGCTCTGCCTGAGGCATCAATACATTTCTGTCGAATCAAATCAAAACTTAATTTTAATTTCAATCTGTCTAATCTAATTTAGTTTCAGCAATCAAACCTGAATCCAAATAAAAAACTAAACTAAACTAAGATTACCATTAAAGTTGTGTGAAATTTAATCTAATCTAATCTAAAAGTGTTTCACTCATTGTTTTAGTTTCATCAATCAAACCTGAATCCAAATAAAAAAACTAAACTAAACTAAACTAAACTAAGATTACCATTAAAGTTGTGTGAAATTTAATCTAATCTAATCTAAAAGTGTTTCACTCATTGTTTTAGTTTCATCAATCAAACCTGAATCCAAATAAAAAAACTAAACTAAACTAAACTAAACTAAACTAAACTAAGATTACCATTAAAGTTGTGTGAAATCTAATCCAATCTAATCTAATCTAAAAGTGTTTCACTCATTGTTTTAGTTTCATCAATCAAACCTGAACCCAAATAAAAAACAAAACAAAACTAAGATTACCATTAAAGTTGTGTGAAATCTAATCCAATCGAATCTAATCTAATCTAACCTAATCTAATCTAATCTAATCTAAAAGTGTTTCACTCATATTGTTTTAGTTTTAGCAATCAAACCTGAATCCAAATAAAAAAACAAAAACAAAACTAAGATTACATTAAAGTTGTGTGAAATCTAATCTAATCTAATCTAATCTAATCTAATCTAAAAGTGTTTCACTCATATTGTTTTAGTTTTAGCAATCAAAC
>JAQQZY010000020.1:27907904-27922790 GCA_030068375.1 Ostorhinchus rueppellii
AAAATATGTAGTGCAGTAAAAGTGGAAGTAGGAGGAAAAATAATACTCCAAAAAAGTACAGATACTGCATTTTAGTATTTAAGTACAGTACTTAAGTGGTTCCACTTCGTTGCTGTGTATCTCTGCTGATGACATGACACTACCAGGTACTGCAGATGTGGTGTGTGTTTAAGAAGTTACTGGAATATGTTATACAGTAGCCCCAGAGGTGGCAGAAGTACTCCCATTCTGTACTTAAGTAGAAGTACAGTTGAAAAAATACTTTCATAAAAATAGAAGTACTGATTCAACTTCTTTACTTAAGAAAAAGTTAAAAAGTACAACTTCTCAATTGTAATAAAGTACAAAAGTAAAAAGTAAAACTGTATTTCATGCCATGAATGATATAATATTTATTTAAGCAAAATCATACAAAGAATCATATAATCATGCAAGAATGTTCATGCGTACGGACACAGGTGAAATTAAATAAAATACAGGTGGGTCGTGAAGGAAGGAAGTGAAAAAAAAAAGATTTATGGATGAAAATAATTTTCAGGACATTTAATGATGATAATCTAATCTCACCATAGTTGTTTTATTTTGAAGTGAACATCACCTCTTTTTATATCTGGTTAAAGACGTCACTGAGCAGCACATATAAGAGATGTTGTGCATTTTAGTCAAAAATAAAGCCTTTAAAAGTGAGTTAGTGAGTAGACAGTGGGTTTAATCAGGGCTCTGGTACTCATCTTTGCAGGTATGTTCACAGCCTGTACTCCTTCTCTCCTCAACACTGATTCCCTCTGAAGTGAAGTATTCTACATACTGTCACATCCTTTTATTTTGAAAAAGTAACGAGCCCATTCTGAGAATGTAACTAGTATAAAGTACAGATATTTATGCAAAAATGTAGGGAGTAAAAGTAAAAAGTTGCCAGAAAAATAAATACTCAAGTAAAGTACAGATAACTAAAACATCTACTTAAGTGCAGTAATGAAGTACTTCTGCTTTGTCACTTCCCACCTCAGAGTAGCCCACAGGAGTGTGTGTGGTCTTTGTGCCTGGAAATGATGTCACTGGAACTTTTCAAACAGCTGCACTAGAGGCACAGGCAGGAAGATCACAGATATTCTATGAATGATTTGTAGACAAGGAAAAAAAAAACATACATGGATGAGTTTCTGAAAACTGGTGGCAGCTGAAGTGAATAGATCCACTCAGGGAACATCCACTTACACTCTGCACCACTGGTTCCTATAACAGCTTTGAGTTCACTGAGGGCTTTGCTGTGGTGTTCTTCCTTCCTTCCACTCCTGTGAGACATGTTCCTGATAACGGGACAAGTGACTTCTCTCCATCTTGCATGTCAAGATGCTCCACAAGTGCTTAATTGGGTTCAGATCAGCAGATGGTGATCAGCTAATGTTCCCCCAACACTTTCATTTTCTGTAAAAAGGCAGTGATCAAATCTGGGAGAAGGACCTGAACTCAAACATTCAGGAGGAGGCATGCACTAAGTAAATGTACACACTGTACGGTTATCCACAGATATTATTAAACACCAGTTAAACTTCCCACAATGGGGTTAATGAATGTGTGCTGCACCTGTATGAATGACAGGCTCCTACCTCCACCGTCTGTGGGAATGATCCATGCTCTGTCCTATTTGGAAACAAATAAACAAAACTAGAAAAGCACTCAGAGAGCGCAGACCTCCGCCAAGATAGTGTTTGTATTTTTTTTAAGCTCGTTTTTGTATTTTTTTAAAGGTAGTGTTTGTATTTTTTTAAGGTACTGTTTGTATTTTTTTAAGGTAGTGTTTGTATTTTTTTTAAGGTAGTGTTTTGTTTTTTTTTAAGGTAGTGTTAGTACTTTCCTCCACTAGATCAGTGAATGACCTCATGCGACTCTGTGCCACCATGCCCTATCTCACAATGATAAAGAATCATTAAAAAAGTTCCTGGATCCAGACGATGATTCAAAACGCCTCCAAAACTTAATCATCTCTTCCTTGACCCAGAGTGGACATACCCTGAAAATTTCATCAAAATTCGTCCAGAACTTTTTGAGTTATGTTGCTAACAAACAAAGTCGGACGGTCACAAACAAACAAACAAACAAACGCACGCACAGTAAAACATAACCTCCTTAGCCGAGGTAACTATTGGAGAATGCTTAAATATGCCATTACCAGAGTCTCCCCAGCTATGTCTATATTATTATCTAAAACAAAGTCTGCCTTGGCTGGATTTATCTCAGCTGTAAGAATCATCTTAAGACATTAGAAAAGTTCTACAGACCGGCTGAAGCTGAGGACAGACACAGCCTCCACTGAGGATCTCACTGAAAGACTGACTGGAGGCAAATTCTGCCAGGTCTGGTCCCACTTCATACATTTTACTCAATTTCAACTGACTCGTGCCCCATAATAAAAGTATTATCATGCAGAAACCCCACCTGAATTTTTATTTATTTATTTATATTATTTTTTTAGTCTGCATTTTACATTATTTTTATTTTATTTAAGATGTGTTGTTTCCACCTTTTATTTAGTTAGTTATCTTATTGTTTATTATTGTGATATAATGCATTTACTTGTTTTCTGTTTCATTGCCCTGGCTGTGTAGTGGGTGTGTTTTGTGCAAAGTGTTAACTGTTAAAATGATATGTATGTTTTTTGCTTCTAGTTAATAACAAAACTCAATAAAAACTTTAATTATTTAACCCATAAAGACCCAAACATCCACCATCAACCCAAATCAACTATTGATCTAAACTGTTTAATACCTGTTTATCCACTAATCCTATCAATACATGTAAATAATTGGTGTAAAATACAGTTTGTCATCTTTTCAATGTCATCAGATATGACCCATTTGGGCGTTCAGAGGCTCTGTAGTGAATGTGGAAACATCATCATCTTCTACAACATTTATTCACCAGTAGTTTAATTAACAACAGTGGATGGACACACTGGCTTTATGTCCAATTAATGATAGATTTTGCTGAAAAAGTAACTTTTTCTTCAGTTTTTGATATAATAATCCTCAACTTTACTCTAATGTTTTAGGAACATCTACATGATTAGAAAATAAAATGTAGGAAAACAGCTTATTTCACTGAAAAAACACAAAATACAGGAGATAATATTACAATAAATGGTGATAAATCACTTAAGGATGGTCAAATGTAGAGAAAAATTCATTTAGGAAGTGACACAAATGTCACACCAGGTCCTTATGGGTTAAAAAACAAAACACAACAAACAAAAAAAAAGCAGTGACCTGATTTTCAATATGTTTGAGTCCATAGTCCACTTGAAAAGTCCCCGAAACAAATCATACAAAAATAAAAGATATTTTTGTCCCAAGTGGGATATTTGCTTTGGACGTCACAGCATTAGAAGTAGATAAATGATAAGAAATAGCACAATAAGACCTAATGAAGACCTAGTTCTCTACTATCCTTCAGGTTGTCACCACACATAGAGCAGTCCATCAGAGCACAGGCTGATCGTGTCCTTAAACCACTGGACGTGCTGCCAGTAGGTCATCAGTCTGTGATCTTTGTTGTGCACTTGCTTCAGTAAAGGTTTATGTCTCACACAAACAGATCTGGTGAACTCAGTGTGACTACATGGTGCGTGTCCTTAGGAGGAGCTTACACACATCACCAAAGGTATGTCCACGGTCTAGCAGGGGGACTGATCCACTGTGAAGGACCTGTGAAGGACCCTGGCCACAGAGGCAAGGCTTGGTTTCACAGATGTACAGATTCTCATGTGACCTTCATTAAAGACAACCAGAGAGCCCAGTCATGAAGTACCATGCTTTATTATTCAGTGCCTCCTTATGTGGTATTTCTCAGGCATTTTTACCTCCGCCAAGGAGGTTTGGTTTTCATCGGCATCAGTTTGTCTGTCTGTCTGTCTGTTAGCAAGATAACTCAAAAAGTTAAAGACGGATTTTCATGAAATTTTCAAAGATTGTCAGAAATGCGGTATCCTAGAGATGATTACATTTTGGTGGTGATCCGTACATTCAGCGCCATCTAGTGGATGAAAGTACAAACACTGCCTTGGCGGAGGTCTGCGCTCTCCAAGCGCTTCTCTAGTTTCTTCTATTTTAGTATTTACAGCCTACCAACACATTGTGTTAGAACTCTTGGCTATTTTTATGGTTGGCAAACTTCAAACCATAGAATGCTGATCTGTGTCACCAATGTTTTCCGAAACAGTTAAAAAAAAAAAAAAAAAAAAAGGGAATCATCTTTAAACACATTTAAGACCTTTTGGGAAGTTCCTGTGAAATAATAGCAAACATACAAATGACTTCTTTTGTAAGCTGTTACCTTTAAATTAATAACATCATATTTAGTTTGTCATTTTACCCTAAAAAGGATAGGCTCCATGCGACCCCCGTGACCCTAAATAGGATTAAGTGGGTATAGAAGATGAATGAATGAATGAAAGTGAAATTAAACTGAAGATGAACTCTTGCCCATGTTTGAAAATACAAAACTAGGTAATTTCAGTGTATTCCAGTCCAGACAGGTGAAAAATGAAGGAACACCTAAGGTTTTGGCCAACCACATGCAGCCGCAGTAGTATTTTTTAAACAGTCTGTGAACTCTACTGCACGGATTAGCAGCAGTCGAAAAGATATTTGTCGCTTACTGATATTTAGTGGAAGTTGGCATTAACACATTAGTCCAAAATGTCAAAGAGGAGTTTGACAGAGTTGAGTTCTGATAATTGTGAAAGGAAGATAATATAATTCACGTTACACAGTCCTCAAACCATTTTGTGAGACCTCATTCCATATGGATGAGTTTATTATCATTCTGAAAGAGTCTATTCCCATTGTGACGAGTCTGATAAATGAGCCTTAGTCCATCAGGATTTCCCTTCTAATAAACCTAGAGTCAGGTTCAGTCATGTTAAATGGTTCTGTCAACTCACATTCACACTGAGACCATGACAGCTTTGTAAATTATAGTCAGAGGGTTTAACTATGACTTTTGTTTATGTGGGTGACTGGCTCCACCTGCTGGACACTGTTTCATCATTTTGTTGGTGGTCATTCATTATAGGGTCAAGTCTGCAGATTTACAAGATAAAATGTTTTTGTGGTTACCCTTTAAAAGTGGAATTTTATTTTTATACGTAGCATAAAATATTATAAAGAACACAACCGCACACATTTACGTACATTTCAGTATGGTTTATTAAACATTAAAAAATACAAATATACCTCAAACTTGTACATTTCAGAGCATGACAACCTACACATCAAACCATAATTTGGCAGAATCTAAAATTATCAATGTAAATTAAAACAGTACAGTATATGTTACATGTCATTTTCACCCCTTCCAGTTTATAGGATTTAATGCATGCCTAGTTACATATACATTTATAAAATACATACATACAAATTGCCCACCCACCAAATGGCATTTATTGTAAACCAATAATTCGGCTTGCCTCAATGCACAGGCCGATAGCCTGAAATAACTGCTGATACCAAACTACACAATGGGTTATAATCAAAGTCGATTTCTTTTTTTAAGGCAGCTCAAAGTAAAATGACATGTAATAATAAAAGTCAACAGTAAATATCTTGAACATTTCAGCACAGGCTTGCATTCATAAAAAAAGAGACTACACATTCCTAAAAACAAGGCTGTGCGCGCATGGTGTTTGGAGGTGTTCGTGACCTTGCCTTTACTATATGTACATTATCTACAAACTCCATTGAATGGCACTGATTTGACCAAACATCACAGAAACAGTCACTTGTTCCTCTGGTAAAGGAGCTTCCTCATAACTTCTCACTAAAACATACAAAACAATGCAGTTAGTGAAAAGAAATTCTTCATATATACAAATAAAGTTGAAGACTGAGAATGTGAAAGAACTTGGACAAAACCCAATATTAAAGCATAATGGATTTTTAAATCATATTTTCTCAGAGGTAAGATCAGATTTGGAAACCTGGTATATAGACCTTTGTCTATACACTTAGCGTGCTGGACTATGTGGGAGTGTGTGGAATATGAAGGACCATTCATAAATACTAGCAGTAGCAGTTACACCCCATTTACAATATGCACATTTATAATCATTTCTCTAAAGCAACTGCAAGCACAACTAAGATTTTTTTCCTGTTGTGTCACATCATATATTTGTTTGGATTTTTCCTACCAGCAGATTTACCTGTCCAGATGAGCAAAGACCTCACAAAGCTGGGTGAGCAGGGCACGGTGTTTGTGTGGGTTTCCCTCCAGTACGCCACTGAGGCGACTCAGATATGAGTCCAAGTTGCCCAGAGACGCTGTTTCACCTGTTCCTGTTTCGAAAAGACACAGAATATTTACATCCTCACATAGTGGAATGTCTATCCATACTCCCTCATTTTTACTTCTTTTCTTATTTAAGGTAATGATTCTTTGACTTATTTCATTTAACTGAAATCCAGCCTCTTGGAGAATCATTAAGGAATGAAACACAGTCTGTATTCACTGCTATGAACCATCGATACTGATTTAAGCAGCTGCAGGTACTGAACAAGGGGATCAACGTCAAGACATTTATACTTAGAAAAAACAACTCTAACAAGAGATCAAGTTTATAATTTAAAGTAATATTACTCTACACTTGACTATAAACATTTTCACTGTAATGGAATGTTGTAAACTGTTTGCTGACCTGGCAGGGGGACTGTTGATAGACTGTTGACCAGTGTGTGTTTGATGGCCAGCAGGTGTTTGTGAAGGGCCTGTGTACGTTGCTCATCTTGGCCCAGTTCAGCTTCCAGCCGCTCTTTTGCAGTGTACATATCTTTAATATGTCTCTGCAGCACAGCATTCTGCTCTTCAAATTCAATATTGGCCTTACGAAGTCGTCGCAGCTCAGCTTCACGAGCTGAAACCACAGATAACGATACTTTATGTCCTAGAAACTACTACAGTAATAGCAGTATTGTGACAGTTTTAAACTTAACAGTCAATAATGTTTCCCACACAGAGTTCACATTTTGCTTGTAATACTTAAAATTACCTTTGTTCTGGTCAAGGAACTCCTCTGTGAAGATGGGGATGTCAAATCTACTGGAGAAGTCAGATGCCTAAAGAAATAATCAGGAAATGCATATCTTGCATTAGCTATTTGCATTTTATGTGAAATCACTACTGCAGAAAGTATTTCAGCTGAGGAATCATGTACCTTTTGTAAGGATGACCCTGAGCTAGCACTTATGGTGACAGATGGAGCATCTTCTTAAACAGAAATGACACATTGTGGTTATTTTAGATGCAGCAACCAGTAAAATACATACAAAAATATGTGAGCAGAAATATGAAAAGCACGATGTGAATCAATCACCTTTCTTGATCCTCCTGTCTTGGATTTTAGCACTGGTGATGTGAAAGGCTTCAGTCTGCTGATATTCCTTCAGTTCCTGAGCATACTGCATCTTCTCCCGTTCAGCCTCATCTAAGTAACGCTGTCAGTGCATAAACAGTGTAGCTTTACTTACAGAGAACAGTGACTTACTCATGTAAAGAGGCTGGTTCAAAGCCTTAAACCTCATGTGTACACACAGGTTTTTAGTCCTAGATACTAAACCACCCCGCTGCCCTAACACATATCCTCCAAGATGAAACATCTAAATACAGCAATGCATCTCACATCTCAGCTGGATGGTGGTAAAGTACTTTATACATCTTTACATACTCCATGTTTACAGCCAAATTAAAAACATGGTGTGGAGACAACTACACTTGTACACACTAACCTATGGCTCTGTGTTATTTGCATCATGATCATCTTTTGATCTATCTTTTTTATCTACGATCTATTTTTTTTTAATTTATCTTGTCTCTTAGTGGTCTTAACTCTCTCTTTTTAAATAATGTGCTGTAATATATTGGTTTTTTTAGGGTGCCCATTGTCATCAGGCCAGAGACTACAGCAGGATACTACCCATGTTGGCTAAAGCGACCCTTTATACTGTTGCTGACACAGTTAATTAATTGGGATTGTCCATGATACAATAAACTAATAAATTAAACTAATTATACATATACATACATACATACATACAACAGATGTAAATTGTGCATACATGGAAACCTCAAGAAGCTACCTGTTTGTCATTTGGGGCTAATCTTGTCCACTCTGCTCCAAGTCTCTTGGTGATTTCTGGGAAAGGTAAGTCAGGGTATCGGGCTCGCATGTGCTCTCGCCGTTCATTCAAGAACCGAACATACCCTGTTACTGGTGCCTTGGGACCATTAGGCAGCACCTTCTTTCTTTTCTTTCCCTTTGGCCAGCCTCTCTTCTTAGGCTAGAGAAAGGAAACAATGAAAAGGCTTGTTAGTAAGCTCTCTCTTCTCATTATCTTCTTCAATAACATACATACATACTGTGATGATCTGCAACAACACTGATAGAACTTCTTCTGTGTGAATACAACTAATGCTGGGCAAACTAGCTACTTTGAACAACTCATCCAAAAAAATTAAATTTTACCAAAACCAGCAGAATTTCACAATTGAGAAGTGGAAGCAAAATTATATTTTTGCCTAAAAATGATTCAAATCCATTTTCCCATCCAATGTTGATTGACTATGCACTTTGTTATCTGTATAAGATGTATTTCACATACTATGATGCGACTTCTCTATTACAAATCCATTTCCAGACCAAATGAGGGGTCAGCACTACATATGTCTGAGGCTACCTTTAGCTTTGTTGCAGGGTTATAATAAGCAACGGGGTCTCAGTCTTTTTACTTATATACACCAATAAAATACAAGAAATATGTGTATTGTATGAAGCGTACACTTATGAATCAGAATTAAATGGTTTATAAACCATCCATCCTCTGAACCGCTTAATCATCCTAATTTATATTATACCAAGCTTCTACAACTTCCTCTTTAAAGTAGGGTATTTTTGTCAGTCCAGATGATCTTGTAGAGGTTCTATATATTATTTTTTTCCTGAAATGTTTGTTTTTACTGCTATTTGCACAGTACTTGTAAATTCACGTTGTAACTACTTTGATGCAGAGTCAAAACAACACACATGCAGTGGTCTAAGGCTTTTACATGTGAAAATACTGCTCTGTCCATTACTATTGGCAGAATGGGATGAAATATAATGGCAAAAAGATTCTTATTATAAAATAATACGACTTAACAGCAACAGGAAATGGCAGTGGAAGCAAATCCATGGTATGCATGTATTATATACACAGCTGTTGTAATTAAATAGGAACTCTTAATAAACTGGTTGCTGTTGGATAAACATACAAACTACTAATTATTAGGGGAAAAAGTGGTCGTAAATAATAAACCCCCTGTTCCTCGGAGCCCACCTCATCGTGTGGTTGGTCTGCTGAATGTGAACCCTTTGGCTGCTGTGGAGCATCAGTCTGTTCTTGTTTAATCCCTCCCATGATCTCCGTCCATGAAACGTGGGCAAAGTGTAAAAACGTCCCACAACCTGCGAAATTTACAATGTGGGTAAAAGCCAACAGAAAATAATAAGAGACGACAGAATCCAGAATAAATTGGAGCAGCAGCAAATTTCAGTATTAATTTGGCCGCTGGCATACATCTTAAGCTAACCGGACTGTTAGCAGTTGTGTGTGCACACAACGGACAATATCTACCCAAAAAGATAATAGAAACCGTTTACTCTTCTACAGTTTAAAAAAAACAACAACAACAATAAGATATTAATTAATAATTTCGGTTATGAATATTTTATAAGACAACAGCCGTTTTATAACAGTATTTTTTTTATTACTTTTTCGGCGTAAAATGTTTTAATACTCACCCAATAATGAACCCCTTCGCCAAACAGGAAGAGAAACCTGTCTATCATCTGATTGGTCGAAAGGGATACTCATGATTGGCTGACTGGTAGAAACCCCGCCTCGCAGAAAAGTGCTGGGTACACAGTATTTTCTATGGCGTTTCGCCTTCTTTAAAATCAAGTCCGAGGTTTTAAATCATTTATGGAATTATATCAGAACCTTTTCGCAACTCCTCAGATTCAATTTCCCATGAGGTCCGCCTGAAAAACTTACCTGGATATTCCAACCAAAACCTCTATTTTTATTTATTTATTTATTTTTAACTTTTCAGTGACAGGGTGGTCCTTTTCATACACTTTAAGACAAATAAAGGACATGTTTTGCATATACTGTACAATATAGCTGTGATCAATAGTTTGTATTAATTTTAAATACTCACCTGCTTTTAATAATGATGAAAAAAAAAGTCAAGCATTTGAAATATGTAGATAAGGCTCCATCCAGTTTAGAAAAGCACAGTGTGGTAACATCTGTTGCTATTGTTCTGTCTTATTGTGTAGCTGCAAAAGAAAGCCAGAGAGAAGCAGTGTCTTGAATGGTGAGAGTCTAAACAAAGATAATGAGAAACCAATCTCAAGTAGAAGTCAAGCAAATCACACACTTGTTTGTAGTTGTAAATTGTTGAGTGACAATAATCTGTAAAGCTGCATATTCTGTTTTTGAAAGAAAATATATTTTTAATATGTTGCATTTACATCTCTGTTGTACATTTGCAAATTCATTCTCACTTTGTTTTTTTAAAAAAATGTTTTGTTTATTCAGTTAGCTGGTCTTTTGGGCTGTTACTATCATGTCTTATTTTTTCCCTGAGAGGGCTTGGGAATAATGTGGTTTATCGGAATTCTGTTTAACAAAGATGCAGCTAAAGACCTTAGCCTTTGATTTTCTGAGAAAAGCTAAATGTGTTAAGAGGATATAATTATATGTGAAAAGGGAAGATCTCAGCTGGCTTCTGCCTAATGCGAAGCATGTAAAGACATGTGTGAAATTATTTCCAAATGTCATGAAAGACAGCGGCCCAAGAAAATAGCAGAACATTAGTCTTTTTTTTTCTTAACAAAAATTATTACCCACCATAAAATAATGTTTGCGTCACAAAGTGCTTACACATATTTGTTTTTTGCATTACATTCATTTTTAGCAAAAAATATAAAATCCTGTTAGCCTTATCCATTCAAAAAGTTAAAGCTATAGCAAGCAGAATATTGATCCATCCCTTCACAGCATTGGAAAGCGGTGGGGCCCAAAGGGAAACTTCTTTACCCGCAGAGTCTCAAATCCAGTGGTGGCACCCCTGCCTGGTGAAGTTTATATTTTCCACTGAGATGTTGAATATGTCACTTCACAGTCATCCTACTATTCCTGAAAATGACGAGTAACTTTTGACACTACTGTACAGTAGAATGACAATAAATGTATCGTATTTTTAGTCCAGTGGTTCTAATCCCATCACTTTATTTTTATACTTATGGTTTATGTATATTTGACCTTCTTCCATTTAACCTTTTTAGAATAGCTTTTACTTGTCCTGATGATGTGTGTACTTCCTGTTCCTGGTTCCTTCGTTACACATGTGTAAAGATTTCTAAGTGCTTTTAGTATTGATTTGTTATTGATTGGTATGAGTGTTTCGATGATCATTGTGCTGATTTTCCTCTATGTTGTATGTTTTACAGTCCTATGAATATTGTGCATTCTTTTGTTGTTGTGAAGTGTCTTTCATTATCTTGAGAAGCTCTATTCAAATAAAATACATAATTATTACATTTTCAAAAAGAAAAAGTGGCAGCATACTGAGCACACCTGTTTTTTTTAGTATTGTACACTGAACAAAAATAGAAACATACTACTTTTATTTTTGCTCCCATTTTTCATGAGCTAAACTCAGAGATGTAAGACTTTTTGTACGTACACAAAAGGCCTGTTTCTCTCAAATATTGTTCACAAATCTGTCTAAATCTGTGTTAGTGAGCGCTTCTCCTTTTCCCTCTCTCAGGTGTGGCATATCTAGATGCTGATTAGACAGAATGATTATTTTACAAGTGTGCCTTAGGTTGGCCACAATAAAAGGCCACTCTATAAAAAATGTGCAATTTTATCCTGCAGCACAACACTACAGATGTTGTAAGTTTTGAGGGATCATGCAACTGGCATGATGACTGCAGGCATGTCTACCAGCACTGTTGTCTGCGAATTGAACGTTCATTTCTCTACCATAAGCTATCTCCAAAGGCATTTCAGAGAATTTGCCAGTACATCCAACTGGTCTCACAACCGCAGACCATGTGCATCCACACCAGCCCAGGACCTCTACATCCACCATCTTCACCTCCAAGATCATCTGAGACCAGACACCTGGACAGCTGCTGCAACAATCAGTTTGCATAACCAAAGAATTTCTGCACAAACTGTGAGAAACGGTCTCATGGAAGCTCATCTGCATGCTTGTTGTCCTCACTGGGAACTCAATCTGACTACAGCGTGTCATCGTAACCAACTTGAGTGGGCAAATGCTCACATTTGATGATGTCTGGCACTTAGAAGTGTTCTCTTCACAGATGAATCCCAGTTTTGACTGTACAGGGCAGATGGCAGACAGTGGGTGTGGTGTGGCGTGGGTGAGTGGTTTGATGTCAACATTGTGAATCAAGTGGCTCATGGTGGCGGTGGGGTCATGGTATGGGCAGGCGTTTGTTATGGACATGGCATTTTGCAGACTGATCTTGCCAATTAAAAGTGGTGTTATCTGTACACAACTGACGATATCATGTTGCATTTTGATTACACCGAGATACTGTGACGGGATCCTGAGGCCCGCTGTTGTGCCATTCATCCACCACCATCCCCTCAAGTTGCCGCATGATAATGCATGGGCCCATGTTGCCAGGATCTATAAACTATTCCTGGAAGCTGAAAACATCCCAGTTCTTACATGGCCAGTATACTCACGGGACATGTCACCCATTGAGCATGTCTGAGATGCTCTGGATCGGCGTATACAACAGCATGTTCCGGTTCCGGTAGATAAACCATCCACTTTGCACAGACATTGAAGAGAAGTGGACCAACATTCCACAGGCCACAAGCAACTTGATCAACTCGATGCAAAGGAGATGTGTTGCACTGCGTGAAGCAAATGGTGGTCACATCAGATACTGTGACAGGGCCTTTTGTGTACACAGAAAAGGTTTTAGATCTTTGAGCTCTACTCATGAAAAATGGAAGCAAAAACAAGTGGTACATTTCTATTTTTGTTCAGTATATGTCATTTTTAGCCAGAAGTCATATGTACTATAGATGATGAATCTGCATTATCGACTCAGGCAGATGATGTGTACTGATGTTTTGTTCTTGTATCTTAATAACATATCATAGGCTAAGATTCAGTAAAACATCACAAAACACGAAACTGCAGGTATCATACTTGTTGTTGTTCTGCATGGCTGCTAATAAACCTAAAACGGCTTAAATTTCATAGTCTGCAGAAGCCTTGACCAAACACGGTTCATCACAGCACTTTGGTCCCCTGTGGTTGTTTTAAAGTGCTTTACAAATGAAGCTGAATTGGATTGGATCTCAGGGCCTTAAATCTAATTTAAAAGGTGTAAATAAGGCCCAAGGACACAACACGGATGGCATCTGCTTGGATTCAGGTTCAGAGAGCCTGTTCTGAGACCAGTAAAACCTGGAGTGGACAATATTCTCAAACTACTGAATATTCTGGTAAAGTACTATGCACAGTGGTTTACTATCCCTTAATATGTGGAGACATGAAAACTGCAGTGAGATGTATAGGTCAGAATGGCATATGGTGACGCTAGACTATAGTAAAAACCAATTTTTCCTTTGTCGTTGGGAGTTAAACTTGTGTTATCACTCACTTTATGATTAAGTTTGTGATACATTTGATGAACTTTTGACAATAAATGATCAAGCAATGCAAAGCCAATTCATGACAAAAACTGGGATGTGAACTGATGTGTTAAGATGCATCATGACGGACAAACTTAAAATACCCGTTCTGTGCAAATTTCTGGCATAATATATATCACAGGATGAGAACCAGTGTTGTTCACTCTAACATTTTGATGCTTTAATTTTGCAAGGTGAGATTGAAGCGCTTCATGTTGGAAAGAAGTCACGTGTAAGCAAACAAGTCCCAAGTTTCAGGTCAAATAGTCTGTTAGGCCAGCATGTGATTTAAAGAGACTACAAAGCCATGTACATGAAAAGCTGGGCCATCAATTACAAGCCTTCCATAGGGTGAGTGGCGTTTTCATGTTTTAACTCATACATCCTGTTTGTCTCATTTTGATGGTCAGTTACATGATAACACAATGCATTAGAAAACAGTCATTTCAAGAATAAATTGGAATTTCTATAAATGTCTGGCAGGATTACTCCAACTGAAGTGGCATAAGTCAAGTTAGGTGAATACTAAGTTGTAGTCAAGTTGAGGCTTATTTTTTGTACCAACTGAAGTCCTAAATATCATGAGATAAGTCCAACTTAGGATGTTTGGATTCAAGCCCCCCCACTTAGATTGTACTGGCAAACTTGCATTGGGAAATGACAACTGTTCTTAATTATACAAATTAAACGTCAAATTTAAACAATTGCCAAGAACACATGATATTGTGGACATTAGTTGTACAATAGCTTATTTGTCCTAGTGTCGTTCGAAAAGAAAATGCTTCTTTGTGAGTTATGTTGGACAAGGGTTATGCAAGATTCAGTACAGCTATTCACAGCAAGATTTACAAAGAATGTAACCGTTAGTGCACCACAGTTGTCTACAAAGCCATCCATCAACAGAACAATCACTAGTCTCCCCAATTACCTATGATCCAAGAGGGTTTATTGGGGTTTCAAATGCTTCAAAAACCTGCTTGAAATTGGTACTAGTCCATCTTGTTACTTGCCCTTCTACCTAATGCAGTGGTTCTCAAATCTGGTCCTCAAGTACCACTATCCTGCATGTTTTAGAGATTTCCCTCTTGCAGCACACCTGGAAGCC
>JAQQZY010000020.1:28039443-28050671 GCA_030068375.1 Ostorhinchus rueppellii
TAGATAGATAGATAGATAGATAGATAGATAGATAGATAGATAGATAGATAGATAGATAGATAGATACTTTATTAATCAAAACAAAACAGGCTGGTTAGTAACCAAATTAACATTACCGTTAATATATACTGTTGCAAAAAAAAAAAAAAAAAAACTTGCTAGAAGACTTACTCAAATTATTGCTAAAACCTACTCTGAAAAACTTCCTGAACAATACTGTAAAAACAAAACACAATATAAACAGTTTAAAAATCTGTACAAAACTTGAGCATTAAACCAAGACATGATCTGAAAACAGCAAAAATAAAACATTTGAAATCATTGCTCTATAACGTGACCTTTATTTTTGGCTCATCCAGTCAGTTTTAGCATGGTTAGCATTAGCTTACTGATGCAGAGTTTGTCTCATTGGTCTGTTTGATGAAATTATTCACGACTAAATGCTGGTGAGAGCCTGTTAACTTGTTTTCAGTATGGGCACAGTTAAGTGCTCTTCGGTTGAGTTGTGTTCCGTTTTCTGAAAATTGCTTTCGTGGAGCTTGGAGCTGACTTTCTTCTATTTATGTGGGTGTGCAGCCTGTGTAAATCCATCCTAGTCGAGGCTACATAGTGTCGAGGACATTGATTTGCCTTCACCTGCAGAAGGAACCAGGTCTTTATCTGAAGGAGGCTCGTATTAGGGGTGGGGCTTTATTTCTAATTTCATCCTTTTAATAAGTACAAATGGTCACGTTTGCTCACATTTGTGATGTTGAAAGTATGGTGATGCAAATTTCTACAAATTTAACACTTCCTCAATCATTGTAAAATAAAAGCCCACTCATTATTTAACAGAGCTTTTATTGTTTAAACATCAACTTCCTGTTGTGTTTCTATGACATTTTCACTGAGAAAGTAACACACACACACACACTTGCAGCAACTGAATACATGATAACACCTTAGATGATAAAGAGATGTTGAAAATAACTGATTATATATATTTAGTATAATACTAAATACAATAAAATGAACTTTCAAAATCTACTTTGTGCTTAACTTAATAATGCATTTTTTTTTTTACTTCCCTCTATTTGAGAACTCCATTTCTTTGTTTGTGTCGACCTTTATGTCTGCTGTTATTATATAATTGACTCCCAGACTTTATTTTATCTTGTTAAAAGTGAAAAACACATATTAACCAACAGAGACTCTGCTCAAATCAATGCGAAGATGGTGAATTGCAAGGTTACTTCAACTGTACTTGACTTTTCAAGATGTTTGTTTTGAAAAACATTTGAAGGAATGATGGAAAAACTCTGTGTTCCTGTCGAACATTGGCAAAAACACTTTAACAGAGAAAAGAATCAAACCACATCGTCGCATCTACATTATACAAATGTACCATCTGGATACCACAAGGTGACTTTCATAGTGCACTGAATCATCTGAAACAAGAAGCTGCAAACAGCAATATTCACAGGGATGTTTTGTTTGTCAGAAGTTAAGTTTGTATTGAATGTGTAGCTTCAGTAAAGAAGAGTTTGAGTCAACGGGATGAAGTTTTAATAGAATTTATCAAACTTCTCAAGCGGAATTACTGACTTTGAGGGAAAATAATCATCAAAATTACAATTAATTGGATGTTCAGTTTCAGATTTACACATTCATTATTTTGACCTTTTAGTATTTACTGATCCAGATGGGTTTACTCATTTAATTTTTGTAATTAAATCTAATTAAAACTTGATTTTTTTTTTTCCAGGCTCTGGGGACATTCTCTGATTAACCAGCTCTTAGCTTTTTCCTGTTTGATACTATCGTTATTATATCAGCCTTTAACAGTCTGCCCCTTATCTGTAAAACCATAATCCCGTTTGCTTGTGACTCCTGACTGAATTACACACTTAAATCCACTCCACGCCCTCTTGACGCTGTCACGCTCCTCACCTGCTCTCCAGCCCGTCTATGTACTCCTTCTTCTTCTTTCGGCTCTCCTGGGCCGACTGCTTATTGCGTATCTTTCTGCGTATTTTCTTCAGGATCCTTTCTTCGTACTTGTTGACGTAAAAAATAGCATTTAATTTTCGACAGCTGTGGGGCAAACTGTGGTGAGCAGTTAACTGTCTCCATTGTAGCATTATAAACGCTGATAATACTTTACCTTTGTAAGAGGTAGTTGGCTGGGGAGAGTCACCCCCTCCTTCGCCAACAACTTCTTCTCATCTTCATTGAGAATCAGCTCTTGAATGGACTGTTGGGAAGGCTGTGGGGGCTGGTGGTGAGACAGGAATACTAATATTCAAAACATCATCACTGCTGTTTGATTACATTTTCTCCAAGCTCCCACACCTTCTCATCCTCCTCTGCTCCACCCCCTCTTTCCTCTAACTACAGCTTCACAGGAAACACTTAACCCTTTCATGCATACTGGTCACTACAGTGGACAGTTATTCTGCAGCTGCTGTCTTCTATATTCATGGATTTTGTTGTTTTAGTTCCATATCAGCCAACACAGTGGACACTTATGCACCCTCCCAAACACTGTAATTCATACCATTACTGTAACTTTGCTGTTCTTGATAAACCTGATGTGCACTGACATGTTTTAAGGTAAATAAACAAGCAAAACAGGGTTGTTTTTTTTGTTTTTTTGTCATATTATCTCCACAAAGTGAATAATGACTAGTATTAGAGTATGTTAAAATGTGGCCAAACATCTGATTAGCAGCATTAAAAAGGTTTCTACTGCATAGTTTTTCATATCACTTTCTGATATTAGGTTTTAAATACATGTTTCTTTGGTTCAAAAATTAAATGCACGGGGTCTGGCTGAGTGGACAAAGAAAAAAAAAAGAAGAAAAACAAATCAATTGCATTGGAGGTTTTTTTTTTTCATACCTAAAGGGGAATAAAAACACTCAGGAACTACATCTTGACTAAGCTTCTTGTTATTCATGCATGAAAGGGTTAAGGGAAATAAACAAGCAAAACAGGGTTTGTTTGTTTTTTTGCATATTATCTCCACGAAGTGAATAATGACTCGTATTGGAGCCTGCTAAAATGTGGGCAAAAATCTGATTAGCAGCATATTTTCATATCACTTTCTGATATTAGGTTTTAAATACATGTTTCTTTGGTTCAAAAATTAAATACACGGTGTCTGGCTGAGTGGACAAAGAAAAAAAATCAATTGCATTGGGGTGTTTTTGTTGTTTATTTTTTTTTCCATACCTAAAGAGGAATAAAAACACTCAGGAACGATACCTTGACTCAGGTTCTCATTATTCATGCATGAAAGGGTTAAATATGCACAGACTATCAGGCCGCCTTCATCACTCTCCATAGCTATCTCAAAGCAATTATGCTGTGAGAACTTAAGTTGCATTTGCCACTCTCACCTTCATCTTATTAAACTGGGCTGCAGAGATGGAATCGATATTTGGTGAGTGCTGAAATCCCCCCTACTGCATACCTTTCACACACACAAACACATTACTCTGCTTTAGGTGATCTTGTCTCAGATGACCTCCACCTTTAATAATGTTTTCTCCATAAATCAAGTGACTTTGACAAATGGTATTTTCAGTTTAGCGGCCTCACATAACTGAATTCTAATCACTTTAAAACTTTTGAAAGGAACTTGCCAGGTCCAAGAAAAATACCCCCGCCCATAATAAGAACGCTTGCACTTAAATGTTTTTATTCCTCCTCCAGAATACAAAGCCGTACACTGGTGAGAAGGTTGGCTGCGTACTCAGGAATCCTTCCGATAAACAAATGTCTAAAAACAGAAATGTCATTTGCATTTCCAAGGCCCTTGTCCCTCAGTGAAAACGTATAATTTTGCCAAACCCGAGCTCCCACCTCTTTTCAGCAGAATGCACACTGCACAGTCGAGCACACACGCTATTCACACAATACACGAACAGATCCTTCTCACAAGTCAAACAGTCAAAGGAAAATATTATCCCTCTCACCCTACTGTTCCCTCCAATCACACTCGCCCACGTTCTCACACACTGCATCACTACAGCTGGGATACACTTACTGGCTCCGGTGTGCCAGACAGGAGCAGGTCCTTGACTGTTAGAGGGAAACCAGAAGACAGCTGTGGTCTGTGCACATCAGAAGGATATTGTGTAATCCTCGTTCTGCCACTTGAGAAGCCAGGCTCCCAGCCATCTGCGCTCATGCAGACACACATACCGCATGTAAACAGACTTCAGTGATACACAAGAGTGCCATTTCTTGGATTATGAGTGAAGGAAAAAAAAGAGACATAACACTGGACAGAATGTGGCTTAAACACCACTTACATTATTTCATCTCAGTAATTAAATTTTAACCATAACATCAGGTCAGTTAAATGCTCTTAAATGGCAGAATTATGCTCATAAAATCCATTTCCTGCATTCTGGTGAATTATTTTGTATCAGTTTGTACCTTTTATGGTGGAAATGTCTTACTGATGTAAAGCAGGGGTTCCCAAAGTAAAATCCAATCAACAAAAAAGACAGTAAAATTATGGGTTTAACGTGTATGTTTTAGTTCATAATAAAGATCGGACACAACAGTAATCAAACTTGAGGAGTGTAACTTTGCTTTTCTTATAGAAACTATGAGGATGTGTTGAAAATTAAGTAGCTAACATAATGTTAAAGTGAAAAAAATTTAGCTGTCAAAAAATTTGGTGTCACTAAAAAGCTTTTTTTTTCATGTTTATAATATTAAAATCTGTATCTATGAATACATCATCAGAAATGCTCTACTTTACTGGACATTTTCCTACACATAAAAATAATACTGTATATTATTCTACTTCAAGGGCAGAAATGATGATCATTTCCTATGGTAACAAAGTACATTTACTCAAGTAATGCACTGAACAACAAATGTACACGTCCGATGCAGTGTCAGCAGATCACCACGCTGGTCTCGCTCATCTGGAGGGGGGGGGTTCCTATGTCAGGCTGCTCTTACTGGACACATTTGATACCATCATCCCGCAGACTCCAGCCAACAAACTGCTGCTTCTTGGACTGACACCTTCCCCCTGCAGTTGGGTCTTGGACTTTCTGACACACCCACAACAGACCGTCTGAAACCAGGGCACATTGTCTTCCCCCATCATCCTCAGCACCGGCACCCCCCAGGGCTGTGTGCTGAGCCCCCTGCTGTACACACTTATCACATACGACTGCTCAGCCAAACAAACGGGCCGTCATATTGTGAAATTTGCAGACGACTCAGTCGTTATGGGATCAATATCCCATAATGATGAGTCATCATAGCGGTGGGAGATGGAAGACCTGGGGGAGTGGTGCAGTGAAAACAATCTGGGGATAGATGTGGGGAAGACGAAGGAACTGGTTGAGGAAAAGTCAAACCCTATCTCTGCTGCTCATTAGTGGAATACCGGTAGAAATGGTCCATACTTGGAAGTATCTTGGACTCCACATTTCCAGAGATCTGAAGTGGACCATAAACACCTCTTTTATTAAAAAAAAAAAGTCCAACAACAACTATATTTCCTCTGGAAATTGAAGCAGGCCAGTGTCAGCACCGCAGTGCTGGCGGCCTTCTACAGGTGAGTGGTGGAGACTACGCTCACCTTCTCCATCACCACCTGGAATGGGAGCAGTTCTGCCGCTGCAGAGGGTGGTGACAACTGCACAGAAGATCATGGGCTGCAGTCTCCTCTCTATGGAGGACCTGTATGTCAGCAGGTGCAGGGGCACCGCTGCCTGTATTATAAAGGACCCCGCCCACCCAGCCCACGGACTGTTCCAACCCCTCCCCTCAGGTAAGAGGCTGTGGAGCCTCAAGGCGAGAACCACGAGGCTCAAGTGCAGCTTCTACCCAGAGGCGGTTAGGTTCATTAACTGAAAGAACACTCATTCACTGTTGGGACACTAGTGCTAGTTTTATTAATCTGTTTTTATCCTGTTCTATGCTGCTCTTTTAGTATGGATGCTTTTAATTCTGCACTGTAGCTGTTTATATGTATTCTATTTATTCTCTAAGTGTTAGGTTTTTATTGTTAGTAATTTTATGTGAATGCATAACTTTAACCCATAAAGATCCAAACATCCACTGGTGACCAAAACTGACTACTGATGTAAACTGTTTAATACCTGTTGAGCCACTAATCCTATCAACCCATGTGACTAATTAATGTAAAATACAATTTGTCATCTTTTCATGGTCAACAGATATGACCCATTTGGAGGCTCTGAGGCTCCATAGTTACTGTGGAAACATCATCATCTTCTACAACATTCACCAGTAAAACCCATGGAATAGGATCAATGACACACTTAGGATGGACACACTTAGATTATGTTCAGTTAATGATATATTTTACTGGAAAAGTCATTTTTTTCTTCAGTTTTCTGTCATGAACTGCTTTTAGTTTGGTTTGGTTTGGTTTTGGTGTTTTATCTGTTGTCTGTCTCCTCTCCCCTGTTCTGCCTGTGTGTGTGAACCATTAATGGCACATACCTGGGACTGATCTCAAGCAAGAACACACCTGTTTTAAAGCAGTGCAGTTCCAGAGACGTGTGCCAGATTGTCATACCTCCCACGCTGGTAATGTGGCCTCCCTTGTGTTCGCTCTTGTTAGAATTTAGACTCCGACGTTGTGGTTTCTAAGCTTGAATTGTTGGGTTTTGTTGCTTGTACTTTTTCACCATGCTGTTAGTCGGCTTCCTGTTTTTGTTGTTTATGAGTGTGTTTTAGCCACCACGCGCTTTTCGTTCATTCTTGGTTTTGCCTGTGAGTTTACCACCTTGTTTGTTCTTTTCCAGGTTCAGGTGACACCCTTGGTTCCCCCTTTTCGGTCTTTGTGTTCCCACTGTTTTACTCCTGGTTCAGTGATGCCCTTGATTCGGTTTTTTTTTGGTTTTGTTTGTGTTTTTTATATATATTGTGATCATTAAATTATGTTCACCTAATTCTGTCTGTGATTATCACATGCAATTGGGTTCCCTTTGTCTCAGACCCTGACATTTTCTGTGCTTTTGCTGTCATAATCTTTGAATTGACTCTGAGATTTAATGAACATGTACATGGTTAGTGGATTAAATACAG
Source organism: Ostorhinchus rueppellii (assembly GCA_030068375.1). NCBI lineage: Eukaryota > Metazoa > Chordata > Actinopteri > Kurtiformes > Apogonidae > Ostorhinchus > Ostorhinchus rueppellii. Next base: position 28,046,515 of record JAQQZY010000020.1, read on the forward strand.
GAAAATATCTATTTACACTGAAGAAACACAAACTAAAGAGAATTATATTAGAATAAATTGTGATAAATCACTTAAGAACATTTTAAATATAGAGCAGTTAACTTGTGAACTGCCACAAAAGTAGTACTGGATCTTCATGGGTTAATTGGTAATGGAGCATTGTTATTAGTATGGTGTTATTTTTTTTAGGCTCTAAATGCTTCCACTAGTGAATAATTCATGCTGGGAACTCTGTTGAGCTGACTTTATGTTCCTGTTGAAATATTGTGTGACTTACTGATGCCAATGGATGTGTTTGCCTCCAGGGCTGCCTTGGTCTGGTGGCCTGGACCAAAGTAATGGGTGTCCCCTGGGGGGCTCTCGGGCCGCTGTGGGCTGTCCATCTGGTCTGATGGTGGGTCCTCACTGATCCCACTGTCACTGTGTGAAGGCGACCAGAGAGGCGAGCCTGACACCGAGTCGCTTCCACTCAGCAGGGCGTTAAGGAAGTCATCGTCTGCTTGTTGAGGCGGCTGCAGCATCTGTGGACAGAAAATCCCGAGTGTTTTCATTAGTTTGTGTTTTTCACATGACAGCACAGTGAAAGATGACACAGATGTTTAGGAGACACTCAGAATCTGCCAGAGAACAATAGCTGCAGTCCATACACAGCTAACACATCTCACCGTGGTACATGCGTTCGCCTCCTGGACCGGCCAGGTGTGCTGGTTGCCATGGTGTCCTGTTTCTTCATGACGGAGGATTCCATCATTTTGATCAAACAGCCAGTCAAGCAGTTCAATGCCATCACAGCCCTGAAAGAAGACCTTAACATTCTATAGCTGCACACACTTGTCTGCCTTTCATGCCTTCAGAAGCAAAGAAAACAAGAACACAAAGGTTTGATGTATTGTCACAACCACGGACGACACTGTACTGTGAAATATGTCCTTCCATTTTGTGTGGAAACCCAGAGAAGACATTCCATTACTGTACTTATGTAGGGTTTGAACAACTTTCTAAATTTTGCTCTATACATTTCAACACAAACGTCTTACATTTACTAGACAGCCATGTTTCTTGCACATTTTAGGGGATTTATGTTATTTTTGCATGTCCAAGTGTCCTTCTAGACCAACTTCGGCTTAAATAACACACAGAAAAGATGATTCTCTGGGTTTATCCCAACATAAACATAATATGAAAACGATGTAAAAGAACCTCAAATATAACTTGCGCATAAAAATTTACCAAATGGAAAAAGGACAATTTTTGCCCAAACTCTTTTTTTAATTAAAAAAAAAAAAGTTTTTGCACTGGCAAGAGGTGGTTTTTTGGGCATTGTGAAATTGGTATATTACACAAAATTGCAATGGAAAGACCTTTTTTCACAAGTAGTCATGTGAATTAAAAAAAAACAAACAAACAAAAAAACAGATGTGGACAGACGTTCCAACAAATGAAGAGTTTTAAAAGACACATGGTGCAGTATGTGAGGACACACCAGGAAACTGAATCATTTTTTCATTTAGTACAGACTAGAGGGGTAAGATGTAATAATAATGAATATATCTGTAAATCAACATATTTACATTTGTTGCCATGTTTATGAAATGACTTTTCATGTCACCTCGTGACAATAAAAAACAAATCCTTGCATTTGTGATTTAATGGAAAACCCAACATTGCACACTGTTTTTTTGACATTTAGTAAATATCGGTAAAGTTTTACGCATAAGCCTAAGGAAAAGCGACAACTGACACTGCAATTGAAAAGAAAAAGGATTAGAGTTAATATTTAGTACTTAAATATTGGAAGATGTAATGGTTCAATAATTAAAGTATATTAAAATGGCCGAAAGTTGGACTAAATATTGTGTGTGTTTGCCACCTCTAGGCTTAAAACATTATAATTCACAGCTAAAACCCCAAACCTTCAGGAACTTTCAGGCAATTTCTTTTGATTGACGTATCATTCATTGGTACATTACTTTTGAACTTTGCACTGTGAGAACTGATTAATTCCTACTGCCCCACATAAACCCGGCAAACAACAGTTTAATAAAAAAAAAAAAAAAAATTCATATTTACCTGATCTGGGTACTGCTCCATAACTACTGACTTTGGGCGCCCACCAGAAAAGCCCCCACAAGCAGTAGAAATCAAACCAATATATTCCCTTTGTCCTGGGGAAGGTTTTCCACTGATACTAAACAGTCTCTCACAGCTCTTCTTTCTCAGGTCCAAAGTTTAACCTCCAACTCAACACACCCAACCAGCTGGTTTGTTTTGTCCCCATTGGCTGTGAGGACACATAATCTGATTGGAGTACAACAAAACACAACCCAAAGTCTGCACTCGTATGAAGATGGAAGACACTAAGTCTCCACTAAGAAGACAATATCAAAAAGGTCAAAGTCTGTTGTCTTCTTCCTCTAGTTTTTGTTAGTTTATTGACATGAGGTTCGATCTGACCTTTGCTTGATAATCAGTTCTTTTATGCACTGGAAAACTTGTAAAAAAAAAAAATCTCACAGCAATCTTGCATTAAGCCATTTAACACACAGACACACACTTAGCAGTAACTTTAATGAAAGTGAAATCTACTAATATAATTAAACTTATTTACTTGTATAAAACAGCTAATCAGCCTAAAGGAGGATTAAAACGTGAATATGCTGCAAAGACGTGCAAAGAAGTAATTACACAGAAACAATTTTCACCCTCCCTATATAATCTCTAATTCTAAGTCTAATTATTTTTTTTTCACTCGTGTACATCAGTACAAAAAAAAGAAAAGAATTCCTTAGAGATGAACCATAAAATCATAAAAATTATCCATGTGGGAGACACACTTCTGCTGAGATTTAGGTAATAATATTTTTAACAGGATAGAAAACATAGAAAAGGGAAGTGTATGTTGTGTTTTGAGTGAAAAATCTGCCATAGTGGTCACTGAGTAAAAGGTCATCTGAGATGGTGTATTCGTGTAGAGTGGAAAAAGCACCAAAAAACAAAAACAAACAAAAAAAAAGAACAGCCTTGTGTGGGCTTTGAAATCCCCTGGTGTTTCAGTTTCATCAAATCCACTGTTGTATCATCTTCACTGTTGGAATCACTGTCACAGATATTATTAGACTTAAGTTACTTTAGTTGATCTCATTACATTGCCTCTGTACTTTTATTTAATACCGCGTTGTGGTTGACGAGTGCAATAGGCTGTGTATATTGTGATGAAGGCCTCCTGCTGCAACAACACAATATAACAAAACAGCAGCTCCTGGCGTGAGAATGAAAAGCACAAGCGGGTGACAGCTGTTCAGCTTTTATGGATGTGGAAACGACGAAAAGAAACGGCCGGGAATACGAGTGTGTGTGTGCATTTATTTAAATAAACCACTCTATCGGTGTTCTGAGATTGGATGGCCGAGTGTGATAAGTTGACACGGCACAGACTGAGGTTTGACTTGGAGTGTGTTGCCAGGACTAGTCTATCTGCTTTCCAACAGGAGCGTTACATAATCAGCAACGTCTTATTATCTGATGGAGGAGAGTTCCAAAGGGCGAATGTTCTCTAATTACTCTCTGTTTGTGACGATGTAAAAAAGAAGAGAGGCTTGAAGAAACGTACAGTGGTTTTACAGACCCAGTGAGGAAGGTCTAGTTATCTCCAGCGTCATCGGAGCGAGACAGATGTTTTACTGACCTTTATGTGGACATCGACAGAATGCGCCTGTGACCAGTCCCTTCACTCTCCTTTATTTCCCAAAATCTATATTTAGGCTTGTCTTCACACCAAGATGATACATTAATCGACCCTTGTGTCATAACTTAATCCTTTAATGCCTGAATCGATTTCCAATTGTGGAAAAAAATTTGGACTGGAGTTTTTTCTTGAAGTAGATTTAACCCTATAACATTCACTGGGTCGTGAGCGCCCCAGGGGGCGTTGTTTACTGATGAATTCTGATTTTAAATCATGATTCACAGCATGTACAAACACGTACGATGCTTAAACCGCATACCGTTTGAAAGCGGAGACCGTTCCAATGGTACCAAGTTCTAGCCTGGCGAATGCGCAGACCCCTCGTGTGTTTCCGTTCAACTTTGTCAACTTCGTGAGCACACACAGGGGTCTGGAAACTCTTCGACAACGCTCTTCTGCTAAAACTTGAAAT
>JAQQZY010000020.1:28085523-28098065 GCA_030068375.1 Ostorhinchus rueppellii
ATCAGTTCTTCCTTGTGCCATTTCCAACAGTTCCTGAAAATGTCATCAAAATCCATCCATAACTTTTTGAGTTATGTTGCTAAAAAACAAAGTAACAAACACAGTAAAATATAACCTCCTTGGCGGTGGTAATAATAATAACTTACTAATAAAAAAACATATGGTGAGTTGAGAGACAATCACATACATAAAAGACATGACAAACTGAAGCTGAAAGTAAAGCACTGTGGTACTGTTTATCTATCAAATGTTCCCTGTGGTCAGTTTCACATGCTGCAGATCTTTCATAATTCATAGTTTAGTTATTGTTTGTTCAGTATTAATAGTCAGCCTGTAAATCCAAGCTGGACTGACTGTTCATATCCTGATCAAGGAAAATCTAATTCTCACTCTGTGCAGTAATCTGAACCTGGCTTTACTGCCTCCGTCCATAATAATATACATTATATAGACTAAATGTCGTTTGAAATTGATGTTTATTTGCAACATAGTATAGCAAACTATTACCTGCTCAAAAATAAATGAATTGAAAGTCTGGCTTCAGCAGAAATTTGTGATGTTAAAATGGGGTCACAAGCCAAAAAAGGTTGGACCCACTGTGTTAAGTGAAAAGAGAAGTCACATTAAATACACTGTAAAAAGTAAAACATTGAATCAACTTAAAAAATGTCTCCAATAGGTCGCACGGGGAAAAAAATGAGTTGAGTGAACCAAATTAAATTACATTAAATTACATTTTTACATTCCATTTGAATTTTTTTTAAATGTATTTTTTAAGTTGATTCAATGTTTTACTTTTTACAGTGTACAATCAGTCTGGTTTATAAAAGCTCTGTTTTTCCTGCTGTACATATAAACAGACTGAAATGCAAATGCATGGTCATTAGAACTTTACTAAACCAACAAACCTAATCCACTGGTCTACAGGTAAAATGCTTCCAGAATAAAAGTAATGAAATTTTACCATGTGTGTGCCACTGATAAAGAAAAATCCAGTCATAAATACTGGTTGGCTGGAGTTTCCAGGATACAGTCTTGGATCAAATTATAAAATTCAAGAATTAAGAAGAGAGTGGGTTTTACTCAAAAGGAATATTTGTCTCAGATCCATTAGATTTACTTCAAAACATTGTCTGTACATTATAATATATTCACTTTATAGGTTCTATCTAGTGGAAGATTTATAAATATATTATATAAATGTACATAAATCAATATATATGTGTAATAACACTTTATCGTATACCTTGAAAACATCAGCAAACCAGCACTTTTGTCATTTTTGTGTTAATCTTATTGAAATACGTAACATTTTGCATATTTAATCTCTCAAACAGATCATTTCTAAAAAAAAACCAACAACAATCTTACATTGCACAATATTACATTCACAAATGTATATTTGCTACACGTGGTCAATTAATGTCATTTAATTAGTTATTTTAAATTAATTAGTGCTTTTTAACAGCATGAGCGCTGCATATCTAAATGCTTTTGTAATAATCTTATTAAACAATAAGTTATATATATATTCATATCCATTAACTATACCCTTCAGTCCCAAACACTGGCTCACCAAATGAATTTACATTCCAAGGATTTCAGAAACACTTTAAATAAGAAGCCGAACAGAAAAAAAGTAAAACCATTTAATTTTCTGTCATTTACATTTAATTATTTAAATGTGTTTATTGTTTTGCTTGTGTAAAAGTGAAGAAATAATAATGAGCTCACCTTGTTTATTCTGTCTAAATGCATCAGGATGCTCTCATATTAAAGAACATCCAGTTGTGATTCTACAAATGTCTGTCTCTTCCTTTAACTTTTCAAGATGACATTTTTTAAGCTTTACAATATCACGAAAAGGCAGAAAATGAAAGAAACAGTCAAATGTACTCTTTCCTTCCTGTTGTGAATTGAGTTGCAAGGATTGTAAGTGGATCCACGGGGGGGGATCCATTGAAATGTTGGGTGATATTTCATTGTATTTATTTAATTTATTAGTTTATTTCTGCAGGGACGGTGCATATTAATGAGCAATGCTGTAAAGGTGCAAGAGTTAGTCAAAAGGATCATTTTCATCTTTAGGGAACCTTCAGATCACTTATTTACTTTAGATTTATTCATTTACTTATCAGGGACAATATAGTGAAACATCGTGGGTATATAGAACATGTGAAGTTCTGCAGAAAGACTATGTAGCGTTTAGCTAGTTTGCAGCTCCCATCCCTGTTTGGGCTTTTCCACAAAGAAATACACTTATCATTTAAACACCCAGAATATAAAACCAGGATAAACAACAGTATAGTAGCAAATAATATAAAAGCCTTTTCATATCGAGCACATGTACACACATTCACACACAGGAAAACAGTTCCACTTCATCAAACATTGCACATTTTACAAGTGGGTCCATTTTTGTTTGGCTTTCAGCTGCTTTTGAACACATGCTGTGAAGGCTTTGACGTCTGATATCAGTTTGATTTTGTTTGGTATTGCGTTCCAGATATGAGTGCCCTTTATGGAGAAACTGGACTGTCCAAACATGGTTCTACAGCAGGTATTTTACTGTTATTGGGTTTAAAATTCTACCCATTTTCAACTAAAATGCCTTAAAAAAAAAAAAAAAAAAAAAAAAAACAACTTACAAAATTTAATTCAGACCATTTAGAGAACAGACATAGTTTAGACCTGTTTTTAATAATTTGGCATACTTAGTTCTGTATGTTTCTTGAATTATCATTTAGATAATATATCGCCTGGTACGTATTTTGTACAAATTGCTGTTTTAATTGCATTTTAACATGTATATTTGGTGTATATGTTCTCATTTCTATCCTGTTATCATCATATTGTATATAAAACTAACTGCTCTGCCTTGTAAGACTTTATCTGTACATATTTTGCACTTTATATTTTATATATAATCACCTGTTTGCACTGAAAAAGGAGAAGTTCATATACATATATATTTTTTTCTTAGCTATATATATTTGTATATTTAAAGATTTACAGTCATGATTCAAGAAGTTTACAGTCATATGTATGTATAGTTTATGTGTTTTTGTAAATTATATTATATTTGTTTGTAATAATATAAACCCAGAAAAAAATTATTTAACAGTAAGTATCAGGCATTAGATTATACATGTTTTTTTTTTAGATTAGGAAGCTTATTATTGTTATTATTTATTAAAGCAGATGGGTTGGGAAGTTATGTTTCTTCTCACTTCTTTTCAAATATGTATTATATGTCTCATGTTCAAAGGTTTTGTTTGTTTATTTTTCTTCTTTTTTGACATTCATATTCGAAATTAAAAAATATATATAAATAAATGTACACAGCAGTACTGGGCAATGAAATTCTTACTTTGTGAGTTTCTTTCACTTAACTAGCATAAAGAGTTAAACTAAACTAAAATGAAATAAAGGGAATAAAGTGTACAGTTAAAAGAATTTAAACTAAACTAAAACACAATAAAGGAAATAAACTGTACACTAAGTAAGGAAAATATGTATTTATGTATGTAGCCTATATCCATTGTTTTTCTATTGTTGTTTTTTGTTGCATTGAAAATTTCTTTCCTGCTACTTTTTATTATTTTTCACTTTGTGTTGGCTTAATAAAGTATTTTAACTCGGATTCTAAAGGTATTAGTCTGAATTTTCCTCTACATTTCTTTGTTTAATTTAATTTAATTTTTTTTTTTTTAATTTTGAGCATGTAGACAAAGTAAAACAAAACAAGACCCACCAACCAGATATCAATAGTGATACTTAAAATGTTGATAGTTACTAAACAATATAATATACAATGTAGCAATGTAAGTTGTAATAATACAACTAGAAAATAAATAAATAACGTGACACATGCTCGAAAATGGGTAGGAAGTATAAACTTATAGACTCCTACCCCAATCTGTATTCCTCATGCTTTCTATGTAAATAATAGCAATTATTATCTTATTATAATAGCAATAATAACTAATTTAATACCAATAAAAATGACAATAACATAACAATGTGACACACAATTTTTGATATTTATTTATGCTAACATAGAAATATCCTTATAATTTTTATAAGAAGAAAACAAACAAAACAAAACAAAAAACAATCAATCATCAACAAACATCAATAAAGGAAGTAATATTTTGTATAATATTCTATCTAATATTATTATATAATATAATAAAGTAATATTCTCGCTAATGCCCCATCATCAGTAGCCCCGCCCCCTCATGCCCTGTCCTCTCTGTATTTTGTAAAAATCATTTGTTTATATTTGTTTTTTATCTGTTTGATGTTTTGACACTGTTCAGTCCAACACTCAGTCTGTTCCATAGTTTTACTCCATTATTTGATAAAAGCAGAAGAGTTTTATTGTGGTTCGACATCATTTGTCATTTCCTTGATCCCCTCCTCTCGTTCCTGAAAGCTTTTCTGTACATGCTTTGGTAATAGATTGTTTCTGGTTTTGTGCAGATATTATTCAGCATCAGTGTAACCAGTACTGAGTAAGACTGGAAGATAACTGCTGTTGTTTTATTTACTTTACAATAGTTGGTGGGAGGCTGATCAGGGGCCACATCTTTTCCTTTCCCCCTGAGTGGCAGTACCTGACAGCTGACACTAGATGCCGCTGCAGAGTGCGTAATATCGCTCGTGCTCGCTTGTTTCTCCACCGTCGCCCCCCTCTGCTTTGCACTGTGTGTGCGTGCGTGTGTGTGTGTGTTGTGTGTCGGATAGAAAGTCAGCCTGGTTTCCAGCTGAGTGCTTGCTCTCTCACAGTGTGTGTGTGTGTTGTCATTATTATCCACTCTGCTCCCAGCTCAGAATGGCCAGATTCACTCAGACTGAAACAAGAAGGCAGCACCATCCACAGCAGCCCCAGCCCGCTCACTCCAGCCTGGTTTTCACCGGACCGGGGGCACCACCGACCCAACCACCACTACTACTAATCCCACATCAGCACCAGTACCCTCAGATCACATTTCCGAAACCCATGAACGGGTCAGAACCCATTTCCATTCATCCGGAGAACGGCAACATGAAAGACCAAGATGCCATTAAGCTGTTTATCGGGCAGATACCGCGGAACTTGGAAGAAAAAGACCTGAAACCCCTGTTTGAACAGTTTGGGAAAATCCACGAACTGACAGTTCTCAAGGACCGATACACCGGCATGCACAAAGGTAACGTGTCGCCCCTCTTAGAGCCATTTTGGCCCATACAGCTGATTATTTGCGCCTTTTACCACATCCTATTTGTGCGTTTTCTTCTTTAATAGTTACGCATGGGTATGTGTCACTTTATATTCCAAACAATCCAATAATATGCATCCGTACTTACAATATTATTACTATTATTATTATTATTACTATCCATTTCCCAATTATGAGTGTTTGGTTATTTATTTTTATTTTATTTTTTGTTAAATTACAAAAAAACAAAAAAACAAAACAAAACAAAAAAGCCTTTGTGTTTATGTTTCGCTCTAATTTTGGCCCCGAAAATGTAACACCTCCAAATATTCCGAATGCATTAAGGATCACTGGTGATGCGATGAGAAATATTCTCCATGTTTTTGTTATTTTGTTGCCTCTGAACTGTATTTCCTTAACGCGCTCCTAAGTGGGGCAGAGGCGCTTGGAAAGGATGCATTTTTAAAGAGCCTTCCCTTGCCAGTCCCATCTTTTGCGGAGGGGCGGCATCATTTATTCATCCATATGCTTTCTTTAACATCTCCCCATGTGCGAACGGAGCGGGACTGGGTGCAAAACCCAGAGACGGAGAAATCAGTTCAATACCAGTGTCTCAAAGGGCGCAAGAACTGTCACAAGATGACGGACGTCGCCACGGAGAGTTGGCAAAAGGGGGATGCTGCGCTGCTCCTGCTGAAATGGAAGGCTGAGGGAGGCAGAGGGTGTAAATCCACGCAGCTCACACACACACACCCACACACACACACACACACACACACACACTGACAACTTCCACCTTCCATAATGAAGTTGGTTATCATCCTTATACAGTAGTGCGCTGCCAGGCTGGGGGTTTATTTAACAATACAGTATCAATCACGTCATCATCATCATCATCATCATCATCATCATCATCATCATCATCATCATCATCATCATTTCAAACTTGCACATCTTCCCTGAGACTTAACTATAATGACTTATCCTCCAACTGTATTCATTATTATTCAACACACTGAGTTAAATATACCATCACTATCAAATCATTTTCACAATATATAAGTAAGAATCACAAACAATTGATGCAACTCACTTAATATTTGGAATATTATTCAATATTTCAGTCTCTGTCCTCCTAAAACCGTCCCATAGGTGAACAAAATACAATAGTTAAAAAAAAAAAGCCTACTATGTGTTACTTATAATATAGCCTACAGAATAATCTGTCAAATTCACTTCACTCTCCTGTGGCAAAAAAAAAAAAAAAAGTGTTGATATGTGGGAGATGTCCGTATAGGAGATAAGGCATTCATGGCGGTGACATTTAGAAAAGACAATTTGCAGTCGTACTGTAAATGCCAGTTTCAAACACAGCAAACAATACCATGTGTTCTGTGACGACTGGAAACATGGAAATTGTCACCATTACAAAGGTTGCCCATAACAGCTGCAACCAAGAGCTTTTTTTTTTTCTTTTTTATTTATTTGATATTTAGATATCCTTTAACATGATCTGACATCTTGGAATGTGTTTGATAACAAAAAGAAAGGGAAGAGATTCACTGCAATGGACAAATATAAGTTTCAGTATATGATAAATGTCAATAAAAAGAAGGATGTGTACTGTATATGACTAGAGTTTTAGATGGAAAACACAACTAACAACTAATATTGTCAGAGTGTAGAGAGGCAAGCAATCATCCGTACATGCCGGCGTGTGCGTGCGTGTGCATACATACTATAATGTCATTGCCCTGTGTTGCAGGATGATTGCAGCAGGCTGTTTAGGAGTTCTTGAGTGATTGTTAGCTGATCACTATGTCAGGAAAAAGACAGTTCAGGTTCTCAGATGTACTCCCACGAAAAGAGAATAGAGCTTTAATCCACTTGTATATAATTTAAGTGAAATACAGGACATGAATAGGAAAATAATTCACAAGTGGTAGTAAGTGGAAATCACTTTTCAGAGATGCAACAGTGATGAAAAAATATTTTATGTAAATTTGGGACAATCCAAACCTCATTAAAAAAAAAAAAAAGTAAATTCAAAAGAAATATGTTTTTTTTTTTTCATATCTGTCATGTATCAGATTGTGCTTTTATGTCAGGAGGAAATAAAAAAAAAAAAGATGTGTTCAAATGCTGTAAATCTCAGCTTCTTAATATGCAATTACTAACTCAACTCCATTCTAAGTAAATATGTTTAAAATCCAGTTTTAAATATTGAGCCCAAAGTGAATTTGTGCCCTCACTAATTACCTTGAAACACTAATGAATTTAAGATGAGCATATTTCAGTCCAATTAATGGCTTAGAATGTAATGAATCCTGGCCACATGATGCACAACACATAATCAAACTCTAATATGTCACTGATCTCAGATGAGAATGTTTAATAGTAAATGATGTTATTAGTAAGCAGAAAGGATTATGAATGGAAACAGTGAACCATCACCCTCAAAGAAACACATTTAGACTGACAAAGATTTAGATGGACAAAAGGATAAACACACACACACACACACACACGTACGTATTTGTTGTGATTCTGTCAGTTTTTCCATTTCATGCACATTGTTTGTGTGTGTTTATTATTTGCTCTTTTCTTACGCAACTGTTTTTTCCCCTTGGTAATCCATGAGGGAAAACATGGAATTAGTTTGTAAAGCGTGATAATAATGCATGGCCATAATAACTTGACTCAAGAGGATTAGCAAATGTGCATTGTCTGAAGCAGCAGTCTCTTGGGTGATCAGCTGGTTGCCTCCCTAAACAGTGGCTGCCTCTGCCAATTAAAAATTCAGTCTAGTCTGCCTCTTCAAATGATTAATTCTGCCCACGCTGTCGATGGCCTGCCAATTATTGTCGCCCAATTGGTATTAATAGGTAGAGGATTTCCTGATGTTGAATTTATCGCTGTCTGTGAAAACTTCTCCCTATGACGCTAATTAGCTTCTATTTATAAACTGATTAGACACAGACTGCATATATAATATCATCTTATACACAGGCGTATATGCAGAACCAGTGTTTGAATCAATACCCAGTTTCCTTGTGTTTTTCTGTGCACTCACACATGAAAAACAACGCTGTACCTCTCACTATGGATTACACAGATCTTCTTCTTATCGTCTGGATGTTGATATTTTTAAGTTCTCTGTTTGTGAAAGATTCCTTAAAAATGAAACAGACAGAAAATGAAAACAAGTTGGGTTTTTTTTTTTTTTGCCCACTCTTTTTGCAGATGTAATACAGCACAGTGGACAGACAGACAGACGGCAGACCTGTCCCTGTAAGCTGTTCCAGTCTGACAGTGCAGACCGGTATCTATATAAGTTAATGTCAAGTATCATTTTGTTATTAATACATTCATAAATGGGCCAGAGATATTGCTGCAGATCCCAGCCAAGCAGAAGCACATTAAATGACAGAATATTCAAATTAAATATTTATTTACATTTTTTTTTTCCCTCTATATGAGCTGGTCTGATTGATAGCATTCCACCGTGGGCTCTCCTCTCAATATAGATGGAGTCAGGAATATTTAGAAACACATTTTTATAACATGGGATTGATAACAGACTGTAGGCATTTTAATAATAATAAGTAAGTGTGCTCACATCTCCATAATGTATATGCCTTATGGAAAGTGTCAAAGATCACAGCGGTGCTGTAGGACAGCATCCCCCCTGAGGAAACAGATGGGATAGACTCACTTACCGACTATAAACAGAGCTGTAGAAGTGACATGGACGGTACATTACATAATGCTGTGTAATTACTGGTTTAACAAACTGACGTTAGTGAAATGAAATCTGATGACAGAGGTGTTTGGTCAGAATGACCACAGAATGAACAGGACTTCCATCCAAGTTGAGTGAATACTAAGTCATTGGGGGAAAATACTATTATCATTATTATTATTATTTTTTTTTTTTTGTTTTGTTTTTGTTTTTTGTTTTTTGCTTTTTACTTTTTTTTTTTTTTTGCTTTGTAGTTTTTTTTGATTTCACAAAATGTGAATAAAATCTTCTGTCAGGGCTAGTGAGCGAAGGCCACCAAGCCAAGCAAATCCAGTAACAACACTCACTTTACAATCTTTAAACATCTGTAAATATTGTAATAAGCAACGGGGCTTTCCTCATAAAAGATGCAGCAGCTCAACTGGTACTGACAGGCGCTATGGGCCTTGACTTCAGGATGAGGAAACTGCCTTCCTCTCCTTTCCTCTTTTCTGTTGGTTTTCCAAGGAGATTGCCAATCTTGGATGCCGACAAGACCATGTTGTGCTGGAGGTTACTTGTCCGCTCGCCAAACTCACCTGGTTTCTCTCAGTGTCTGCGTCTTTCCTTGACCCCTGCCTGAGAGGGCCTTTCAGATGGATTGATTCTCTGCTCCTTTGGAACGTTCATTATGGTTTGCAGAATATGATGCTTTCAGTATGTTGGAAGAGCTGCTATTTCATGACCTTTGTGGAATATGTTTACTCTTTATTAATGAGTGCTGGAGCAGGGACAGACACCAGGAGATGCACTATAAAAAAGAGAGAGAGAAAACCCAGGTAAACTTCATCATGAATCATGCAGTCACGTATACTTGACATGAACTGGAGTTGTTTTTTCTGTTTGTTATTGAGCCTATGAGTATAAAGACAGTACAGTAAAGCAAAAAAAAAAATACTAGCACATATATTCCCAAATATGGGACTGATCTGGGACCAATAGTTTTTGCATAATTTCTGTAATGTTTTTGGTTACAACTTTCCTATAAATTGATAAAGTAAGAGAGGGAGTTGTGAAGAGGCTTTTCTCTGAACAGTGTTTTCAAAATCTGAAGAAAGGATGCTGGGTTGAATTATTTTTGGTGTGTGGTAGGTCACATTTCTCTTGAAAATGTGGAGTCTGCGTAAGCGTACCTCCTTCAACTTGATGCACAAAGGTCACAGCTATTTCTTTAGTCTAAATAGAGGGATAGAAGCCTATCTATTTTGTATGGGTAGCTTAGCAGAGAGTGCCATTGCCTACAGAGCAGAATGTACTCTTATGGGGTAGGGAGGGGGCGGGGGGCACAGAGGGAACAGAGGGAAAAAAGGAGCGACAGAGGAGGGGGTTGGTGGTTTCTGTTAGAATAGCATGAGCTCTTTAATGTTGTGTTTGAGCCTGGCTGGGCACAGATTCATTTTAGAAGGAAAATGAAATAACAAGGGAGAGGGGAGAGAGGAGATTTTAATGCAATGTTTTGTGATAATCCCTCTCCATTTTGGAATGGTTCAGGATAACTCATGCGATAAAGCCTTGTACAAGCCTGGAAAATAATAAGTTATTTGTCTTGCCTTATAGTAGTGTGCCCTTGGAGGGCTTGCTAACCCCCATGTTTTGGCCAAAAAACAATCACAGATTAGTCAAGCTGTCACATCTCTCTGATTGCCAAATGGTTGAGCCCTTGATGCTGGTGTGAATGAACAATACATAAATGTTGTACATGTATCTGCCTGAGAGTGCACGCAAACACAGAGCAGCGTGGATGTGACTTAGCACTGTCACTCGATCCCTCTCTGTCAGGCGGCCCAGTGTGACAGAGAGGAATGGGATGGGGAGGATGGCACATGTATGCAGCAGGACCCACAAGGCAAATGACAGACAGACACATGGGCACAGAACAATGGATGTATGAACAGATGGATAAGTGGAGGGGAAAAGATGAAGCGTTTGTCAGAGATGCCGAAACAAATGGTTACTTTTATCCCGAGGCAGGGGGCGAGTAGAGGAGTGATGGCTCGGCTCGGGACACGCAGGATCTCTGTGACAGGTTAGATCAGTTTGGGTTCTGTAGTGTGGGGATGGTGGACACAGGCCAGGCTGAAGCAAACAATCACCTGAAGGCTGTAAACACAATCACATCTCTTTGCAGTAGGGCTGGGCATCCTTCAAAATTGTTAATACTCCTAGTAATACTTCATTTTGAACGGAAACTACATATAGCTATTCAAATCTGTAGTTTTATTTTTCTCATTTGCTTTTCCATAATGTGTATAAACCTGAGTTCCCCAATTCACTTCAGCTTCAGGTGTTTGTTTCAACTTAAAGCAGTTTTACAACATAAAAACAGTATGTAAAACAACTTTTTTTGTGTTTTAACATAATATCATCAGTAAGAATGATTAAAAGCTCTGTACAAATTTTGTAAAAATTGGTGACTATTGACATATTTTCATCTTTCATAAGGCTCAAAAACATCTAAACAATTCAGTTGGTGCCATAGAAATATCAAAATTATGTTTGCAGTGCTCCTGCATGGCTGTAGCACTAAGGTTTATTACTATATTACATTTTCAATAGCATGGCCACTTGTCAAAAAGATAATTTTCCATTTTAAGGTTAATATTATTATGAAAATACAAAACCTATAGAAGTAAATTTTGTGTATTTTGGCACCATACGTAATAATGTACATTAACTCTGCAAATAGCAATTATGATACTGGTATAAAATAACTAAATAACCAATCAAATAAATAAAACTAAAAGTAATTTAGCAATTGGCAGCTTGGCATGAAAACACATTCTAGATCGGAAAATATCTGAATGCTCAGGTCTGTGAGGGATGTGTGAAGATACATGCTGCTCAGCATGGTTATAAATAGAATTTCTGTGGTATTTCTGAAAATAGGTTAAGCTGCCATCTCTGCACTGCTGGCATGACATCACTGATTGCCTGCCAGCCTCCCCCAAAAGACTGCTCCCATACTGTGCTCAAAAGGAGGGAGAGGATGAGGGAGAGGCAGAGGGAGCATCTGTGGGCAAACGTACGGCCATGTCCCTCTTATTTCCAGTATCGTTTTCCTTCCCCTCCTCTCCCCTAACACCCCATCCCCTCCATCACGCAGCCGTCTCTCCTTCGCTCCTTCCATCCGTCTTTCCCACTGAAGGAAGCGATGCTGTAGCTAAGAGTCTCTGTGCTTTATTGTCAGTGATACAAACCGGTCGGGGGCATTTTTTTTTTTTTTACTTTAGATCAATCACATCCACATTTTCAGCATGATACAAGGGAATAATACGCCAAATAGTGCAGAAGACATGGATGAAAGATAGAATTTGTGTTTCTTATTTGATGATCAAATGTTCATTTGGTTGAATGAGCAGAGGAAGTGAGGACTTTATATGAGCTCCAACATGGCACTTGTTCTGTGGTTCACTGTTCAAGAAAGATCTGGCTTAATTAAAGAAGACGACTGAAAGTAATTAATGGAGGATGGGTTTGCATATCACTATCTATCTATCTATCTATCTATCTATCTATCTATCTATCTATCTATCTATCTATCTATCTATCTATCTATC
>JAQQZY010000020.1:28113915-28143046 GCA_030068375.1 Ostorhinchus rueppellii
GTTTGGATTGGAGCAGACTGGTCAGCATGAAGCCAATTGGTGCTGGCAGGGTTGGAGGCCTTGTAGCCAGAAAGAGGGGACTCGTTAGAATTTAGCCTTTGGGTAACATAAATGTGTGTGTGTCTGCGTGTGTGTGTTATGGAAAAAGTTTTTAATAGATTAGAAGTTTGAACCAGCGTGATCAAGGTCTTTTTTCTTTAAAATATTCTGCTCTCTGAATATTAAACTGATGTGTTTTGAATTTAACATTTACATTAAAAGTTAAATACCAGTTCATCTTAACTGCCCGCTATTTTCTTTTTTTTAATATTGCTTATAACAACCATAGGCATGCATTGTATTCATTACCTCAGATGTTTCACTTAGATTTCTTCCTTCTTTTGAGCATACCTCTGCGATTAGTGAACATGTTCAGATGGAACAAGCCAGATCTTTGTTTAAACATTTGAATACCATCTGTGATGGGAATTTTCTTTTAAAGAAACCCACTGCTAGCTCATTTCATCATGGAGCTATAACAGTCTGCCTCACACATCTGTTTTTTAACCCTTGTTGGCAAAAAGAGTTAAGAATAATTTTCGTAATTCATTTCACAATGTGCAAAAGAAAAAGACGGAGTGTTAAGAAAAATCAGTAAATCAGAAGTTGAGAACATAAACAACTAGAAAATTAGTGAACATTGTTATGCAAATAGTTTATTGTAATATTCTCTGTATTACACTATAGGAAGGTTACAGTGGTAATATGTAAGCACACATGAACACATAAGAATAATTTTCAGAACTCATTTCACAATGTGCAAAAGACAGAGACGGAGTGCTAAGAAAAATCAGTTTATCAGAAGTTGAGAACATAAAGAAGTAGAAAATTAGTGAACATTGTTATGCAAATATTGTATTGTAATGCATGTATATTACACTATAGGGAGGTTACAGTGGTACATGTAAGCACACATGAACTTTATATGTGAGTGAACGCTGTGTGCTCTAATGGCACTTTGGTGTAATGTACGCACAGTGAAGAGCTGCTGTACCAGGATGCTCCTGAGGGAACTGAATCCCCATACCCCCAGAGCGTGCATTTGCACACACACATAAACACACACATAAACTGTCTGTCTCATTGTTGCTCCTCTGTTACCCCTTTAACACGCATGCACACCTAGTCTTTGTTCAGCCCGTTTGTCTGTGTAGTAGATTAGACACATATTTAGAGAAGCCTTCTTCTCCCAAGGGGATTGGCTTCTGAGGACATTTAGCTCTGCTTTAGAGCAGGAATAGCATCCACTGAATCTATGTTTCACTATGAAATGTCCACACATATGTGTGGGTATCTTTTTTTGTGTGCTCCAGGTTGTATTTTTAATCAGAATGTACACGAATATCACTATATTTTATAGAATAATTATGACAATGCTCAGTTATTATATTTTTTGATGTTAATACATTACTTGCTTGATCTTGAGCATCACATCTGACAATATGAAAACTTGTTTTAAGTTACAGATGACTGTATTTTGACCTCTTCTCTGACAGTAATACTGATGACATTACTGAGCTGCTCCCCCTCCCAGTACTCTTGCTCTTGGGTGGAAGGCATAGCTTGAAATACCAAAATAATCTGGCTGCCTATTAAGCCACTTCACAGTGAGGAGTGTGCTATTTTTTTCCGAGGTACAGGTTAGCAAAAAGCTGAATTATTAATGTTTTTGATATTTTTAGCCTGTTTAACCTATTTCTGGTTGTGGCTGGAGACTGCTCGCCCGCCTGTCTGTGAGATTCAATCATGTGACACAGCTGTGATCTGGGTTATAAGGAGCTGGGTTTTGTGCGCAATGGTGGAAACTGTGCATGTGTGTCCTTGTTCATGTGTTGAGCCAGACTCGATTTAAACTTTTCACTGCTTGTGTACCAGCTGGTCTGTTACATTTTGGAACTGTGCAGTTTATATGATCTAATGTCAGCATCACTTGCATCAGTGGGGCTGAACCAGATGAGTCTGGTTTTATTCTAGGCTGGTGGACACGCATGTGCAGACCCTAGATATTGACTGACAATCCATCTGTGAGTCTGATCAGGCTTATACAGGTGCACCAGCACCCACAGACACAAAGATAAAAACTGGTGTGTACGCATCTGTTTGTGTCTGTCTTTGCTTGTCTGTTGAATGGAGGAAAAATAAACGATTAGCTTACAATTACTGCGTATCCAAATAGACAAGACTAGAGTTTAGGAAGCACGGGCAAATGTAGCTGAGAACATGCCACTTTATTCAATAATGGAGGGCACACTTAAAACACATCACCCAGTGCAGCTAATCGGAGCTGACATCTTCGTGGCTGAACCATGTGCCTTTGGGAGAGAGAGAGGGGTGAGGAGAGAGTGTGTTGAATTAGAGGGGTAGAAGTGACAGAATAGTTAAAATATCTTGAAAAGGGAGTGAGGGTAAGAGGAAAGAAGGGGGAAGACACAGGGTCATGTTGACAGCTTGAAGTCATACCTTCAGAGCTAAAACAGCCGCTCCGTTGTTTGTGGTGGTGGTGTGTATGCATGTCTATGTCTGTACTGTCTGGATTCATGCAGTGTGTGCTGAATGTCTGAAACGGCACAGTTGTGTTGGAGAACCGGAGGGAGCTCATTTGTAAGGCAGATCTAGCCACACTTTGGTGTAGTGTCCACAGAGAGGGTAAGGGGGCTGCACATCACGACAGCCAGCATTTGTCAGCAAAAATCAGGACTAATGAAATACAGTACACATGGCTGGAGGGCAAGAAGAGGAGCGTGAGTGACAGGAGGCATGAGTGGAAACAGCCCATGGCAGCCCTCCATCATGGCTGCCAACGCATCAGCCAGCCAGTCCGATTTGTTTTAAGGTCCCCTTCCCTCCTCCTCCTCCTCCGCCGCCCTTTTTTCCATCCGAGATAAGGGCAGCAGCATGAGGCATAGGGTAGAGAGGAGAGGGGACAGAGTGTGTGATGGTCCCTGAGGGTAATGACATGGAAGACAAGTGTATGGGGAGTG
This sequence comes from Ostorhinchus rueppellii, assembly GCA_030068375.1. NCBI lineage: Eukaryota > Metazoa > Chordata > Actinopteri > Kurtiformes > Apogonidae > Ostorhinchus > Ostorhinchus rueppellii. The sequence continues at coordinate 28,116,936 of JAQQZY010000020.1, forward strand.
CTTGTGATGGGGCTGCTCATGTGGAAGTAGGTATTTGCATTGCAGAGGAGGGCTGTCAGTAGAGCCCTCTCAGGGAGCCAGTGTCAGGGTGATCGCTAGTGGTGAAGCCTTCTGTCTGTTTGCTCCTGCACAGTATGAGGACATGGGATATAGCTGAGGTAGCACCTCCAAGATTAGGCACATTGACACATCGAACATTTCTGTGTGTTATGATTCTGCAAGTATTTCTTTTGTTTCCCATTTTTATCAAACTTAGATTCTACCTGACACTTCATTTAAGTGGTTCTGTTTTGTCCATCATTGCTGCCTTAAAGCCTTTCATATCGAAAATAACAATAAGCTGGATGGTTGCAGAATAGCTGGGAATATAAATTATATAGTTATGCGCCAACAGCTATAGTCTGTGGCCTCTAAACTATTTCAGTCCCAGCTGCAATAAGAGGCAGCTTTTAATAATTCAGAGTAAAACAGTATACTGGATGTCTTCCAGGCAGCAAGCTCACATTCAGGTGAAACACTAAATTTTTCTCCTCTACCCCTCACTCCCACCCCAAAACAATAGCGGGGCTGTATCTGATACCCGTGAAGGGCTTGTAGGGACGCACACATCACTGGGTTGTGGTGTTTGCAGAGTTTGTTGGCACTGTGAGCAGCTTCGCATTTATGTGAGTCTATGAGTGTGTATGAGGTAAAGTGAGCATGCACCGCACAGACAGTACACCAGCTTTCACTTTTGCCAAGCCTTGTGGCTAGCTGTACAACTGTACAGCACGTACTCTGCCTGTTCGGGAGGATGCAATTTAAAATCATTTAAAATCATCATGCTCTGCAGGCTTAGCCAGTGTGCATCTTTTTAATGTACTTCCTTCAAGCTCTGAGAACAGGAGGTGGATCTGTGATGTCATGTCAGCGCAGAAAAGAGAAAATGGAAAAAGTGAGACAAAGATGAAGATATGTGGATTAGTGAGAGATGAGAGGGTGTAAGGATGGGTCAAAGAGACGACTGAATCAAAATGAGGAGGAAAAAGATATTTGAATCCCTGAGTTGTGAAGATTAAGAAATGAGATTGAATGAAATGGACAGAGGGAAGTATTGATGGAAGTTCTCAACGGCTGATCAGGCCTAGCGGCTTGGACCTGTATGAATCAGGAGAAAAGCAGTACAGCTGTGGTGCTCCTTTTGAGGGATCTCAGTGTGAAGTCCATAGGCGTCCCAGAGGCAATCATTAGGTTGACAGTGTGGTGCTCAGCAGCTGAATGTGCACTGCCTCTTACATTTCCATATTAAAATGTATGGAGTGGTTGAAAGAGAAAGGGAGAAGAAAGAAAAAGAAGCAGGAGAATCAAAATGAACAAAAGATGTATGAACCAAAGCAATCATGCAGCTTTGATCCCTGCACATCCCCTGGATAATCCATTTTTTCATATGGAACCAGATGGAGTCCAATGTTTGTCCTCTTTTGTCAATATATTAATACATGGTATCAGCAGGACTCATAAAACCTCCTGCTGCAACTGAAAAAAACAGAGAATTTCCTCACATTTTATCCCTGATAATATATTGTACAGCACCATATACTTAAGCATATGCTATGTCTTCTTGCACACTGATCGGGTAATGTATGTCATCTTCTTGGTATGGTATTGGTATGTTTCTGTGCGCAGTAATAGAATGTAACACAGTTCATTATTTAAAATGCTATATGCTGCCTTAACGTGTATCTTGTCTGTGAGATTCAGAATTAAGAAGCTTTTCCAGATCATGGACAGTATGTAGCTCAATTGTTAAGACATGGTAAATAGAAATACAATGTTTTCTAACAATGACTTCTGGGCTTTGTAGCACAGTAAAGACAGGTTATACCTTGGGCCTCAGCAGAATGATATCCTCCCACTGATCATTCTTATTAATTAGGAAACAAAGAGCACATGAGGAAATGGACAATCATTTTTAGCATTTAATTTGCTTTAATAAGGTGCCATCTTTACACAAATTGCCTTGTGGGAAATAAGCATTTGTGTAGTGATTGTTTGGATGCAGCTGCTGCAGGTGAGGAAGCTCAATCTGAATATGAGCAGCATTAGTACAGTATATATATATACGTGTGTGTGTGTGTGTGTGTGTTGAACGTGCCAAAATCGAACTTATTTTGATTTTCTTGCCAACACCTTTGTTCTTTCATTTTCTGCCTGACATAAAGTGTCTGTCTTAATCTGTCTGTATATATTAATGGTTATAAAAGGTGATGAATGAATGTGAGCATGCACAGAATACACTTACTGCCAGTGAAACATTAGGATGCATGTGTGTTTCTTTGAGGTAGGATGAAGCTGTCCCTCATCATCATTGCACACCATCAGCTGTGGTGCTCGGGCAAGTGATTATCATGGCACAGTGGGCCACAACACTGCTTAAATAAGCACACACTCAAAAATACACACTCTTAAATAGACATACACAGAAGCGGCACAATCAGCCACAATCCATTAGGCTGTGGGGCAGAGGACAAGACAGCACATTTATTTACAGAGTTTATTTTACCTGTTTTTCTTGATTCATTATTTATGAATCTATCAGTCTGCATGACACTGCAGCAGCAGACAGAATTTGGCTGGGTGCTTTCCTGCCTGTTTTCCCTTCTGCCAGCTTCTATGCGTCTGTCCGCCTATCTGGTCTTACAAGGCCTCTCCTTTGTCCATCAAAATGTGTCTGCTATGCAAACTCTCTCTCTCCCCTTTTTCTGCTCACTTTTTTCCGCCTCTCATCTCTTTCTATCGCACATCTTTGTCATCAGACTAGTTCGTCTATTCTTTGATCTTTTATTCCGTCTCTAAAACATTTTAAATTATGATGATGACTTGCAAATTTATCTCAGATTAATTTGATGGGTTCAGCTTGTACCCACTCCCCCACGGGTGTGCTTTTACTGCAGTGTTATTAATATATTCCTGAAAGACTACTCTCCAGTGCCCCTCATTCAAGGCTGGGAGAGGGCAGAGCATGTCCAACCACTTCCTCCTCTTCGCTCAATGTCTCCTGCTTCAACTGCTTCTTTCTCTCTTCTAGTTCTCTCTTATTGCATCAGTTGAAGGGGTTCTCTGGGGTTTTTGACACCAGTGGTGCTGTAAAGGAAACGCTTTAAGTGGTTATTTGTGTCACATATAACATCACATGCACAAACTACACAGGATTGTTGTCGTCTGCATGGCAGTGAAGGTCTGTCATGTCCTCTGACACATCTAAAGGCACTCTAGAGTTGTGTGTGTTGAATGACCAGGATCTGATAATGCTAGATTTAGTGTCCGTTCACAGTGTGAGCCCTGTGGGTATAGGCAGGCCACAGTTACTCTGCCTATTTGTACTAAAGAAAAGAAAAAGAAAAGCCCTTTCTTTTTCTTTCCCTCTTTTTCAGCCCCCTCTCACACACACGCACACACACATATATACACTCACTCTCGCTCACTTTGTCTCGCTGTCATCACTGCTATCTTTTTTTTCAGCCCAGCCCCCCCTTATTGAAGATGCTTGATAGTGGTCTGGCTGTAGCTTACAGAAATAGGACAAAAGAGGCAAAAGAGATGGCAGGTTATCTAAGGATCAGCATGGAGCTCAGCTAAAAGAAAATAAGAAATTACAAATATCAAAAAACGTCGTCCCACCTCAGCCCTCCCCTATCAAAACACAAGATCAGTGAGCTGTAAATCCAGGCTTATTTTTTGCTGTAAACCAAACAGGCAGAAAGAGCAATTCTCGTTTGCAGTGAACGAGAAGAATGACATATTGCCTGAGTTCAGTGTGAATGAACCAGTGATGAAAGAGTGTGCTTTTGGTAGTGGGATGCAGGGCTAATGGTGAGATGCAGCGGTATCGTCATGTCAGATGTGGTATTGGTGCTGCAGGCCAATTGAATGGTTTGAAATTAGGGAATATTATAGTTACAGCAACCCCCCCCCCAAACTAACAAAACTAAAAACTACACTTTTGAACTCAAATGGACTACCGCAGTATAAGCCCACCTAGAACATGTTTTCTTTTTTCAATTTTTCTGTTTTTTTTTTTTTTTTTTCAGAGTGGCAGCACACAGAGCTTGTAAGACAAATCCTTTCTAATAGGAAGCCTCTAGGGCTGCAGAGGAGCGTGGTCGATACAAAGAGGCACTGAGGGCTTTGAAGATGGCCTATCTCTCTGCCTCCATCCAAATGAAAAGGCAAGAGAAGGGCCCACAGGGACACAGCTGGGCTAAGTTTCTATTAACACTATCTACATAACACCTAAGATGTCCCTGTGTTTGATGTGACAGTGTCCAGATTAACTCACATTAGAGAGGATGGCAAAGCCCTTGGTGCTGCATCATCTCCTACTGCCTAAAATACAGACAGACATGCTCTTTTTCACAATGACTCAGAAACAGCTGCATGAAAAAGCTAAATAGGATCCATTTAGAGTTTTTGTACATCCCACACTTTGTAAGAACCTTTTTTTTTTTTGGTAAATGATTACTTTTTGAATAAAAACTATTGCGGATGCAGTCTTAGTCACCAACAGTGAATGGTGCTCCGTAACCACCGAAGGCATAAGCTGTTCTTGAGATTTAAATCAGTTCGAACATGAAAATATCTTGCCTCTATTGATTTGATTTCAGTTTGTTCATTTGTCTGAAATAGGCAGACATTATTCACCAGCCACTATTTAGCGCTATCATACTGTTGTAAAACAAATCATGTTCTGCTTTTGTGTTTGACATTTTAAGTGTCACTGTGTGCGTTGACTAATGGATTTCTTCTGACAGAGAGGTGGACGGCATCTCTTAGTGTCACCATGTGAATTGTAAACACACTGACCCAAATGGATGTCCTCCTGAGTTTAAGTGTGTGTTATTTTGTTGCCGGCGATGAGAGGAGAGAGGTTAATGGGGAGGTTTGTGTATGTGTGTATACTGTAGTGATGTCCTTGCCTGACAAATTGGAGACGAACATTATTCAGATCTTCAGAAATTCTTTGCCTTTCACTGTTTAGATTGACACGTTTTTTATTTAAGCATATTCTTTAATTGAAGCGTAGTAATATTAGTAACATCAACATAACACAGATTCAAATGCAATAGTTTGTTTATATATTACATAACTGCAAGTTGTGTATGTTTACATTGAAATTGTAAGTTTCACCACATAAATCAGAATCCCCCAGACTGATTCAGTTAATCTCTATATATGCTATTTTTTTTTTTATTTTGCATTGCTTATCTGTTTGCATATGCAAAGGGTGAGCTGTTTTAAAAGGCAAAGGCAACCCTCCATTAGACGTGTCTGTGGGGCCTTGTGATTTGTGCATCTTTTTGCCTTAGATCTAAACCTGGAAGCCCTTTGGCTGTCTGATTAAGAACCATTAGGTCAGAGTAAATCAAATTAAGATTATTGCCTCAAATTAGATGTGTTTATTGAAGTGTCGAGCCCATTGTGGGGGTTAGCAGGATTACAGGTTACAGGATGAAGGCAGTTTTGCTCTCCTGTTGTGAAACTGTGGAAACGGCTTCTCCCCTTGAGCCAAAACGGGCTCTAATGCATCGCTTCATGCCTTTGATGTTGACTATAAATATGAATGGATTGGGGGCTCTGATTATTATTGTATAGAAATCTTATTTTTGGGTATGTTTGTGAATGTTTATAGAGAGCAGAGCACTGACACCAAACAGGGAACACTGAGTACTGAGAGATTTAAATACTTTGAATCATAGGCCTCCATGTATTTCAATGCTGTTTGCATTCTGATTCAACAAAGCTATTATGTTCATCATAATGATCAATCTTTGATGACAGAACATTTCATATTGTTCCTCTCAAAATATTGTGAGAGTGATGTATCCTCCAAACTAGGCTGTGTGTTGTGGGAATGTAAGTACTGTTCGAAGCAAGGAGACATGATGAGAGATATGGCTGTCTTAATATTGCAGCGCTGTGTTGAAGTAAAGCATTGCATCTTGAGTTTTCACCAGCCCACATGCTCCCACGTCAAACCCATATATTTAGCAGGGGGAGTAGCTTTTTTCTTCTCTATGCGCTGTGGTGCGAGAGGTGCACGGGGTTCTGAAATGTTTGTCTTTGTTCTCCTGGCAGAGTTTGCTGTGTGTGGGCGTTCACAGTTTCTAGGAGCACCTCGGGAATGCATTTCAACAGATGGAGGTTTTAACTGGAGTGTTGGCTTCCAAAATCAGGGCTATATGCTTTTGTAGCTCGCTATTTTAATTTGTTTGTTTGCTTGTTTGTTTGTTTGCTCATGTATTGCTTTCCAGCAGGATAATCACAGGGCTTGCTGATGATGGTGGAGATGCACTTACGCTCTCATGTAGCTATAGATTTGAGCTGCTTATCAAATATCTCCGACCTCTGACACAGTTTTTTTTTTTTTTATTCACTCTGGTTTTATGTTGTAGCTTATGAGGGACAGGTGTTTTTTTTAATGCATTTCTGAAAATCAAACAAAGTTGAAGGGTTTGCAGTATGATGGCATTTATTATATTCCGGCATATGTTTTCCTTATTTATTTCACCGAGGAACAAGTCACTCTCATTAGAACAAAATTCGTGTTCCTCCACACTGTACAAATGCTAATTTTCATGACACCAGCACCAATCAAGAAATAGAGTGAATGTGACAAAGAGTCTTTCTGAACAGTAGAAAGACTCTGACCTCAAAATATAAGCTACTTGTTGAAAAGTCTGACTTGGACCAGAAAATCTTAATTATACAACAGGCTGGTTCCCCACAACATTTTCAAACACCTCAAAGCATGTTTTGTATTTCCCACTTACCCTTCTACATTTTATAATTTAATTTTCTATATTTCATAACATACTTAGTGGAAAATGTGAAAATTTGAGGAAACATAAATATGACTTTGCACCTTTTCCACACAAGCATAATTCATTCATGTAGTGATCTGACACTTTATTCATTGACATTAGAAAAACCATGTGCTATATTATGTATTATATGTAGAATTACTGGCGCTATGGGATTGCAGAGCTTTTTGTCTAAATGTGACATTGCCAAGTGAGACTCGTTGCAAAAAGAAATGACTGAGCTGTGCGCTGTGTGCTGCTGTCCATGGTGCTGAAATGGCCAGAAGCACAGACCCTGTTTCTTCCACGTGTAAACTTGTCTGCTCCTCTTTACCGTGAATTATTACTGTGTTCAGTTCTCTGTGACAGTAACAAAGCTTTTTTTTCTCTCTTTTCCATCTGGTCTGGGTAGTATACTAAGAAAGATAATGTGTTGTAGCATGGAGTGATCTGGCCTGCATTTCATATACATGTGACCCAAATGGAATGTGTATGATGCAAGGCACAGACTAGTCTCTGTGAAAAATGCACATTAAAGAAAAATATTTTTTGCAAAGCAAAACAATTCTTAACACCTCTGGGTGAAACTGCAGCATGTTATGACACCCATCTACTCGACAGCTCTCCATCTTTTGTCTAAAATACATTTCTTATTCGATTTGACAGCCTCAGAAAAGAGTAATTGCTTTTCTGACCTGTAATTTTAGCTCAGCCTTTGTATAACCAAAATGCATACCTTTGATTTATGTCTTATGTCATGCTACCGAACTCCCTTGAATTACCTGAACCCATGTGGGCCTGGCTGTAACGGTATTTTGTTGCTCTGCCTCAGCTCTTGACAGACGAAACAGTTATGGTTCAGTTTTATTTATTTATTCAGGCTAATTAATGAGTGTTGATGCTCATTATGTGATCCTTTAGTGTTATATTTGCTATTTTACATTTCTATACATAAACTGTTTTTGATTGCTGTTTTATTTTTACGGGAAACTGCAATATTTCAAGGGGCTATGGATACATGTTCTTGTCATCTATTCATCATTTCCCTTTTCTCTCTCTTTTGCTGTCTCTGACTTGTCTTCTCTCTCCATCTCACCCTACCTTTTTATTAGTATTTTTTTTTTTTTTTTTTTTTTTTTTATGTATTTCCATCTCCATGTCTCAAAGCCATTTTTCTCCTCACTCAGCGGTGGTGGCACTCCTCCCGGGACCGTGGGTGCTAGAGTGCCGCAGGCTTCCCTGGAGCCATAACGTAGCCTACAAACACTCTGTCTAAGACCAGACAGGCTCCTTTATATTAGTCCTGCTTAAATAAAGTACAGTCATCCAATATCTGGATTTTGCGTCAGTGGGCAGCAGACAAAGGATCCTTTCTCCAATATGAGCTAAGATTATGATGGCAGCATACCAGTTTAAATTCATGATTGTCTTTAAAGCAGAAGATACAGTGAGATGAAAAAGATTTTTTTTCCAGCTGACATGCCCTCTCTTACAGCAGTGTCCAATTTAATCACAAATGTTCAGCTCATAATGCGTGCTGTGCAAAATGTGTAGCCCAGACACTTTAGAAACCAAACAAATAGGTCACTGTTATGGTAATGTGCTATAAATAGTTGTGTGTGGGGGGTGTACGTGCAGGCTAGTGTGTTGCTGTGTGTGTGTGTGTGTCAGGGATGTTCTGTCTAATTTTAGGCTCTCGGGAGAAGAGAGCAGTGAAGAGATCAGGAGACTGAAGGAGGAGTGAGCCCCAGCTCGGCCAGCTAATGGTTTAGTGTTTTTAATAACTTGCTTGGGAGGTATCTCCCTCTGTAATATCTCTCCTCAGCAGCAGATAGCCCATCCATACATTACCAGGGTGTGAGCGCATTATAAACAGCTGAATACAGCTTTGGCTTTCCAATAAACCCATATTATTAAAATATCTAAGTCTAATAAATAAAAAGGCATTTTATCTGCCCCACCTTCCTGTTTAGATCCTTTTTCCAAGCTGGAATGAAAGCAAAGAATCAGCAGGGGAAGGTTTCTGACAAGAATGAATACAGACAGAAAGGGTAATTTATTAATGCACTTTTCCTAACCTATTCTCCATCAGACTGCCTTGCTCTCTGTGCATAATTTTAACGAGAGTCTCATTAAAACCTAGATCTGCATACGGAGAGCAGATAGAAAAAAATAGATAACATGCATTCACTGGATTACAGATATGAAATAGCCGTTTTGGTTTCCAATTAAGCTTATGCTTTGTAATTATCTGAAAAGGTTTCATGCCTTAATTTCAATCCAGCTTGTTCTCTCTTCCCATTCACCCCTGAACCCTTTCTTTTCCTCAATGCACAACATTGCATGAGGAATTAAATCACTGCACCTACTCATTCACGTGGAAAGACCCCTTATTCTAGTACATTTTGTTTTAATGTCGAGAGACAGCTCTGTCCTTTATAGTCATGCCCTGTTCCTGACAAATAGACCCCGAGCTCTACGCAGCCAGTTGCTACATGCACAAGCACTGTGGTCAAAAAATGCCACAAGGAAGCTCATGTTCTTTAAATGCTCTATACGGTAATCCTACTAAAATTTGACTCTGAATGGATATGGATTCTGACTGAGAGCAGAATGCATAACGCTGACTTGGGTGATTTACTGTATGATGATTCAATGCCCAGTAACACAAAATCTTCAATTGATTTTATTACTTATGTTATTAATATTCTGCTATGTCAGCATCACACCCGGCTTTACTTGAGCGTTTTGATACTTGCTAAGCATTACTCGAGTCTTTGTCATCCTGTATGTGTCAGTGTTCATTCATGGGTTCACGTGTGCGCAATTCAGAACTGGATTCTCCGACGGGTGCTACTGTAAATCTGAGGCTGTGAACAGGGAGTCTGACTTGCAGCGCTCTTGCAGTAGGAAGCCATCCCTCTCATGACCCAGCAGAGACAAACAGCCCACATAGCGGTCATTTTTTACTCTCCTTTGATATACCTGCTCAGTTGCCTTGAGAAGAAAGAGCAGATTGTTTGTTTTGCTGAGGCCTCTTTCATTTCACACGGGAGAGAGGGACCATTAATATTGTCTTGCCATACATCTTATACACTGATAATGCAGGCATTGCTTGGAGATGAAAAGAAATAGTGCATTACTGTCACCCTGGCAGATGACACATGAAGCTCTCACTGGGTGCCTGCTTTGAATACCCTTGATGCTACACTGGTAGAAGCAGGTAGAAATGGAGACGGAGAGAGCAAGATGCAGATTCGATTAATGGCCAGGAGAATTGAAAAAGTAAAATGACAAAAAAAACAGTTGTGTTCCCTATGTGACTAATAGAGCCAGTTTTAAAAAAAGTTCCCTCTGTGAGTAAATGTTAAAATGTGAAAACCGTCATCCAGATAACCACATTTACAGCTCTTTAATATTAAACACTACGTCTACAATTGACTTTTTAAAGTGGATCAACTTCAAGGCTATCATTTTCTTTTCAGTTCATGTACAAATGTCAGAATATATTTTTTATCTGTAGACAGTATTTTTTTCATAATCGTTTATATAATTGTCACCTGATTCTACAGGTCACCAATGCTCTACAGAAAGGAGTGGTGGCTCATAATTTTAGGTGTCTATTATACGCTGGTAATATGCAGTTCTTACAGATGCTGATATTTATGTTGAAAGGTAGAGCTGAGAAAGAATGACTTAAATTATGCATATGGTAAAGAATACAACTGCAATTGTTTTATTGCTGCATGTGAAAATTAAGTACTTAGTTTTTCAGAAAGGTTAGGAAGATCATTCTGAGTTTGAGTAGCTCAAAAACTACTATGTTATCCACTATTATTTTTTCCTTATAGATCATATGGAATTAAATGACATATCATAATTATCATTTCTTGATGAATCTTGTAGCACATTCACATACATCAGTTAAGATCAATTTGTGGTACTAAACTTTGGTTTTGTTAAACTGAACTAATGTCCATATTTGGGATCCGATTTTAGTCTTATTAGTAGATTAGTAGAGAAGTTTTACCACATTTGGGCAGTCCACAGCATTAAAGCACAAACAAACTTTATATTGTTGAATATAAAATATAAAAGGTAGCTATGTGTGGGAAAATGCAGTACATTAATGGACTCTTTTTCTGTGAAAAAAAAAAAAATCTGCTTGAAATGTACCATTAAAGGTAATAAAAGAGGCTTTGCATTGTACCTCCTACAGCACCATCTGGCTTAATACAGACGCTAGGGACATAATGACAAAATAGAATGTAATGTGTGGATGGCCATTTGAACTATGTCATTTTGAAACAGAAACTCTCTTAGCTACGTGTGGGTACGTTAAGAGTAGGTATATCTGTGAAACGTGCAGGCATACTTAATATAAAAAGAAAGGCTAATATAAGCCACAGTCATATTAAAAAGCCTTAAAATGTGTTATCAGAATCCCTCTTTGTTTCGCACTCCTGTGCTCTCTCTGATTCCATTTCCCAGCTGTCTCCCTCTGTCTCTCTGTCTCTCTCTGGGCATGTGACCTAGCAGCCGACTTGTGGGAACTGTAGTGATGCTGTCAGACTGAAAGCCTCCCTAGAGCCTTAGAGGAAACAACAGAAGGAAACATTAGAACAACCCCAAAATGTCGACACAAACCCATGTATTTGTCAGGCTGACCTGGATTTACTCAAAACAGCACTCAGTCTTACCATAAAAAACTGTCACCACACAACATATTGCTTTTTGAGAGATAAAAAGCAGATGGGTTTGACATTGTTAAGCGTAGTTCTGCTCTTCAGATGCTGCTGCGCCTGCTTGCATTCCTGCTGAAAGACCCCTGTCAAGGCTAGACATTATTAAGAGCAAGAGTAAGTCGCTACAACAGAGACTTTGCTGCTTAAAGGCAAAAGGAGGATCTACTTGAATGTAAAGTGGGAATAGGAGTCAGCCTCAATCATAGAGCACCAATGCGCGTCCACAGTCTGAAGTACACCCACATGCTTACATACTGCAGTGCACAGACATGCTCATGTGCACTCAGTCAACCTTCCATTTCTGATAGAAACCTAGAGTGAGAGCACAAAACACAAAGAGCGCAGCAGAGAAATTTTCTGTTTTCACTTTCCAGTCTCTTTCCCCTCACACCCACAACACTCCCACTCCCAACCCCCATTGCCACTTTCGCCTCAGTGGCAAACCAAGGTTTATTTCCCTTGTGGAAATATTGGACTGTCAGTCAGATCAATTGCCAGTGTCCAGGGCACTTCATGGTTCCTCTAATTATAATCCTGTGCAGCTGGCGCGGGCCCACGTAGCTGTGGGGCAGCCATTGTAATAGAGGCATCACTGGGCTATAGATGGATAGAGCGAAGCGTCGGCCAAAGCCTTGCAGTCATCGCTCGCGTTGGTGGAGAGGCTTTACTCCAGCAGTCAGAGCAGGGGCCAGGGTGTCTTATCTGGCTCCTCCATGCGGCTCGCTGTATGCTGGGGGAGTGCATTACCAATTCTCTACCCCTCTCCCTCCTTTCTCCCCCTGCACTACTCCTCGCCCCTCACATCCTTATGAGAAGTCCAGGCACTCTGCCACGTTCGTATGTAGAAACAGAGGCGCCTTCTTCTCAGCAGTACTGCACCCAGGACGCTACCAAATTGTGGCCTAAGTTGCTTTGTGGAGTATTTAAATTGTGTCTGAGTTGGTGTCGAGCGAGATGCTGGATTAGTTTTTCATATACCGCCATACTAAAGCATAGCTGAGTATATACTATAAAATATGATATTGTTTGTTCCTAAAAGAGCACTAATAGAACACTGAGTAGCATATTGAGATGAAATATCCACCCTTCTTACTAACAGATATAGGTTTTTAAAGAAGGAAGGGAATTACCCATAACTTAGTCTATAAGGTTTCAGGAGTCTAATAACTTTGTTACCCACAATGTGTGACAAAGTTTGGTGAAACATATACAGTACGTAGACTGGGTGATGATAACACCTACTGAGTCACAATTTATGACACGTCTCCATAACTACATATCTGTTCTGATATTGGCTGCTCATGTAGTTTAAACAAAAGTGCTAAAGTTGGTGTGTATATAGTAGTGGTATTTATGTGAAAACAATCCAAAGTAGAGGAGGTGAATGTGTGATCTATGAAAAGAAGCCAACCAAGGATGGCAGTTTTGTTAAAAAAAAAAAAAAAAAAAAAAGCCTCATGTTATTATTTTTGGCATATGTAAATGTCAGTCTTGCATTGTTCAGTGGATTTAAATTCCTATTCCTATTCCTATTAGTAGGTAAGAAGGCATAGGTCATAATAGCAGTCACACTTTGAGATAGTTTGGTTGCAAGACGGCCATCTTTGAACATCTCACTGTGTGACGCAGTGCTACTGTTTTCTCATCATGACTAAATGTAGTGGTCCATTACATTTTGCCATCTTTTATCTGGGACAATCCATAATTCAACAATGTATATCTGACTTCACTTTATACCTCGAAAAGAAAGAAAGTTTGAATTTGCTTACATTTGCAGGATATTGATTTTTTTTTTTCTTTTTACTTGACAAATTCGGCAGTCGATTCACTGGGTCTTGGGCATGTTAGTATTGAGGCATGCCCACATGCTGTGTAGTGTAACAGAGGAAAACACAGAACAGCATGGCTGAAGCTTCGGATGCCGAGCCATATTTTTACAGCTAGGTTTACATTATGTTTACAGTGGCCATGGCAGTCCTGTTTGGCCAAAACATAGTGTGCTTATGTAACAAAACCTGAATATGGAGAAAAAAAAATGGCCAAAATCCCATGTTTGTTTCTTGGAAACAGGGCTGCCATGGCCACCAAGAACATAATGTAAACCTAACTTAAGATAGCCTATGTGTTGTGATTATTTTAGCCCGCTAGCGAGTTAGACACTATTGTCATAATTATAACGTTTTCATCCCTCTCTCTATAGTCAGTCTCTCTATATTTTTCTCTATTAGGCCAGAAGACTAATGTTTCCTATTGTTGACTGAAACTAATATATACAATGCTAGTTTGAGTTTTGCTAGTTTGATAGAACCAGAGCAGGTTGAAGAGTAGAGTTTGCTAATCTCTAGCCATAACAAGTCTAGGTAGCAGGCTAGCGCTCGCTAACTATACCCAAAGCCATTGTGGGGATGTAATCATTAATGACTTGTCTATAGCCTGTGTTGGTTTGGGTTAAATACTGATCTTTGAGAATTGGGTATTTTGTGTTTATCCAATAAATCAATTAGTTATTAAAATAATCTACAGATTAATCAATTATTAATATAATTGTTAGTTGCACCCCTATTGGCCAGCCCTAGTTTCATAGTTGTAACAAAATATGTTCTGTTATTTTGTGCTATTACAAGGGGCCTTATTACATGTTGGTAAACTAAGATTTTCTTACTGAATATAAAGTTGATTAAATAAATACAAATCTAGGATGAATTATGAATTGTTAAAACACCATGATGCAAATTTTTGATCGTAGCTTCCAGCACTAGTTTCTCTGATTGACACTTTTAAGATATAAAATAGTTTGTCAGTTGTTCAAAAACAGTTTTATTTAGTCTTATCCATATTCCAAGGCTACATCAGTATGCATGAGTGGCAGTGGATATACTTAAGTTGTGTGTTTGTATCTGTGTAAAATATAGATGCACAATTCTCCCTCCAAATATTGCAACTCTCTCTCCCAAGTCCTCACTAGTGGATGTGTGAATACTATGTAGAAATGGCACGCCATCGCCCCCTCTCCTTTTCTGGCATTGTGCGATTCTCATCTCAACATGCTGAAAGAGGTGTGAGAGAGGGTGGAAAAGATGGAAAGAAAAGAAATGAAAAGGAGGGAGTGTGACATGAAGAGAGCAAGAGTGGGGATGAACAAGAGAGAATGAAAATGAGCGCAGACAGCAAATGGGTGGGGGCGGATTGAGAGGGAGCAAGGCTAAGAGACGTGTTGAAGAGTAAAAGAAAGAGACAATTGCAGTACAAAAAAGACACTGAAATGAGAAAGTGTACAAAGGAAATACAGGTGGGGAAGAATGTGATGTGTATGGCGGAAGCGAGCAACTGAGGCAGGGAGGTATGAGACAAAGAACAACAAAAGGAGAGAAATGAGAGATACCAGGAGCAAAATAGCATCTGAAATACACAAGCTAACTGAGTTATATAAGATCATACTGCTGCTAGGGAACTGTGGGCTTTTGCTGGAGACAGGGGAGAAGGGGGGAGAAAGGGACAGAGAGGTGAGACAGACAAGAAATACAAAGCAGACGCAGGAACAGTGAGAGATGAAGACAGATAAAAACTGCATCAGTGCTGTGAAGAGGGCTGAAGAAACAAACTAGAACATCCTGTGTGGGTAAGAAGAAGAACTAAAGAAGAGGGAGAAAGTGAGGAGGAATGAGTGAAATAAGGACTGAAATGAAGAGCAAAGAAAGAAAAAGTAGTTGTTTGGTAAAGAGGGATTTATTGTCTGAAACTCTGAGAAGTGAAGAGTGAAAGACCTACAGTACACATGCTACAGAGACTCCCGGAAAGTGAGAGGGGCCGATAAGAGACTCGGTGGCTTAAAAGGAAAAACTGGGAAAGTGTGTGTGCACTGGTGTCATTCTGTGTGCACATGTGTGTCTGACATTGTAAGTGTAACGGCTTGTGAAAGCATGTTTCAAACCACTCTGGGCTAAATGTAACAATATCTTATTAATAATTTAGATGTCTTGTAATACTTTTAGGCATTAAACTCCTGCCTCTGTAGTCGGTGATTTGTGCTTGTCACACTGACTTTGTGTACTTCTGCATCTGTGTGTGTTACTCTGTCTATTGTATATGGTCCTGTCAGGATGTATGTACTGTATCTGAGTGCGTTTTGGCCTCAAAACGCAAATTTGCTCTTCTACTGGCAAAGAGAGGAGGGAGGAGGGAGGGGAGGTATTTAAGCTGCATGGTCTGGCAAACCAAATAGACCATGAAAGGGAAAAATAACAAAATCTGACCCCCCCCTCCACCACCACCACCACCACCTCTCCCTCCTCTCTTCATTCCCCACTCCCCAATTCCCAGCGGATCACAGACTGCAGCTCTAGCCCACTCTTCACTCCATTCCTTTGTGTTTCAAACCACTGGCTCCCTTTGCTTCCCTTTATCTTTTATTTCGTTTCATATATTTTTTTTTTTGGGGGGGGGGGGTCTAGCCCAGTAATGTTTTCCTTCACTGCCTTTCTCACTCTATCTCTCCCTCCTCTCGTGCGTCCTCCTCCTTCGCCTCACACCTTCCTGTCTCCTTTTCTGTCCTCTCACCCTTTCCGTCGTGACTCTTGGTCTGTCAGAGGTGTGACAGGTGTGTCGCGGCGCTCTCTGTCACTCTTTCAACTTGTTGACCTTTGTCTTAGTGATTACTCCATTCGCAGCTCTCGCCTTGCCAGCTAGGATTGACAAGATTGCCTGGCAACAAAAGCTCCGGCTGATGCGCTGTGACCATGCCACCCTGTCGGCTTCCACTCAGCTGCCCCTATCTCATCCTGCTGCCGAGTCGAGATTGGGTTCTGAGTGGGTGGGCAAGTTTATATTCATGAGTGGGGATGTGTATGAGCATGCACCCAAATAACCTTTTTCAATGTTAATTGTCTTTCCATTTAAGATAAAGTTAAAAAGAAGCAGGGGTCCAAAAAGTGAAGAGACCAAAAAATGAAATAGAAGCTGTGTAAAGGAAAGAAAATAAGATGAAACAGCAAACTAGAAAGAATGGAGCAGGACCGGGGAAAGTAAGGAGACGAGTGTGAAAGGGAGAGTGTGTGTCAGGAAGATGCCTATAGAACTCTGAACCATTGTTTCTCCCTGTGTGAGCGGTGTATAATCACTCAGCCTTACCACGGTAATGACACCATCTGGGCCCGGGGAAGACGGCAGCTTCTTTCCAGCTGAAAAATGGATCGCATAGATCCAGGGCGATTAGAGCATCAGCTGTACACACCCTACCCCCAAATGAATTCTGGTAGCTAATAACTACATTAGGTGATGGGGACTGTATACCCACCAATAACCACCAAGTGGGGCTAGCATTGTTTATGGGTGTCTAATGGTGTTCAGTGGCTTGATTACTGCATATATAACAACACTTCTGAAGTCTGTCTGAACATTGTTTATCCTAATTCCTCCATTTTTTCCCCATTCTTTTTTATCTCACCCATTCTGGAATACAGTGTAAGATAAGTTTAACGTCTTTGTTTTTTAATATTATAACTAATTATACCAAAATGAGGTATACTGTTTTGTGAGACGATTGGCTGCCTACGTTGCATACAGTGAAACACATACGGTGTCTGTGGGCTAGCATTTGTTTTCTCTTCTGTTTTCCTCTGTCTCTGACATTACTGATTTACTGATGCTGTTTGTCTTTAGCTGGAGGAGTTTGTCAATTTATTGTACATTCAACTGTTGCAGTAGCTATAGGAAATAACAGTAAAGTTGTGGTTAACAGTAAAATGCCTTCATGAAACTTTAATACTATAAAGTTTACCTAATTGCATTGCTTGAATTCCCTGTTTCACCTGCTTTCAGGTCAGAGGTTGCCTTTCAGCTGCAGAATCCCTCCATGGGATGCATTTATACTCCACACTGATAGTTAGTACCGACAGTGACGTTTGTATGTGTGTATTTTGTCAAGGCTTATTGAGAACTGTGTGAGCTACACAAAATTTGCAGCCAGTTTCCTTTTCATCACAGTTCATTGTAATGTTAGCAGGGGTCTCTTTTCAACTCTCATCCTAAATTCATCCCAAAATGAATTTACATCTTCCCCAATCCTATTGTTGTTGGTCACAGGCCAATGGGAGGTCTATAAGCTCAAGCCTGGCTATTTATTTGGTGACAGCCATCCCACTTTAAGGCTATACACCAGGAAATGTTCAGGAGTGCCACAATCAACCAAATATGTCACTTTCATTCACACTGAGGACTTTTGCATTTATTGTTTTCAATAGTTATTGCTGTGTTCTTTTTAGTTCACTTCACTTATATTTTGTTTTTTCATTATTTTTTCTACAGATGGTGCTGTGAAAAAGAGGGAAGAAACATGACAATGATAGCTCTCAATGACCTGTTGCCATAGCAACACCTCTCTATTGATCTAGCCAGCCCTCATCTCCTTTTACGTTCCCCTTCACTCACACTTCGTTCTCACTTTTTTCCCTTCTATCAGCCTGTCTTTAGTTACTCTCTCCGTTCTGGGCCTCGCTTGCTTTCCATGTGTCTGTCATGTTTTGTCATGGAGATTGAAGTCTTGTGGGGCTACGCTAACCTTCACCTGGTTCTAGCATACATTCAGCTCTTCTGTTCCAATCTGTCAGATTAGATCCACCGCTACCTGCCTCATCCATAAACACATTTATTCAGAATTTAAATCCTAACCCCGGGCGATGATTCAGTAAATACTTTGAAGTGCAACTGCATAACGTGATTGCATTATTAAATGTTCTTATGCCCAAATTTAGACAAACTGCAGGCTAAAAACAAAAATGTACTTCATGCTCATTTCAGCTCATTCTGTAATCTATGCTGCATTTGCCCCCTGACACTCTGTTGATAAAATGCTATGCACATTTTTTTTTTCTTTTTTGCAGAACTTCTCTTGCATGTATTCACACACAATTTCACTTAGAGCTCCATTAAATGAGGAAGTAGTTTAAGGTTTTTTAGCTACTGCTTACAACCTGCCTGACCCTACTGTATTTTCAAAGTTAGCACTGTGGCATTTTAAGAAAGAAATTTGACAGTATATGCTAAACACTTAATTACCACAGCGATACCTATTCTAAAAATTTTTCTAAATATACTCTGTAGATCTGAAACATGTGCGACACATAATTAGTCTTTCATGTTGAATGTCTTCAATTCAGATGATAACAAATAATCGGATGCAGGCAGAAGTGAATTAACAGTGTAATTCAGATGAGAATAAACCAGTTTTTCATTTGCAACCAGTCAAGCTATAGTTCCATTCCTACACAGTTTTTTCAAGGCTGTTGAATTTTGTATTTCTTTTGCACAAATTAACCTTAAAATTCAAGCCCACCTCTTTTGCCAGAGGCCCTTTTTCTCACATGAGTATTTATCAACATATGCTTGTCGATTTTTTTTTTTTTTCCTTTTTTTCTTTCACATTGAGATGAATTATTTAACCACAAAATGAAAAAGCACACTCATGCACACAGTACACTATGCATGCACATGCTTCTGTGTTGTCACATACATAGCCATGTGCGACATTTAGCATTAATGTTGCCACTTCTGTGAATTTTCCTCTATTTTTTCCTCAGACAGAACCATGACAAATGCCAGGAAAATGGCAGGGATGCTATGAGCATAGAGGAGACAATTTTTATGGTCCAGAGAAGAATACGTTTTAAATGGAAACTGCACAGCCTGCTAGCAGACCTCCTACACTATAGCACAGTTGTAAAAAACCATGTATCTGTGCACGTGTTGCGTGGGCGCATGGATATTTTGCTTGAAGCAGAGATATTATATTATGAATGCTAATGGATATTTGGTGTAACTGCCAATAATTGTCATTGAAAGAAAAATCTACAGAACTGTTAAATATTTTTGGCCATTGCATGCATAACAGAGCAGAAGCCTTTTATGATTTGCCCCTTTTTTTTATTGTATCATTTTACAGGCGTTTTAGCACCATAAGCTGAACAGGAATATCCCCCAGTGAAAACTAGGTGAAGGAGTTACGAAGAGCTTAGTCGAAGAGCTGGACGGATGTGATATCGGCAACTGACAGCAGCAAAGAAAAGACCTGTTTTTAAGTTTGACAGCGACCAGATGATTGATGCACAGAGGTCATGGCAAAATGTGATTAAAAAATAGCAATGTCCTTAGTCAGCTGATGGGAGTCAAAGGGAAGAAAGACAGAGATAAATATTAATGTTATATGGTCTTCCTGATTGAACATCTGCTAAGCTACCTGCGCTGCCTGGTGAAGACGTGTGTGAGACTTAACAGATGGACCTCCGCGTTGAAGTTTGACCTGACATACTTAGTTTTACATGCTTTAAGGATATTACCAACAATTCAGAAGCACCAGAGTTCAGTGTTATCTGTAGATGAAGTGATAATTTCAGGAATATTTTATGACCTGTCTAATGTGCTTGACATTACCCAGTCTTAGTGTCGCTTTTCCTGCATGTTTCCCTCCTCCCATGACTGACTGTCTCCTGCTCTCTTCCCCCTTTCCTAACGGTCTTCCCTCTTTTTTTTCTATTTTTTTTTTTTTTACCTGCGTGCGGCCCTACTCCTCTAATAGCCTGTCTGCCTGTTTTCTCTCTCCTCTGCCTGCCTGCCTGTACGCCTTACTCTGTGGCTGCCTTCACAGTATGACAGCCCACTAATGAAAGCAAGATAAGCATGCCAAGCAAACTGTTCATTTCAAATTAGAAAAAAAAATCCCCTCACACATAAAAAATACAAGTCCCCCACCCTTATCATTGCTGTATTCCTCCCTACTCTCTGCCTGTCCCTAGCTAGCCGGAGCAAATTTGATTGGGTCCGGATAGGGAGAGAATGGCAGCAGATAAGACACCCGAAACTGTCGCCAAACGAGGCCTGATGCAGCGGAGGATAAGGGCCGAAAGGCAATTATGCTGGCAGAATTCTTATATTAAATCCCAAACACCAGTGTAACTCTGCTGCCACCTCCATAGCCATTCTTCCACACCTCGTCCCCCTCTACCCATCTATTCCTACCTTTCTGTGAATGACAAGTGTCTAATCTCTGGTGGTACAGATCTCTCTCTCAGGTCTTAACATGGCTGTAATCGCACCCCTCACCCCCTTCACCCCCCCCCCCCCTCACCTAACCCTCCCCAGTCAGATGGACTATGCCTGATAACAGCACAGCTGAAGAAACTTTTTTTTTTCCCCTCACTGGAATAGGCCAACAGTCCTGTCAGCTTGGAGATAGTTACAGCTGTTTTCCTCTTTCTTTCCTTAATGCATTTCACACTTACTCCGAGCATCTTTTGAGGCTATAATGGGGGAATGCATGTCACAGTTAACAGTGGCCCACATCGTTTTCAGTCTTCCATTTCCTTGCCCAGCAGTAAGAGTCTGGTGCCATATTTCATTTTCTTCTTGGGATTATACTTATGTTTCTGTACCTTCTCTTATATTCACAAAAAAACACATAAGTAGTACCAAGGGATGGGCGATGAAACAATAATGATATATATATATATATATATATATATATATAGGGAAATAACTTTCGTCAATAGAAATATGACACATGCTCAATATATTCATTCATTCATTCATTCATTTTCTATACCCGCTTTATCCTCACTTGGGTCACGGGGGCCTATCCCAGCTACTCAAGGGCAAAGGCGGGGTACACCCTGGACAAGTCGCCAGGACATAAGAACAGCCAGTCATAATTAAGTGGCGCTGCACTGAACCAATCACGCTAGAGCCACATCAAGCTAAGTTGACGCACACAGCACAGGCCTAAGAGCAGCCACAGAACACGCTAATGTTTGGGCTGCAGCAGGAGATAATAAGTCTGCCCTTGGGAGAAAATTTGACCAAGAACTTGGCTGACCAGTTTACCGAAAAGGAAGCGTGTAACGGTGCGCTCGTTCTGGACCTTCAATATAATATGGAGGTGTACCAGTATGACGAACGGAAGTCAGACATTGAAAGCATGTCAAGATTCAGTTTCGGTTCATGCCAGTAACAGTAGTTATTGCAGTTATGGAAGGCACCCCCACGTATATACCCTCGAGATTGTTTCGTGAAGATTGGTTATATTTCTCCTAACACATCAAATTTCATAATGCATTTCATACCCACACAGTAGTATAAAAACTTCAACTGTAGAGTGACACTTAACTGTTCAGAATGTGTTGCATTTTTACTTCAGGTTATTCATTTGACATTGACAAAAGAATTTATGTGTCCATTTTGTTTTTGTTCTCCTGTTAAACTTGAAAGCTTTACGATGTATTTTTGGAATGAAGATTTTATTTATTTGGAGTTTCCCAACAAATTTAATAGTCTGTTTTGTTTGTGTTCTCTTTCAAAACTTGAAAGCTTTTACCTGCTGGTCAGCCTTTTAGTTTAGTTTGAAATATATGGATCTGTTTTATTTATCTGAAACAGTCGTATAATGTTCTTCAGCACATCTGTCAAGTTAAACCTCTGACAGAAAATAAATAATTTAAATCAGAAATAACCTTCTGATGTCTTCACATCTAACTTAGGAGTAACTTGACAAAAATCATGATTTGATTTATATCATGATGCATATCAGTATCGTCTGATAGCAGAAATATTTTGATTTTAATCTTTTCCCGTATTGCCCAGCCCTAGTAATACCGTGGAAATGCTAGTCAGTTTTTTCTTTTGCTACTTAGTCACGACCCCTTCAAGAGGCGGTTACTAGGGCTTGAACATTTTCTACTAATGATAGAGGGACAGTCTCCTTTTTCACAGCTCTCTGTCAAGGAAAATGGACTCTAATTATAATAATGGTGACTAGCTCTGTCTGTCAATACAAAGGCCTGCCATTATCCCAAACATAGCACTATCAATGTCAGTAACAAATCAGTTTTATTTTGTTTGTGTGTATATTGTGAAGCATTTTTCCCGAGGCTTGTTGCAGTGCAAAATCTGCAAAATACAAGTCCAAATCCTGAATTGAGTTTAATTACTAATATAGTAGAATGATAACTAAGCGCACTTATTAAAAGCAAACAAAGCTGGGCTGCTGCTCAGATGGCCTTGATGACAGTATTGTGCAGGAAGAGGATGTGTATAGTTGCTGGGATTGCAACAGTGTCAATAGGGGTGATGATGGGGTGTTGAGAAGGTCGTGCTGTAGATCTATAGGATTGGAGGTTGCAGTTGGGAGAGGCGTGCAATGATGGTGGGGGGGTGGATAGGCTGGCCAAGATGCTGTATTCTGCCATTTCCTGTCCTCCAGCTGTGAGGGCCACGACTGCCACAGCACTATTAGGGGGTCCGGGTCACCGCCTGCCGAGTGCTTCATTGTTAGCTGCATGCTTAACAGACAGAGAGGGGAGAGAGAGGTCCAGCCTCTATTGTGGCACCGTTGCAAAACAGCAGAGGAGATGGAGGGAAAAAAAAAAAAAAACATCTGATGACTGTATAATTACACAGTGAATGCAGTCCCTCCCCCCCAAGCATCTTTCCCTTTTTCTATTCATTCCTTTCTCTCCCCATGTCTTTCTTTTTTTCCGGTAAAGTGTCTGCTAATTAAGCACTTCCATTAGGCAGCCTGTAATTGGCTTGAAAAGTAATGACAAGCAAGTTTATTTACAAGGTAATTAGAATAAAGGCAGTCTTTGTGCTGATAATAATCATTTACAACTCCAGTGGAGAACAGGGAAAAAATCCCAAATAACTGTTATTTGATGCACAGGCTGGTCAGTATGCTACACGTCTGTAGTTATCTGTGTTTTCTGCTCTCTGGAAACATGTTGCACTCTTCACCTGGCCTGCGCTTCCCTTTATCTTCCCCCTGTTTTTTTTTTTTTTTCTCCGTTGTGCAAATAAAGGCTTTTCTCTTAAATGGATGAGTTTGAGTTAAATCAAAGAAGACATGCCGAGCAGCTTCCTTCATCTCTTCCCTCCCTACCTTCATGTCATCATTACGCTGAAGGTACAGAACTGGTTTGTCAGCTGAAAGCTCCTGACTCTGCTTAGTTGCTGCGATGGCTGGAAGGGAAGAGTCAGATACTGTGTTATTCCAATAATGTACAATTTTCCTTTCACTGTGGATTGGAAGAGAGATGTAATAGAAATGGCACAGTCAGGGAGGAAGAGTGACAGAGAAAAAAATGAGAAAGAGTGAGTGTTAGATCAGGGGGGGGTAATGCCCATGCACTTGGACATCTCTGCCCTTCACTTTCCAGGCAACAGATGGAAACAGTGTATTAAGGCACCCAGGGGCAACCCTGGGCACCGTGGCATAGCGGAGGCATGGCCAGGTTCAGGGGGAGCAGGTGGGCATCTGTTCCATGCCCTTAATCGCTTGCCGCACCCGCTATCCCTGTGGTGAGCTTGGCTTTTTGTGGCTTTGTGTGTGTGGGGTGTGTGGAGGGATGTATTTATATCTGTGTACAGTATGGGTGTCGCTGTGTGTGTCACATCTCTGCTGCCTTTAGTCAGGGGTAAGGGGGATTTACCTCATTGTTGCAGGCTAGTTTCACAGGTAGAAGCTTAGGAGCTGTTCATTCACACCAGAAGCACAGTGTTTTACATTAATGACAGAAACAATGTAAAGAGTATGTGTGTGTGTGACGGAAACTTATGACGTGACAGACTTCAGATTCTGTTTTAGTCACTAATTTCTCCTTCTATTGGGTCTCTGAGGTGAAACGGGTATAACAGACGTAGTTATAGGTGACTTTCTCAAGTAATGTATGACAAGGGTGATGTGTTGACCCCCACTGCTGATGACTCCGATTACAATTGTTGACATATACTCATGTGCCATTTCATTCTAACTAAATAGCTGCAAACAAGGGAAAAGGATTGAAAGAGTTGTTAATGTTGAACAAACAAGACGAAAATTGGAAACGTTTCATAGAGTGGAAGTATGTAGGTCAGTGGAATACAGTATATAATGTACAACTTTTTTATTTTCCGATGTTTTAATGCAGAAATGCTGTTGTAGCTTTAATGAAACATAACTTGCATGCTCCGTACTAAACATCTGTGAGGGATTGCATCCAAGTATGCATATAGTACATACAGTTGACTGATGATGATTTGATGTCTACCATGCATAACACTTTTTCCAAAGAGGCATACAAGACACGCATAAGTTCTACTGCATTAGGATATCACAAACAGCCATGGGTGTGCATAGCTCTGCATCTTATCACTCTTCTTTAAAAGATAATTAACCACAGACAGTCTGTCAGTGTTTTTGTGTCGAAGCACCAGTGAACATTCTGTTCTTCTCTTCGTCAACTGGGCCAAGTTTTTGTGCACAGCTTTTAAGTATTGAGTGGGGCCCTAAGCTAACGTAAACAGCCTTTGGTAGATATGATTGGCAGTCATGTTTCAAAGCCAGTCTAATTCCATTAAGCTATTGATCTCCCTGCCTCAGCTTTGGCCCTGTACTGGCTATGAATACCTGTTTACTTTGCCCTGGCCCTGGGCTCCAGCTCCGTTTCACGCTGCCTGTCCGTCTGCCCGTCTGTTCACCAACCTTACAGTCGGAGAACTTTTCGGATATCCTTCAACATGGTGGGAGTGCATAGTGGATGAACAAAGTGCAGCAGCTTGCACACTGCACAACAATTCAAGGCAGCGAACAGAGCTGATGCTGCCAAAAAGAACAGCTATAATTCCTTACAACTATAAAAAGATATGGTCTGTCTTTTAGAAAGTTGATCATAATTGCCTATTACCCATAGTTCTGAAACCTAAATCAGACATTCAAGCTTATTTATACTGTCCTAAAAGATTTTTATGTGTTCCTGCATTCGTGCCTGGTTGTCTATCTATCTTTGGCTTTGACTGTACTTTCTGACTCATCCCTTGTCATCATTTTGTACACTATATTCATCTATTGCCTTCTGGCTGTATCTCAGTCCAAAATGATCTGTATGAAAAAAAGTATATTACTTGCTCTCCCTGCCTTAGCAGCACACTTTATTGCTGTCAAACCAAGCTTGAGATTTGGTAGGAATCGGGAGCAAAGGGGGGGGATGAGAGATGGAGAAGAGAGGTGAGGGGAGAGAGAAAGAGATGATGATGGCTCAGGCTCGACTGGAGACTTAGCTGTTGTTTCACTCAAGTTTTACTGAGCAAATCATTTGGTTGACTGGCGTGGTGTGCGTCTTTTTCCTCCTTGTCGTACTCCCTCCCATGTTCTGTCCCACTCTGCCCCCTGCTGCTTTCCTCCAGATGTGGGGTGGTGGTGGTAGTGGGCTTCGTGTTTGTGTTTCTGTGTGTGCGAGTAGCTGTTTTCTCCATGTCCTGTTGGTCATAAGCAGAGGTATAAGCGCTGATAACTCACCACAGCTTCTGGATCATTGAGCTGTGAGGGTACAGATTGGGCAAATATGTGGCCCTACTCCAGCAGCTTCTTCCAAATGCAGTGTGTCTGTGAGCGCTGCTGCTGTTTGTGTGTGTGTGTGGAAATTGTCCTATTTTACAGTCAATGAGGAGCCTTATGAAATTTTAAAATTGGTCCCGGAAAGTTTCCATCTGCAGTCACATCCAGACCACA
>JAQQZY010000020.1:28156399-28169813 GCA_030068375.1 Ostorhinchus rueppellii
TTGGGAGCAGATTTTTTAATCCATCATGTGTACGTGTCCCAATAAAATGTGGGTTTTTACTTGTTTTCTTGTTAGGGTAAAAAAAAAAAAAAAAAAAAGCTAATGTGAAATAACTGTAAACCTTTAATGTAATGCAAATTAAATTCTACATTATTACACACTTGCATGTTTAAGAAGCTTATAAACACAAATTATTCCAAAGCAAACAGCTTTTTAAGTCAGCATTATTTTAATCACATACAAAATTCTGTGCATAGACATGTCACCTAGTTTGGCACCTCGTATTAATTCACTCAGCACTTATGGATAGGACATGGCAATAAGAGAACTAATCTGAGCAAAGGGGATGTGCGAGGATGTGCATAATTGAATTCTGTTCTATCACATGTTATCTGTTTACTTTATATATCTGTGTGTGTCAATGATTGGTTATGGACTGCCACTCACAGAACTCTGGGTTACAGTCACGGCCCAGTGTGCAGCACAATGAAAGCAGCTGCCTAGCGTGCCTTTGAAGACAAGTTCAGAGGGAGCGGTGTACACATGCTTGTAGATCACTAGCGTAAATTCCTCCACCTGACATTACACAAACATCGTATTCACACTCACACATCTATGCGTTTACATAACAATTAATGCAAAACAAGCATAAAGGCTGCTCACACACAGATGCTACTTCACATGTGCAGATACATGTGGACACGCACACATGTATAATGGACACACACATACGGTGTTTCCCCAGATAGGTGGTTTCAATCCAGACACAGTCCCGACATTCTTCAAAGAGTAGGCTCCACTGGCCCCGTTTCATTTTTGTCTTGTCTGTCTGTTCTCGGAGACAGATGTACTGTATGTTCTGTTGAACTACTGAATCGAAGAGAATCGCTCTGTTTTTGTTCTCAGATACGTCAATCACAATCCATCAATAAACCATCTGGCACCTACTTGGCAGTGGGTAGTACTTTTACATGGCATAATTAAACCAACTTTGTTTGTATCAGTGATTATTTGGCAAAAAATAAGCATATTTATTACATTTCACGTACTGCAGTTTCATCCAAACCATTCTAATGTGCCGTTAAACCTGTAGTAGGAGGAAGCATATGTAAAAAAAAAAAAAAAGTCTTTTTTTATTATTTGACAAGGAAGGGCTCATTTTGCATTTAATTTCCACCGAAAATAACACACTTTGATGTGATTTACTTTGGCATCCACACTAAACAAGCTTATTCTCGATAAAAATGTTATGTTTTGACACATTTTATCTAAAACTGCAGTTCCTGATGTATGGATAATGCATTTGATCATATTTCAATTAACTGCTGAGCCCCGACCTGTAGTCACAGTGGAAGATCAAGATTGTCAGGCTAAAGACATTCACAGAAATCCCTGCTACAGCGTTATAGTGGCATGTTTTCACAAAGTTGACCATGTGTGTGCAGCCATAGGAATAATATATCTGAAGCCTTTCACCATCAATAAGAGAGGATAATTTAACCTGTCTAAAATCTATTCTGACACAACAGGGCAACTGTAGCTACTGTAGCTTTGTGGCTTGAAATTCTATCATGTTTGTATCGTCCCGCATTGAATATGCAATCAAATCGCTCCCCTAGCAGATGAAATGGCATCCAGTTGACTCTCATATCCTCCACATGCATGATGTGAATGCTCCTCATCGTGTGTGTATGTGTGATGAGGGGGTTGTACCAACCCCTGGGATCTGGTCTGTGATGAAACATTCAGGAGGAGTTGCCAGAGGAGTGTATTCAACACCAGGCTGTAAAATGAAGCTCTGGAAAAGCAATCTCCAGTCACAGAGACCTATTGCTTTCATTACCACCAAAGCTCTGTGCATCAAAGGCTGTATTTTACTAAGATAAATGCTATGTTGTGAGTCGTGGACGGTGGGAGGGTCTACACGCTCATTTGCATATTTTATACACGCATGCTGCAAACACAAAGAGCTGGATAAAACATTACCAGAATCTTTATTTCATTCTGAACCTACTATAATGTATAGCACAAAGCCTATACAGTAAACTCATCTCACACACACTAAATGAAGATAAATCGATTACATTAATTGTACAGTATTTGTCATAAAGCCACAGATTAATGCCACTGTTTGCTGATTCAGACCCCGTAATGATTTATGAGCACTTTTACAGTAGATAATTTTCAGCATGCACATTGGTCATTTCAAAGCACCGCATGTGGAAATATGAATGTAAGTGTTCAAGTGTGCGTGCAGCTGTGGCGAGCCCAGGCAGCAAACAGGGAGCGAAGGTCCACGCATGTGTTTGCGGAGGTGAGTGAGAGAGCAGTCAGCATTTATTTAGCTAATCAGGCAAATGAGTGTCATAAAGCAAGCCAGAGGCATGAGGAGAGCAGAGTGCAGCACAGAGGAAAGCCATCAGAAATTTCTATTTCCTTTGGGAGTAGAAGAGCCAACCCCACCCACATGCTGCACACAACATTTTGGCAATTAAACATTGACTGATGCCCTGACTGATCAAGGTTACTAGGCCAAGGTGAAGCCCAGTGAACAGTGTCACATTGCTTTATGGTTCCTGTCCCATAGGTCTCCTGCTGCTCAGACCCTAATGCAATCAGTGCATTGACACCGTCCTCAGCAGAAAAATGTTAACACAGTACAAGTAGTTTCATTAGGTGGTTTAAACAGTGATGAACTACTACAATGACCGGAAATGGTTTCATGTTTCTGCCATAGCGACGTGGGCAGGGTAATAATGCAGACTGAAACTGTTATGGTGACCAGAATGACTAGCTTTTCCAGTACTACACACTAGACTAAGAGAAGAAGATTGATTTATTGTGATTTCTTGCTTGCAAAACACTAAACTCTCTAATGTACTCAGTAATTCCATCATATACATATAAAAGAACTACCCATGGATTGTTTTATAAATAGTGGAGGTTTCACTGCACACATTGTAGCTCACATATTTCAGGTAAATCTGTGCTGTTTATGGGACATTTAATTTCAAACTTAACTAACCTGTATTCACTTCAGTCACTGTATTGACCTGCTCTGAGATTGTGCTACTGATTGTTTTGAAACAGTCACATTTAAGAGGTTGATGGACTGTTTTTGGGTGAACACTTTGATAGACCCACTAGTTCCATGAAGAAGGTCCAAACACCTGCTGACAACTGTTGTGCTGCCTAACCCCTCCAACAAAACACTTGGTATGGAATACATTTTCAATACATGCAGAGACATAAATTAATAATGAATTGGAAAGGTTTACACAGTGAAATCAAAAAATCATGTACAATGTGGTTCCTAAAGAATACCTGCACCATTACATTTGTAGTGAATACTTGTTGTAAGCCCTGCTGCATGGAGCTGCGTGATATGTGACACTTATCGGTAATGGTAACATTTTTCGGGAATGTACAGGCAGGTAGTGAGCATAGAGGCCTCCGTCTGTATGTGCTGTCTTCTGCCAGCCACACAGACCAGATCCCAAGGGAGAGATGCAGGTTAATCAGACATGTTGCTCTGAATTAGAGTTTCACAACCTGTCACCACCACCACCCTCGCTGATTTCCTCGGCCTGCCGTCCTCCATTCAGTGGCTTCGCGACACCATGTTGCTCAGCAGTAATGGAAATAACCGCCGTGTAATAGACTTTTTTGTCGTATCCAGTGGTGTCAAAGCAGCATGGGTTTCTTGTGACATGGCTATTGATTCCTGATTGGATCTGCTCACCAGAGAGGTTAGGGATGTAGAGGAGAGATGCAAGACCAGCCCTGGGGCTAATGGGCCAAGAGGGCAAGGCTGAAGGGTAAGGCCAGACCTGGATAGAACTCTTTAATGACCCTGTCTTTTAGGTAAATGACTCATTTCATTATGATGATTTACTGGAAAAGTCTTCCTCCATCAGCCTATTATTGTGTGACTTTTTAGCAGTCTGGTGTTCCCTTTTGTTTTCTCCTGTGCTGTTTTATTTACTCTTGTTCCCCCTTCTACTCTTCATACATCCATCTTGCTGTCTTTCTCTCGACTAGCCTATCAGAGAGAGGGTCATAACTCAGGTCATGTCTATAAAACCGTCAGGATGGCAACGCGCACGGACCTTGCATTATGGGTTCAGCTCGGACTTCATTACCGCAATTAGACTGAGGTGCTGGTGGCTGGCTTAATGGGCGACTGCTTAGCCCATTTGCCACAGTATATGTCTTTTACCACCGTATGATTGCAAACCACAAAATACTGCAAGAATCCATTAGACAGTCTTCTCTAAAACACTCGCTTAGTGCTGCCATGCTCACTTCCAAAAACTAGCAACAAAGAATGATTGCAATAGAGTGTACAACAGAGCCAAATTGATATGTAACAGAATGTTGCTGCCTGAAAAGAGAAACAAGATGCGATTTACAGACAGGCTTTTGTTCCTCTATTTTTTTTTTTTCCTTTGGAATATTTGGTTGGCAAAAGTTTCAGAGACAATAGGCTCAAGCGAACAAATAAATAAACAAAAACTGAACCAGGCCTAATCTAATATGTTAAAGCCTGTCAGAGGAGTGGGGTGCCTGGGGTGGAGGGTTATTGTGCATATGAAAGGCCACTGGAGGATTAGAGTGAAAGGCCAGACATGGAGAGAGACCAACATAATAACGGAAAAGCAGCAGTTCAGAAAAGCATAACAAGGCAGGAGAAAAAGGAAGGAGAGGAGGCTATGAGAGAGAGAGAGAGAGAGAGAGAGAGAGAGAGAGAGACAGAGAGAGAGAGAGAGAGAGAGAGAGAGAGAGAGAGAGAGAGAGAGAGAAACAGACATTGTGGGAAGACCAGAGACAGTATTTTTAGGAATTAAAGATTTATTGAGTGGTGAAAGAGCAGCAGGGGTGAAGAGAGTAAGAGTGGATAGGAGAGAAGATTGAACCTGCCCGATCATTTCAAAAGACCTGAGTGGAAGCCTTTTTGTCCTTTATCATCATTGTTTGAGAAGCATGTCCCAATTAGGACAAAAGAGGAGCAGAGAATAAGCAGGCATAAGCACACAAGCCCACATGGACGCGGCTGGGTCTGCGGGGTTTCTCGTACCTGGTCTGAGGTCTGTAAGTGAGCAGCTGCAGTCAAGAGATTGACCTCCCTTCTGCAAGGATCCTTCATTAATTCATAGAGCAGTGGACCCGGGTGCTTTCAGTGCACCAGGTGTGGCCTTGAACGATGCCTGTTAAATAAAAAAAAAAAAAAAAAAAAGAGCTCATTTCCATTCTGGGGACTTTAAGCACTTAGGCTTGTTATGCCCAGTAGGGCAGTACGGTGCAGTATGGAGTAGAGCAAGCAAATCAGTGTGTGAACCAAGCCAATATGAGTCACATTGCTTAAAACTGAACAGGAGCACAGGTACTATGGCCTCCGTCTCTGTGAGTCGCTTTGGTCTTTTGTTACAGACTAGCGAGGTGACTGACTTCCAGACAGGCTGGGTTATAGATCCCTTAGTTTCATTAGACCAGTCCAGCACACAGAGCAACACCCCCCCCCCCTCCCCTCCAACCACACCCCCTTCCCCTAAAATGGAAGCATTAATATGCACCAGCAGTATTTCGCCTATCCTCTTTAGCACCTAATCAGATTTTATTCAGATTTGCACAGCTGTAGTTCATGTATTATGCAGCATTAATTGCTACTTCAATAGTCATTAATAAAGAGTTGGCTGGCCTCTGAATAAGCGATGATGCAGGCTGATGATGAGGTGTGTGAGAGTTGGAGGGCATGGTACACGGCCTGTCATCTCCTATAATCTATGTCCTTCAAATGGTTATTTATTTCCTTATTGTGTGCTATATTATGATGTCAACGAGGACTATGGCATTAAACATAATTATAGCAGTGGCAGCTTTGGTGAGCTGACTTTTACTTTTAAAAGTTTTCTAGGTTTGCAGGGGGCCCCCGAGTGCCCTCTGTTGAAAATTCTATTGAAATATTTGTTTGCACGGCTCAGTGGCATTTAATCTCCTGTTGTTCATCAGTTTCCGCTTGATTTATTTCTTCACCTTCGCCTATTTATTGAATTTAATTACACCTCAAATCCCAATGCAAACCTGCTGCTGTTAAGGGCTGAGGGAGGTGGGGAGGGAAAGAGGAAAGGGGAGGAGGACGGGGAGCAGTGTGGAGTATAAACCATGACTCAGACAAATAGCCCACTCCTTTCAAAGACATACAGTATGTGCCCCCTTTTTATTTAAGCAAACGCACATGTAGACAAACACACATAGACACATGCGCGCACAAATTAACCGTCAGGGTGTGTAAATCAGCCTAAAGAGCAGTCCGGTAGAACACACATCCTCTAAAATCCTGGCAAATGGTCTGCAGTCTGTCTGCGGCCTCACCGACCACATAAAATATCGGCTAGTTAATTAGGCAGTAATTGTGCAATGTGCTCTCCTTTTTATGTGCCATGCATTGAGCCATAAAGAGGCCAGTGTGAGGATGGCTGCGAGAGAGGGACACTGAGGTATGTGCCATAGCTTCAACCCATTTTAAGTCTACAATATGGCCAGAGGTCACATATATTTCTTTTTTGAAGGGGAGTATAAGAAGCCCAGCCCCCTCCTGTATTTCTTTGAAAGGGCTAATGAAAGAGGCAGTCACCTTAACTGGCCCTGCGCCTTTCACTTCCCTCAGCTATATCAGTATAGAAATCATTTTATACCATGTAACGTTAATGCTGTCAGTGTGGTTTTTGATCGAATTAAATTCAAGGCTGTTTGCACCATAGGCTCTACAGTATGTAAATGGTTGAAATATTCAGAGGTTGTTTTTTTCTTCCCAGTGAATTACTTAAATATACAAGTCAGAGGCAGACCGAAGATGGACTTGCTTTTTAAGGATATAAGAAAATGAAGAAGTCTGTGAGGAGACCTGAGATGGAGCTAAAGGTTTACAGAGGTCTGCACATTTTGTTCAAGCTTCACATTTCTGATGCTGCAAAGTGCCAAACCTTCCACCACACCTAATGGTTTCTACTTTATATTTGAACATACCCACTGGCAAAAAAAAAAAAAAAAAAAAAATCAAATATAAATATATAAAAAACACATATGCTTGAATAACACCCTGTATTCACCCCTGGAACTTCATATTAAATTTGGTTAAAATCTTCTTGTAAAACCTGTCAAAAGCATTAAATTTAAGCCTCATACCTGTAGTCACCTGGCAGTTTATGTTCACCTCAAAACCCTCACCCTCATCCAGACAGGATACTTTGTACATATTTGCTGAATACAGCAGAGACGACAAAGCAGAGCCGGCGTTGCAGGCTGTTGGATTAATTGTGCTCTGTCCACTGGTGATTGAATGAGTGTGGACAAGGTCATCAGGTTCATATGTTAGAGAGGAGACAGGTTTTATGCTTTCCATCAGGAATGTAAAGGGACTATTTGAATGATGACGACGCTTGTGCATGCTAGAATGTGTGCAGCTAAAGTTAGGTTCCTACAGTTCGAGCATGTGCATTATTCACTCCTACGGCATCTCACTTTGTGTATTTATGTATGAGTGTCCATGTGCTTTTGTATCCTGAGGTTAGTTTCTGTGTTAGTGTGTGCTTATGTGTGTGTGTGTGTCTGTGAGCGCTACAGGGCAGTGTGTGTATGTGTGTGAGTCAGTGCTGCTGTGCTGCAGGGCCAGCAGAACACAGCAGTGAGACAGAGATGTGACAGTGATGGCTTCTTAGCCCCGGGCCACAGCTGGGAGGCCTGAGACACACCCACGCGACTGACCTTCACTGTCACCACGGCAGCGCACAAACACACACATGCACACGCACGCAAATGCACCCACATGGGCCCGTGTTCTGGCAGTCATAGCACTCAGTATGGATATAGCAAAAAAAGAGAAAAAAAAGGCTTGCTGGACACATGGGCACACACAAACTTCGCAACTTGTGCAGTTTCACACACACTAACACACATACATGGACATACATGCTGCTCGTTTTCCACCCCCCCTCCCCCGTTCTCTCTCTTCTTTGCAGTGAGTCACAGCTTATCAGCCCGGGCACAATGATTCACCACCAGTGTGAGTAAGCTGCTTTCTGCATCTAGCTTTGTCTCTCAGACCAACTCCATACTCATAACTCATTATCATCCATACTCACCCCCTCACCCCGGCCGTTTCATCTCACACCCCCACACTGTCTATCTTGCTCTGCCTTCTATGATTTTTCTCTCCCCCTCCACTTTCATCCTAAACCATGGTCATACCCATGACCGTTCCTTTTCATGGCTACTCTTACCTTTTCAGTTGGGTATCATCTGAGTTTTTTGTGGATACCAGTACTAAATGATAAAAGATTACTGCTTCCTAACATTACCTGAATCCAAAAAGCACACATCATCAAACTAGACTACAACATAGAAAAATAATTTAATGTAAAGAGTTTAAAGAGTATTGAACTTCATGACGTATGGGGCAAGAGGTGAAAAAAAATAAAAAAAAAAACCCAGACAGATATACTGTAGTTTTATAAGCCACAGCACATATGTTTGGGTGGGTGGAGCTTTAATAAATTAATATACAGTAGATGTACCAGGAATTCTGGCCATCTGAGGTTTTTGTCCAACTAATATCTCAGACACTATTCACCTGATTCTTTTCAAATTTCACACACATTCTTTAAATGTGCCTTTCTCTCAATTTTTGCATTTCTTCTACATTTTTGAAATTGCTTTTAAAACATTGAATGTTAAGACTCATAACTAATCCCTGGGTGGGCAGGGTGTCAGTGAGCAGGAAGTGTTATATTAGAAGGGAAGGAGTATTATTAAAAAGTAGCTAAATATTGGACCAGAATTATTACAGCAATAGTATAAGACCTATTTTGAGGTTTGCTGATAACAGTTGGATAAATTTATTAACTACAATATGCTTATTCATTAGTGACTTAGGCACTGTTACTAGTAATCTACAATTCGTGACCTCTTTTAGTTTAGCTACTTTTAATTTTCAAAATTAATGACTAACCTTTGACCTTTGGCTACCGAAATATTTTAACCTTGTCTTTGAGTCCGAACGAATATATGGGTGTTAATGTGCGTCTCCTCTTTTGAAAACAATAGATACACAGGGTTACAACATGATTCAGGAACAAAACCTTTTAAAAACCTGTGAATTCCACATCTGTTGAACACGGTATTTTTACAGTTTTTGTCCAACTTTACTCTTTACTGTGAAGCTACAGCTCTTGCAGGTATTTGTCAGAGAAAAGCTTTCCTCCACTTTAAGGTCTTAAGTCCTTAGTAATAAAATGGGCTATAGAGGCCACGGTGACCTTTTGTAGCTAAGTTTTAGTTTGAAACAGTTTTCTTTATCCTCATTTTTGTCTTGTGTGCTCTTGCTTATCCTTTTCTAGCATCTTTGCCATTGTAACTTTCACACACTTGTACTTGGTGAAGGTTAAGATGCTATGGCCTTCACTGGACTTCTTAAGTGTTCTTTAGAGTTAACAGACAGCCAGCATTTTGTACAACTTTCCTGCCTTCTTACAAAATCCAACCACTGTACGTGTGTCAGCACTGTGTTCCTGTAACGTTGCTCTTGTTGCACTCATAAAAGACGAGCTGTGTATCCACATCACACTATCTATAAAGCTAAAATCACCCTGTTTGGATGAATTTACACCACTCTTAAACATATAAATAAAAAAAATTCAAATGAGCTAGTGCTTTATAAATAAACCTAACCTAAACTCTGTCCTGTCAAGAGGAACCTGTGTCTTGCCACATGCTTCATTAACCCATAAAGACCCAAACAGCCACCACTGCCCAAAAGCATCTGCTAATCTTAACTGTTTTAATACCTGCTGATCCACTAATCCTATCAATACATATAAAGAACTGGTGTAAAATGCAGTTTGTCATCTTTTCATGGTCATCAGATATGACCCATTTGGACGTTCAGAGGCTCCGTAGTGAACGTGGAAACACCGTCATTTTCTACAACATTGATTCACCAATAAAACCCATGGAGTTTGATAAATGACAGTGGATGGACACACTTGGTTTATGTTCACTTAGTGATATATTTAACTGAAAAATGATCTTTTTCTTGAGATTTCTCTGTTTTGATACAACCTTTGAATTTACTCGGAGTTTGAGCATCTAAATCAAGATAAGAAATTAGATATAAAGATGATTAGATATAAAGTGAAATGTGGAAAAATACATCAGATAATATGATAGTAAATGGTAATAAATCACTTAAGAAAGGTTCAATAGAAAATTAGCACTGGGTCTTTATGGTTTAAATATACTTTTAATCCAGCTGTTGACGCACGTTTCATTTACGTGACACCAAAATGGAAGTATGTAATTTGGTTAGTGCCATAGTGCTCCCTGTGATCGGCTGTAAGATTTCCAAGAGGATGTAGGTATATACAAGGTGATAATGACTCTCCTTGGCCTCTCAGCTTTTCTATAAATATTTATACCTTGGGTGGGTGGGGAGACTACAGGTTGTCACGTCCTGCGCTTGATTCTTCTGTCACATCAGTTGTCAGATTGAAGTATGATGGGCATAAGTATGCATCCAGCAGATGGGAAAATTATAAATTTAATTTAGACATCCACAGTCATGTACTTCTGGACCCGTAGGCTTGGAAATCTTAGGTCACATTTATTGTTTTTACTGGCAGTAATCATGATTGCTGGCTGTATCTTCACGTCTATTTCCCATTCATACAGTGTGAGCACATGTAAAATTTATCTTCTGCAGATTTACATTTAAAATCTATTAATATAATATTGCATTAAACCACATCTCACTTAGTTTTTCAGCTGAAGATTTCCAGAGTGCATACCAGAATGTGCTGCAAATAGCTTTGCACGTATTATACATGGGCTCTACCTACACTGCTGTAAATATTCTAGTACACATTGGCTAATAGTTGTTAGTGCGTCCTCCGCAGCAGTGAATCCCTTGCTGCTTTGATACCATCAGACTACAGAGTAGGTGTTGGTACGTTGTAACAGTGTCACAATATACTATGAAGAGTGCTAACAAGTGTTTTTCTATGGTTAGTTAGTCTATTACGCACTGCAGGGAAATATCTTTGATGGTACGCAGAAGAACAGAAGACGATCGGTGATAATAGGGCACAGGAGAGGAGAACAGGTTTTAATGGGGCAGAAAGGAGGCGATATGTTTGTGTATCTTAACCACAACAGTACCATCAGTAGCGCCTGCGCTTGCCTTGATCCACTGAAACAAAATTGCACAAACACAGGGGATGCGAGGCGCCTCCCATCCCCCTTCTTTTATATGCATATGTTTTTGTGGATGCCTTAAGAATTCTCAAACAAAAACTGTTGAACCTCATCGTACATTCCTCAGTGTATTTTTCCCAAACCAGGAGAACTTAAGCAAATTAGATTGATAATATATTTAAAAAAAAAAAAAAAGCTTCTTGTTTGAAATGCAATCTGCACTTACAGGGAGCCATCAACAAAGAGTCATTGTGCTGTTCTTTGACTGCTTTATGACTGTTCAAGTTAGATGTAATGAATGAATGAAAAGGACACATGCAGAGATGAAAACTCCAGAGTGCCCGTCTCCAAAGGAGAAGATCTGTTGTGTTTGATGAACAGTCAGTGAATAAAGTTTTTTTAGTCCCTCTTCTCATTATTCCCTCTCTCTTATTCATTCATGCATCTAGCTTCTTTGTGCGCATTCTCTCTCTTCATCTCCCTTTTTACATTTTTTTTAATTAACTGGAACGACAATAATGCCTAACTTTTCTTTTTAATGTGAACTATTACAAATGTGTAATTGACCATTGTCCACATGTCAAAAATACTACAGCTGTAGCCAGGTTTTTTTTTGTTTCTTTTTTCTTATTTTGTAAGCTATCATTAAGAAGTCACCATGGTTTCTTTAAGCATTTGCTTCAGGGCAAATCAGTTTGTTTCTCTACTGACTCGTCTTGAGTACATCTTGAGTAAATTACCTTCACATTTACATGTTGATGCTAACTATTTCAAGAGAATCCTCACAACAGGTCAAACTCATCAAAACAAACTAATTGCCTCAGTTTAATGGAGGATTTTTTTTTTTTTTTTACTAAGATAAGCTGCAGAAGGTAGAACTGTCACATAAAAGTACTTAAAACTTTGCATTTTTGTGTGTATGTGTACGCAGGTGTGTGTGTGTTTGTTTATAGCAGCGTGTGCCATAAAAAAAGACACATTTAGTTCAGTAAAGGGGACATACCGCCATCGTATTGCTGAGCAAGGCAGCTGTCAGCCACATTTAAGGTGCATATTATGTACTGCATTAGCCAAAACGCACTGGTGTGTTTGTGTTTAAATGCCTGTGTGTATGTGCACGTATGTTGGTATGTACTCTGTGCCCGTGTGCGCACACAGTACATGGAACTGTCAGCACACTACAGCACGGTATATCAGGTCCATGCAGCACCATTAGATCTTTCTATGACATCTGATTTACACGGGCTGTCAAGAGCCCTGTGCCGCTGTCTTCTCT
Source organism: Ostorhinchus rueppellii (assembly GCA_030068375.1). Taxonomy (NCBI): domain Eukaryota; kingdom Metazoa; phylum Chordata; class Actinopteri; order Kurtiformes; family Apogonidae; genus Ostorhinchus; species Ostorhinchus rueppellii. Next base: position 28,168,923 of record JAQQZY010000020.1, read on the forward strand.
TACTGGAATAACCTACACCTCCCCTGAAAAAAAAACCATTAAAACAAAGACTTGAGGGTGTGTGTGTGTATGAGTGTGTGTATGCAATGGAAGCAGAACCTGGGGCAGTGAGTTCTACCACTACACTTGATTTACAGACACACCTAGCTGATGCTGAAGGAAGGAATTAGATAATTAGCTGCTGAAAATATGTGTGTGTGCAATAAGAGGAGACATGTAGTGTTTATTTATGTTCATGCGTATGTAGATGTGTAAAGAGGGCCATGCTGTGCAAATGCACCAGACTTAAGATTTAATGCATATGTAGCACTTGTCCATCTGCACTCTAGTGGTAGCACAGAGCTGAAAAGGTGAGCCCTCCATCATACTGTGGTTTTTTACTCTGGTGGATTAGGGGCATGCTATGTTTGGCGTAAAGCTTCAGCCATTCACACAGTGTCAAGCAATGAGGGTGGGGGTGAGTGTGTTGTTTGTGTATCCTTGCTGTAAGGATAATGATGTGATGAATGAAGAGAGGGAGAGAGAGTGGGAGAAAAAGGGAGAGAGAGGGAGATTTCAAGGCTAATGCCTAGGGGGATGTCAGACAAACCTGTGTATGTGTAATAACCACGGAGGTTAAAATGCTACACCGGCACTAGAGATGGCTGCCAAATATTTTGACATCCACTCTACCTCCTCCGCACAGCTGCTGCTGAGGTTGAGGAAGAGAGGGATGATTTACAGCAGAGAGAGCGATGGATTAATGTGAGTGAGAGGAGGGAGAGACTGGAATGTGAAAGAGTGGGCAACAGAGGTGTTGGTGTACAGTGTGTAAGAGAGGGAAAGAAAGAAAGAAAGAAAGAAAGAAAGAAAGAAAGAAAGAAAGAAAGAAAGAAAGAAAGAAAGAAAGAA
>JAQQZY010000020.1:28200375-28211047 GCA_030068375.1 Ostorhinchus rueppellii
TCTATCTATCTATCTATCTATCTATCTATCTATCTATCTATCTATCTATCTATCTATCTATCTATCTATCTTTCTTTTTTACATGCTGCTTGTTTTGTCTAGGCAGGTTGGAGTGGTTGCTCTGTCCAGAATCATCCTGTTGTGCGTCATGTTCTCTCTCCACCATGTTTGTTTGTTTTGCTGTCATTCAACTTTCCGTTTTGCGTCTGTGCCATGTGAAACAACACAAAGCATCTTCCAAATCATGAAAAATGTTCCTGTAATGAATGTGGAAATCACACAACAAAATCAAAAATGAAGCATATAATGAAATGATAAGCATTTTTCTATGTACCTAAGTATGTGTGCATCACAGCGCACGGTCCTGAAGGTTACAGAATGTAATGAAGACATAATGATGCAGTTTGTTTAAATTCCAAATGGACACAGTATTATATTAACAAATGTGATAGGGACTAGCTGAGGTCTGCAGGTGTCTATCAGTCCATGTCAGCGCCTCAAGCTTTAAATCCTGTTGGTTCTGATAGGAATCCCGAAGCTTATAGTGACTTCCATCTCCTCTGCACTGACTGATGCTTCTTATCAGGTCCACCACACTGCTGCCGCCAGCACATTTCCACATATGGGTAAATTTTAAATCGCTCACACAAACATTCTCCCACATGTATTTGAGCACACATATGAACATGCTCCCGGACATGTAGCATATTCACTCACAGCTGAGCCAAGCATCGGTGGTCATACTTTATCACATGGACTATATACGACTGTATGTATTTAACCAAACTCTGGCTTACAAAAAAACTAAACAAAACAAAAAAAACAAACAAAAAAAAACCTGAGGTTGCCAATGAGCAGCTTCACTAGAGGTGCAGGGTCGATGTTCATCTCTCCTTCCATACATACAACAGATAGGTTTTACTTTAGTCTCACTATGTTTCTTTTAGATTTATGTTAGGATGGTGTCAAACATTGTACATTTTCTGATGTGACAAAACAACAAAAGTGTTACCTAAACAATATGATGTGTTGTTGGGATACAATTTCAACAGTGCCTTCGCCTTCACAGGATTTGCCTCTCATTTTTATTTGCAAAAATTCTATCTTTTTCTTTTTTTTTTTTGCTTCCAAAATGACAACAAGACAAATCTACAAATCATCAGAAATAAAAAAGCAATAAGCAAAAACCAAAACAAACAACAAAAAAAGCCATGAAGGAAAAAAAGAAGAAAAAAACCTGATATCTTTTTCCTGTTTGAGAAGCTAATTTAGGCCTTGGTGCAGTACATTATGAATTTTTTGTAGTGTTCTGTTGATTACAGCCTAAAGCCTGGCTCACACCACAGGAGTCTTAAAATCCTGATTGATTTTGAAATCAGCTTCCATCACATACATGAAGAGAATCTTCATAGATAATCTTTTCTCTAATTGCAAACGTGCACAGACTATAAGGTTTGGAAATGATGGTGCCTCACACGTCGCAGGATTCACAGGATTGACGGAGCAGCATGCGCCTTCACGTGATTTCAGAGGGACACAGATGTTAAAAAGAAATAAAATAAAACAAAAGTATGAGGCTATCAATGCACCAGAAATGGAGGTTATTAGTATTTTAATGTCCATTTTATCATCAGTCAAAAGTAGTATATAGCCTAATCTTAGCCTCAAGGGCTAAAATGCGTATTAGCTATAATTATTAGCTTATTAAGTCTTTTCAAAAAGCACTGATTTAATCATCCAATAAAGTTAGTGAGTTTGTGAAAGGAAAGATTCGTAAACCCCTCATATTACCACATGATCTCCACCAAATATTGGGACTAAACAGCTTTGAATCAGGATGGCCAGATTGTCCTCTAGTCTGGCAGCCGGAGTAATCAGTCAAAAGAAATAAACTGTGTAGAGTATATTGAAGAGTATAGGTCACAACATGATGATGTGGCCAATTTACTCTCACATTGTCAGTGTTTTATGAGCAGAAAAAATGCCCACTGCTCCTTTTGTGAAAAGCTTGTCTCATAATGATGTAATTCTCTGCAAAACCACACCATGTTGCCATCACATTTTCATGTAAAAGTGGTGTGATTTGTTTGTCATATTCAGTTCATTTACAATATTAAGAAAGAGTTCATTAGCGAGCCCTGGTAAGCCTTTTAAATCTAATCTTCATTTGTAATATTATGAAATTTTTTATTGTTAATGGACTATTATCGTGATTGCAATGAAGCACTTCATAACTGTAAATCATTACACCATAGCTCTCTCGTGCTCACTGTCTCTCCCTCTCTTTCTGCTTCCTGCTGCATACAGTACAGATTTATTAGCTGAAGCTGGGGCCCCCGGACAGTCACCACTCAGCACTCCCTCAGATCAATAATTGGAAATATTAATTATATCAGCAGAGACGGCCCAGTCAGAAAGAGGCTGTTTATACTCCTGTAACTGAGCAGTGCAGCAACATGAGCTTTGATGGCCCACTAATACGTATTAATGATCCCAGGACAAACATTACTCTATATTAAACCTGAGTGAAAGCCAGAAGACATTGCACATATTGTATGGCTATTAGAGGTATTTTATTGCAAGTACTGTAAGTAAGTGCTATTGCATAACTGTTGTAAAGACTTTTACTGCTGAGAGATGAGCTCCAGCAAAACCAGGACATGATTCACATTGCAGCAGTTTAATTTCTGTTTACTCTAAACAATGCATTCGAGGTTCTCCTTCCTTCCTTTTTTTTTGTTGTTGTTGTTAATATAAATGTTAACACCAAGTAGAGATGGGAATTAGAAAGTTAAGAGCTGCTTCTAACTTCTCCTGTCCGTCAGAGTTGCATGAATCCTAGCTCATCAAGTCCTGCTTTCATCTCCCTCTGACAACATCAAACCCATGTCTATGGTTATGAAAGCTTGAATGTGAAAGGGGTCATAGCAGATTGCTTAATTTCACAAAGATGACAATAAATGGTTGTTCGTAAAGGGTTAACACATCAATAAAATGATGGAATATCGGTGACACATTTTTAGCTCACTGGCTGATGTGTACGGCGTCATCTTCATCGTCATTGTCGTCTTTGTCTTCGTTACCAATTACTTCAAACATCTTATCTGACAAATCTACTGGCTTAATTCATTTCATATTTTATATGTAGCTTCCATGGAATGTCTTGGTTGGTTCACAATTTTTAAACATTTAATTTTTTTAATGAATTTTTGAAATATTTAACATTTACTTTTACTTTTGAAGGTCTCTAACATAGAAAGGGTTGTAGATAGGGATGCACCGATACCACTTTTTCCAGACCAAGTACAAGTACAAGTACAGGTGGTCCTCAGGTTACGAACGAGTTCCATTCCTATGCTGGCGACATAACCCGCATTTCTGCGTAAGTTGGAATTAACCCTTTAATACCCCCTAAATCTCTAAATAAATATCCAAATACATGTATTATACTTCATATTAATTCAATAAAATAAATTAAAATAAAAACAATAAGATGCTGTACTTGCCATCACTGCTGAGAAGTGGCTGGAGAAGAAGGAGAGGAGGAGGCTGTCAGAGCTGCATCTGGAGAATCCGGATCATCCAGAGGGGTAGCAGCTGCAGGATCTTCTGTAGACGTTGAAGGTACAGGTTCTACTTGCCTCCCTACTTTGGTGAAGTACTTGGAGATGTCCATCTGGAATGTCCGACTTTACAACTCAGGCGTCATAAAGTCGAAACAGCATAGGTCGAGTACGGTGTAACCCGAGGACCACCTGTACTAACATTTGAGAACTTGCCAATACCGAGTACCGATATGAGTATTTATTAATATCATTACAGTTCTTCATTACTTTTCAAAATGTGCTTTATTGTGGTTGTCACTAGTCTGACTGGAACAAAGTGCTGCTACTGACATTTGATGTGTTGGAATGAGCATTTCTCAATCAATCCACCAGGGGGCAATGCTCTTAATTAACCACAGTGGCTGAATTTATGAGCAGAAGAAAGTCAGTAATAACAAACATGGAGACGCCAGAGGTAACACTAATGTGGATACTAATGTTGCAACGTTTCCACTGGTAAGGTTTAAAAGTGAAGCTTCAGGAGGTAGAGAAAAGACAAATGAGTTTTAAGTTTTATTTTGACTCCTGCAGGTGGTGGTCTGCACCGCTCCTTACCCCCATAGTATTATAAGTTGGACGTAAACCAGCCCAGCCCTGGGTCGATGTCATAAATATGTCAGTAGCTTTTCACTAACTCACACAGTCACTCTTTGAACAGATCCTCTACCTCCATGGTTCCCGGTGATATTCTCCATGTGGGTACCCATCCACCAGCACCTAGAAAATGGACAGAATTGTTTACAGAGAGGATGGACAGAACACTCCATCTGTATCTGTCTGTGTCTTTAACCTTATTTCAAGTCAGTTTACTTTTGTCACCATCAATTATTTTGAACAATCTCCACATTGCTGACATTACTCCGCTACATACTAGCTGCTGTACTTAACTGTGAATTTCATGCTGCATTTCTCAGTATCAAGAATGCAGAGTAAGGTCTTGGGAACTCTTTATCGGTGAGTACGGTCTTGGTAAGAACAGTCCAAGATAACAGACTTCCTAAGAACACAAGTTTCTATATAGTTGAACGGCTGGAAGTAGTTGGAAACTTTTCTCTCTGTCTCTACTGTATTTCCATCATTGTCTCCTAACATATTTACCTCAAATCACCACTCATACATCTGTACTAGTATTTACATGCCATTTATACATTTTGTGTAGTTTTGAAAACTTGAGTACATTTCGTTGAATCCAATATTATTATAATAAAGACCTATTTCTTGTGATTCTGCCTCTCGCTCTAGTTCTAACATTATATCACATCATCTTATTTTGGTCATCCAGTCCTTTCTGAATTGAGTTTTCACAGAAGTCACTGTAGCATTTAAGAGTAGCACAAAGTGCATCTTGGGATACTTCCCAGCCAAGTCTATACAAGTCACCAACCAGTGCATCCTTGGTTTAAGTTAGCAGACAAGAACAACACCTGGGTATGCCATGCATTCTTGGTTGATGCAGACATTCAAATGGGACAGTATTTGTGCCACAACTGATGACATTTTGCGAGAGCGTGAGAACAGAAGAACAGACAAGAATGTGTGTTGAGAAACAGCCATTGATCTCCAACATCAAGATCACAGGACCCTAACATCCTGACAAAACTGACAAACATCCTGATAAAACTTACAAATTCAAGTTTTCAGGGCCATTGGTCCTATTTTTGCCTTGTGTGTTTTTCTACATAGAAAGTGGTTCAGGGATTCATCACTATCAATAACAGTGTTCTAAAGAATATCATCCTACCAATTACTCTATCTCATGATGAAGTACAGTCTGTGTCATGTCACCGTTTTTGAAACAGTTTTCAAAGCCGTCTTATTGTCTTGCTACTTGTCCTCTGAGGAGTTTCATCAGTGTGGAATCTGGGACTGGACTGCTCAGTTCTACTAAACCCTACTAGTCATGAACTCATTACTGTTGTAGATAGTGCCAACAGCAGACTCCAAGTCCTCCACACTACTAACAGGCCAAGTCCTGACTACCGTTCCTTGACTTGCTCTGTGTAATTTGAAATCAGACAGTGGATTGTCTTTTGTGGAAGGAGCCAAGGGACTGTGGTGCTTTTTGTAGTTAGAGTAATATTAGTTTCAGGAAAATGAAAAAAGACTCTTTCTCAGCATGTGATAGAGATACAGAAAGCTGCATTGTCTTCAAATGTTCATCTTGCATTTACACGTTAAGCATTACACTGCAGCCATATTGTAAAAGCAAATGAGAGTTGCCACCCAACATCTCTTGTATATATACATTATGTATCCTAGGCCTGTTGAACACTGCATTACATACCCTAAGCCTGTGGTTGTCTCTGTCACTCCTCATATTCTACAGTGGCATACTAGTGCTAAGAGCTTCACTTCAACTGACTGGAGGCTTAATTGGGCAAATGAGGCGGCTCAATAAAAGCATATGGAAGTATAGATTTGTCAAAAGCCTCAGAGCAGCACAGATTGTTGAGCAAGTAAAAGAGAGAAAGACAACCCGAGCTGGGCAAAGAAAACAAAAACTGTATTTTCTGCAAGAAGATGAAGAATGGTCAATAATTTGAAGCTTTTACAGCTACTGGTTTGTTGGTAATCTTCAGAGTCAAAAACATTCAGTTTATTAGAAGATGGTGATGATATAACTGTATGAAAAGAACCCAAAGTGTTACATGTATTGTTAATTGAATTCATACCAAATTGGGTTTATAGATTCCCAGTGACCCAGAGTAAATGTGGTAACATTTTGGGAAAAGTAGGTTGAAGTTAAAATTTTGTATACATGTTTTAAACCCCCCCACCCCCACCCCCACCCCCACCCCCACCCATATTTACTTAGAATAGGCAAAATTTCAAACGTCTATTAAAAAGTCAATTTTGTTTCAATTTACTTCAAATTTGGCACATATATAGGGTCAATTGATACACTCACATCACCAAACACATAGACATGATGATAGCAGCTTGATTGATGCCAAAATAAGTTACAATACGTATGAGGGGCGGGACTTGTTGTGCCTGGCACCACTTGTTAGTTTAATGTTTAAAGCACATTGTCATTATTTGACTATTTGATCCATTTAATATTGATGCCTCACAAAAAAAACAGCACCTTTTTTTGTGATGCCATTGGCAGGCAGGTGGTTGGCTGGCACAGTAAATATATAGTGTTTATTTAGTGCAGTAATGCAACTCTCTTTCAGTCTGTGAAAGGTAGGAGGATGGAGTGAGTTGAGTAGAAATGCCACTCAACAGCAAAGCAATCTTATCTAGGAGTCGCAGGCAGCTTTTCTTATCTTTCTCTCTCTGTGTGTATGTACTGTACCTCTGTCTTACACTTCTCCCCGTCTGTTTTTGTCTTTGTCCAGTTTAACTTTTAGCCCACCCCAATTACCTAAAGCGTTCTTTTAACTGAATGGATGCAGTGAAAGGACGGAGGTAAACATCACAATTAAACATGTTCGACTTGTAGAGAAAAGCGGCAACGACTGTTTCAGTCAATTCGTAGTGGGTGTGTTGAGAAGCTCCAGCCCACAAAGCGCCGAGTGAGTTAATGAATGGTCTCCTTGGCAACGGCAGCACACATAAATTTTAGTTAAAGTTACAATCTCTGTAATGTGTGTGTGAGCAGGCATAAGGAACAGCCGTGCCTTACGTGTACTCAGTTCCTGTTGGAATGACACTATTTCTTAATACGTGTTCAACGAAAATGGTACAAACTGAGAGCCATCAGCGGTGACTGTTCAGGACCATAATGCATTGCTCTCGGGCAAATAAATAGACCATTAAGCTGGCATGTTAGAGGCTGAACAGTAACTAGCTTTAGAGAGGGTTGCCTCCCACACACACAGGCTCCCTGCAGTGACGGCTGAGATCATAGCATGGAAGAGGAGCTCCAGCCGTGGATTTGGCCTCCGCAGTCATGCATTTGAACGAAAATCAACTGGCGGGATGGCGGCATCTTTTGTCCGTTTGACGCGTCAAAGGCAAATTCAAAGCTTCCGTTTTCCTTTTCAAGCAGCAGACGGTTGTAAAGTTATATGTGAATTTGTCTTGCGGATGTTTTTTCCTCTTTCGGAGGTGTTTCTGTCTCAGAGGTTGCTTTGAACACACGCGCGATACTGTCGCGGTTGATTCTGTAATCTATCTGTACACGCTGTGGAGCACTGCGCCCTGTGGCTTGGCATTAGCATACTGTAGGGTTACTTTACTCTTGTTGTACAAGGAAGCGAAAGCACTTGTAGTTGGTGAGGGAGAAGGAGAGGAGCCAAGAAACAAAACCTCAGCCTTCACAACCATAACATCCTCCCTGTTTTCCTCCAAAGTCTGAGGTGGTGCTAGTTATTATTTACGATGGTTAAATTTATGGAATAATTTCAGTGTGGGAAGGTTATTCAGTTCCTCAAGGTGAAAATGGATACGTTTAGCACTTAATGAATCGGGCCTGGGCCTCTCCCCCATATATCAGCATGTTATTAAGACATTTTAAAATCCCATTATGGTGTTTCTCCTTGAACATGTCATGCTTTTATTGGACTGCCCTGTCTTTAAATCTGACCTTTTCAGCCCTGCTCTGGAACTGAACAGAAAAAAGATACACGATAGAGTGACGGAACAAAATATACATATGTCAGGTTAAAAATATCACCTCTGCGCCGTTTTTAGTGATTTCAGGGAGATGCTTTGAAATGGCGTATAGTTTCAAGCAATAAAAAGATACTTTAATGGCAGCAACAAATGGTTTACTGTAAATGGCCGGGAGTGGTAAGAGGGTGGTTTTATGTTCCAGTAATCTTGTTATAAATTTGTGCCACTTTTGGCCCCGGTGTTATTAAAACGCACATTTTTTTTGTTAGTGTTAAATCTCTTTGTTTTGAATCAAAAAGGAGGGGCGTGTGTATTTACTCACAGCTGGAGGGATATGTTCAATAACCGCTGCCTCTTTAACGAACATATTCTACATCTAAACTACATCTTCAAACTTTTCCTCCAAACAAATATGACCCAAGTCTAGTAAAATTGCTCAGCTTGAACAACAATAATGAAAAAAGCAGGAGGTAAAATTGGGGGAAGGAGGCGAGCGTGACACAAAGACTGTGATGACAGAGGCATCTAATCCAGGCAATGCCATTCTTATCAGGGTCCAGTGGATTAGAGTGAGCCTCCTAACCAGAGAATCCTTCCTAGCCAGACACTCTCCACAGCCCAAGGGCCTGGATCAATAGGCCTGCATTGATCTCTCTCCTCCTGTGGCTGGATTCACTTTTATTAGGAGTGCCTAGGCCTCTCTCACTTAGACACACACACACACACACACACACACGCGGCCTTGCAACCTCTCCATGCACCTGCCTTTGACAAACCAATGGATATCGAGACATATACACATAAACACACACTCTTTTATGTGGGTATGTGATGTTGTTTTGTTTCCACTGAATAATGAACAATGGAAACACCATGGTGTCAAGTCAACTTAGCTGCAGGACAGTGTTTGAGTCTGCCTTCCAGCCAAGGCACTTTGATCAGTATCGTAGAACAGCTATTAGTATGGGAGAAAGGGTGTTGACATCCTTGGTTTTTGGCCTCTTGTTGTGGCATAACAGCACAGCTCACCAGCACTAACCCCCTCCTCTGTTGCTCTTTTTCTTCTTCTTCTTCTTCTCTTCCCTCCTCCAGATGACTCGCCCCATCCAGGTGAAACCAGCTGACAGTGAGAGCCGCGGAGGTAGTTGTCTCCTTTTCTTAATCATTTATTCATGTCTCTTTTTCATCTGCCCCATCTAGGTTAATTCTTTTCTTTCATTCCCTCTGATCTCATCTGTTCATCTCTCAAAATACGATGTTTCTGTAGCCAACATTCTTTGTTTTTTTTTATCTCATCCCAGGTCCTTTTTAGTCTGTTACTGCACCTGAATACATTATGACAACATTTTTATTGTTATTTTTTTTTACAAAGTTCCCAAATAGTTTCAACAATGATACATCTATATTTATGTATATATATATCCTCATCGAACACAAATATATTTGACATCTCCTTGGTTTGCCTTGTGCATACATCATTTGTTGCATAACTATCTCAAATCTCAGGTTGTCCATACCGTTTTGTAGTTTTTGAATGTGTTACTGGTTCGAATGCATTGTGTTTGTAGATTAATCTCACTCTTTCTTTAGCACAGTCTCATCCTGCTTGTGCCCTTGTACTGGCTGTAATTGATTAGAGTCTGAACAAGAGTCTGTGTTATTGAAAGGATGTGGGTCTGTGATGGGCTGCGCTGCTGCCCATTTCTCTTTTTTTGTTCCCTATGCCAAGTACATTATCGTTGCACTGTAAACGAGATAGTGATTAGGCTCAATACCAGAGCTGTAGCAACGCAGCGGCCCTGTTACAGCCCACACGGCTTGGTTTGTGTGCATTGAAACATGAGAGTAAATGGTATAGAGGGAGGGAAAAAAATGGAGCAGGAGCTCGTACAGCTTGCCAAACAATCAATAAATTTGCAGGGTTCTTGCCAAGATCCTCATTACTTGGCCTTAATTCTGTCGTCTTTGATCTCTCCTGTTTTTGGAGGCTTTCATTTACTCACTGCCTATCTGCATATATGTTAATGGGATGAGGAGGCTTCCTCCAAGTCAGAGGCAGAAACAATGAACCCTCCGTGTTATTTTTTTGGTGTGCATCTCATGTGTCACCCCGTAACAAAGCAAGTGCCGTCTTGTTATTTAAAGAGGGAACGCTGTTCTCAACCTTTCTTCATGCTGACGGAAAGAGAGTGAGAGATTTGGATGAGAAAAACAGGCAGGGGGAGAAAATGCAAGAATGATGCCAACTCCATACAGCTGCCGCGCTGCACTTCTGAGGCTTTACCTAAAAACCTCTGCCTGTTTTGGGTGAATTAGGATGGCTGGCCACTTGGCTGCCTGTCAAATGCACACAGTCTTCAAAGGACAGAACAACCCCCCGAGAAAGATGGAGGAAAGGCCAATAAAGATCACTGTCAGTCCTCCATATTCTTTCTTTCTTTTTTTCTTTCTTTCTTTCTTTCTTTCTTTCTTTCTTTCTTTCTTTCTTTCTTTCTTTCTTTCTT
>JAQQZY010000020.1:28211147-28227141 GCA_030068375.1 Ostorhinchus rueppellii
CTTTCTTTCTTTCTTTCTTTCTTTCTTTCTTTCTTTCTTTCTTTCTTTCTTTCTTTCTTTCTTTCTTTCTTTCTAGCTTTCTTTCTTTCTTTCTAGCTTTCTTTCTCTTTCGTATTCTCCTCTCTCCTCCAACCATTCATTCAGAGCATTAGAGGAGAGAAGTGGTGAGACAAGCAAAGGGGTCTTGTGCTGTCAAGATTGATGTCCCCCATAGCTCCATTGATTTTGCCATTGTGGTGCTGTGTGTCCACATTAACAATGACACTCAGCTGTCTCTTTACTTGGAGGTGAGTGGCCAGTTTTAGAGCTCCCAGGGCACTTTGGTCAGTATGGGGTCCCCTTATTGACCAGCTGTGGGGACCCCACTGAGGAACAAATGACTGATAGAACAGTCTTGAGAGTTGCACATCATCTTAAATGAGCAGGTCAGAGTGGCGCCGCTGGGGCCCTCAAACACTAGCATGACTTTTACGGGTTAGGAGGCAGAAGGGAAAAGGGTAGAGGGAATGTGATAATCACTGATGGAGAGACTATCACTGATTTAATTTCCTCAAATTCTTATTCTGTTTTTACTTGGCCCTGCTACTGTTTTCTTCTCCTCCTTGCCCTACTTCTACTTCCTCACTTTCTCTTTAGTCGAAAAGATAGAGGATTTTATCATGCTCTCTAAATTTTCTATAATTATTGCTCTGATTACTTCCCCCTGTCAAAACTGCCAAGATTAAATTTTTGTTATTTTGATCCCTATTTGCTTGCATTTGCCAGAATGCATATCAATAACCTTGTCAGTATGTCTCTGCATGGTGTTCAGTAGCTGAGAGACTGGATGCAAAAATATATTAATTAGCGTCTCAGTGCTAAGAGGGAGGCACACCAGGGACAGACCTGGACTGGCCTGCTCTCTCAGGGGCTGGACCAGGGGGGTGTACATTCCTCAGTGAACACACCACATACACATTCATACTACAACACACAGTTATACTAATTAGTCCCTTAATCTCATTATGGGGAGGACAGTTCAGATCACCTGTGCCGGGTTGTCGTCCATTAGGGACAGACCTGTTACTGTGGTTTTATGCCTGCTGGACCTGCGCTCCTCTAAGAGACACTCTTTGCAGTTATTAAGACCAGAAAGGCCCAGACCAGCGTACTGTGTTCTCCCTTGTTACTGTAGCAGTGAATCTGCCTCCAACAGTTATCAAACATGATCAGCCATGCTTGTTCAGGGAGATTATATACACATACTGCTCTCTCTAAATATTTGATTACAACTGGATATTTTACACAAGTGTCAAAGTTCCCGTTCACCAAACTACTAGGTAGCCTCACAACATGCGTACACCGCCTCTGTTGGAGAAATGAAAGCGAAATATTCGGTAGAGTAAATCCATCCAAACACTCCGTCAGCCCCTGCTGCCGCCTAACAAAGACACACTGTGAAATGAATATTAATGGCCAATCACCTACCTAATCTAGCAGAACAGCAGCCGTTACACATTGAGCCACCGGCACCATGAATGTCTCCGTCACTGATGACGTAGACCTTTCTGAGATGATCCTGTTGGGCAGACGCTTAAAAAGGTGCAGCGAGGAGGCAGCAGGGACCTGTCTCTCTCGTTTTCTCCTCACACATCTCTGATGTGAAATAGATTGATTTTCCATCACGCATGACACTGATGACTGGCACTGACTGCTGCTGATATTTCATTTTTGAGGGACTGTACGGTGCCTCCTTAGAGGGCTTGATGTCCTTACACAGGATAAATCAGCTTTAACCACTTTGATTTCCTCTGAAACCCTTTACCAGCAGTATCCCCTTTAGCATTCAAACGTTACTACCGGCTCTTTCTTGCTTTTTCAGGCTGTTTCATTAGAGTATTTTTTCTTATAACACTTTTGAAAGCTATGGATGGGAATCACAATATGCTGCCTACAATATACTCTGCAATTCCTCCTAACATGGATGTCACTCTTCTACAGTACACCATATATGTCTGAGTTGAGAGTAAAAACTACTATTAAAAGGGAAAAGAAAGAATTGTGTCCTTTTACGCAACATCATCGTGTCAGTGTGACAATGTACAGTATGACAGCTGAAATAAACAATAGACTAAAAGTGCGGAGTGACTTTGTGACATAGTGCCTCTTTAACTCACACACAGTGCCTGCATATACATTAGCAACATACAGTATAGTAGAGGTACTGTGATACTGAAATATTAGTTGACAGTAAATTATCAGTCAAATCAGTCAATTAACCTTTTTCTGTTCATTTTATGCTACAACTCTTGAATGAATGTGGATACAGTGATAAAAATATTGTGTGTAACTGGAGATGATTATCACAATTATGCAAAGTAATGTGGTTGGCGCTAATAAACAGGAAAAAGATAATTATGTAATAAATGCAACAGGCCTCATGTCCATCTGCACATGCAAGAAGAAGAAACATGATATTTTTTTGCAACAATATTTTGTCCCAATAAAACCAATGTCACAGGCGCGTTTCTGTATAAATCTAGCACATTTTGTTCCTTCTTTGTCCATTTGTCCCTTCTCATTTTCTGGCTTAACCCATCGTCAGAGTTTTGAGCTCAGAGCGAACAGAGAGAGAGGAGCAGGCTAGCTGTCAGCTGGGCTCTGTTGGTGATGCAGCAGGCCTGCCTGGCACAGCTAGAGCTACAGCCCACTGAGGAGGCCTGGATTAGAAACAGGCTCTGGCATTATCGAGGCAGGCCTGCCGCCCACGCATACACCCACACAGAGAGGACAAACAGGCAAACACACACATACCCTTACGGCTCTGATACTCTCACATGCTCTCTTTCCCTCTCTCTCTCTCATGGAAACATGCAAGCACACATGGGGAAGTTGGATGTACGTGATAATAGGAACATGTGTGCGCACACAGGAACATGTTCGTATAGGTTGGATATTTATGCACACACGATACACTCTCACACTGAATAGAATAGGTCAGTCTTCTTTTCATGAGCTATGCTTCACATTGTGAGCCAGGCAGCAGTGTTGCATTGTGTTTGTGTGTTTACTTCAACTGAAGGACAATGAAAAGGTTTGCTCCAGTTCACTGAGATGTGACGGAACAAAGAGAGAGAGAGAAAGAGAGAGAGAAAACCATAGAGAGGGAGAGAACCAGAGAGAGAGGCAATAAGTTAAATGGAGAGCGAGGACAAAAAAAGAAAGATTGGGAATCTAGATTGAGAGAGCAGGGCTACATGCTCTGTTGCTGTTCTACGCACAGTTTTTGATGATGAATTTATCTGGCGTAAAAGACAACAGAGTGGTCCATGTATTAAACATCAGTGGTGTTCTCCTTTCCTTGCTAGAGAGACAAGCTGCCGATGTCAGAGCAGCGCAGTAATGAACCAAGCAGGAAGGCCTCTAAGCTCCACTGATCCCCTTTAGAAAAGAGAGGAGGAATGAAGGAGAGAGGGGTAGTTAGGGGGAGAGGAATGAGGGGGAGAAAAGACGGATGGTGAGACTAGAGAGGTGAAAGAAGAGAATTTGTTCTGACACTGAAAATGGGAGAGAGAGGGTGAGATTGAGCAAGTGCAAAATAAACAGGGAAAACAAGGATGAAATGCCAAGAGGGAGGGGCAGCAGGGGCAAAGCAAAAAGCTGAACAATGTATCTTCTCTTTAGAGAGAAGAAAACTATAGATTACTGGTCACAATGTGCTTGGCTGGGCACAAATGGAGAGATCTTGAAATAGTAGGGAGCATGTTCTCAGGTTGTGGGGATCAGGGTGAGTTAATCCAACGGTAAGGCCTGCTCTGGGTCATACATTCAGAGCTCACACTCCTTGTCCAAATCCCCTCTGGTGCTCTTACACAAACAAAACTGATACACAGGCCTTTGCTAGCTCAGAGTTCAGTCAGCTAACTCCACCGAGCCGGCCCAGGATGCTCAGGTCACTCTGCCTGTAAGCTCTTAAATTTACCCTCACATCAGCACAAACTAGTTTATTTTGAAGGAGGGTGAATTAGGTTTGTGAGAGACAGACAGGAGGAGAGAAAGCCGGAGAGCAACAGACAAACAGAGAGAGAAAGAGATGATGAAATCATTTCTATAGGGATGTGCTTTGCTCCTGAGGGTCAGATTGTGCTGAGGCTGTAGGAGTTATGCAGAGTCAGTGGAAGAAGTAGATCACAACAATTCGCTAATACACTGGGTAGGTGGAGATCAATTAGCCTTATCTAACAAACTACTAATGATAATACCAATGCAAAAGTTGCTGACGTAGCAATGAACAACAAGAGAGAGCAGAGTGATGATGTAATGAATTTAGCTAGTTGAAAGATGCAGTATTTCTGCAAACACAGTGTCTTTTTTCCAAGCAAATACATTATTACTGCAACTTCTTTGGTACTCTCAGTCAGCACATACACAGATGGAAGGAGCAACATTTTACTGTGTAGAGAAAAACTCACAGGAGCACCTACAATGTAACACGTCACAAACTCCAGAATGACAGAAGTTTGCTTCAGAGCCGTGACATTCAAACCTTCACCCTGATAGTGTTTGGCGCAGGGCTGTTATTTTTGATTTCACTGTGGTACTGTCGGTCCATTTAAACACACGATATGTATAATTTCTTTGGATCAAAGCAGTAACAAAAGAAGTAGATGCATGACAGTGTGAACTGACATAGAATCCTAGGAGGTGTTTCCACTCCCACTGCTGATGAAAATCTGATGTGACTTGTACTGATGTGTTTTCACTGTGACTCAGGAAACCAATTGAAGACCCTGGTGCTAAAAGTACTGAAGTCACAAAAAAAGGCTGTTAAATAGATTTATAGGGTGGACCTAGCTAAACAAATACAACATATTTATTAGAAGCTCAACTTGAATTATCCAAAATCGTAACTTCAGCACTTTTAGCACCAGGGTTTTTTTTTTTTTTTTTGGGAACACTGATACAGTGCTAAACACATGTATTCTTCCAGCTCTTCCACCCAGTATAAGGTGTTTTCCACTGTTGCCAGAATTTAACAGTATTTCTGTTTACCTAAATATCTTTTTATGTTTCTATAATGGTTAATCCCCCAGTATATGACAGATCTTTTTTTTTAAAATCAAAACCATATCTTTAATGCTAAACTTTAACTATTGTTGCTATCCATACATTTTCAAGTTTAATGTTTTCCAAAAATGCAAAGAGAAATGCAGCAGCAAATTCTTATTTTTTTATAAAGTTGCACAACTCCAGTTATTATCTTGCATTCCTGTGCAAAACTACATAAAAACAATGGCAGCAATAATCTAAACTGTTATCTGCACCAAAGGTGGACACACTAAATATGGACATTTTTGGTGATTATTTGTCAACAAGGACTATTTTGTTATTCCAATCGGTCCTTTTCTTAATGAATAATGATGGAATTGTTCATTTGAAACAAGTTTTTGACATACTATTAAGTTATTTATGTTTTCTTGTTTTCATGACAGGTGGTCTAATATATTTTTTTAAGCAAAGTATGTATATGAATTATAAAAATATAGGCTTTGCTGGTTTTAAATATTTTAAAGATATAATCTGGTCCATGCTCTTTTGTGTTGGAGTCTGTGGTTGTTGTTGACCTTAACATACTTCCATTCCTAAGCAATCAGTAGCTCAGGTCACTCAGTTTCACTGTTGTTGTGGACGTGGGGACAGGGATTGAGGCACTCGAGAGTGAGCTTAAACATCAGCCTTTGTGTTTTCGTTGAATCAGGTTGAGTCTTGTTCATAGAAGTTAATGTAAAGGCTGTTCTCATGGATGTAGGCAAACAAAATAGTCAGAGAAGGTGGTAATTTTTACAGGTATGCTGCAAATGCATTATCCCATTTGAACTTAAAACAGCACAGTCAACGCATATACACATCATATATAATATGTAGTGAACCTTTAATGTGGGAATAGTACATATCATTATGCTTTTAACCTCTGTGCTTGCCTGCAAATAGGCAAACAGGCATAAATAAGGCTAAATACAATTCCTTTAAAAAACATGCACACATTCTTTCTACTCCATCCCTTGTTCATTGCGAGGGTCTCGTAGCGTAGGCGGATCAGCAAAGGTTACTGTTGAACACAGAAAGGAAAGGTCAGAAATCATGTTTAGTTTTCCTGGGGCCGGGAGGTAATTCCAGCCAGCAGATTGTGTTCAGACGAGCAAGCAGGCAGGGCAGGCCAGTGGTGGAGATGCTCATGCAGAAGGAAGCGAGGCGGGGATGGGGACAAGGTTATCCAGTCAGCCACTGCCTCTCAGCCCCTCCGCTGTCACCCTTAATAACACCCTCTCCCTTATCACCGCAACAATCACCTTGAGAAACAAACTTGTCTTCTTTCAGAGAGGGATGGAGATGGGAAAGAGACGGCCCCTGTATGCATCTGGTCTGCCATTCTCATTACAGCTCCTCAACCTCTTTGGGGACAGACAGACTGCAGATCAATTTAGTGCTCAATTCTCTACACTTTATAATTCATCCTCTCCCTCTCTTTCTCTCCCTCTCTCTGTGGCTTTCTGTCGTTTTTGTTCTTGCCTTTTTTGTCTCTTAAGCCTTTGAAAATATCAAAACATGCAGATAATACATAGTAGTTCAGTGGATCCTGGCTTCTGTACTGCATGAATACACTGCTTTAATTCCTAAGTCATGTAATAAAATAGAGTGGCCTATGATGCTATAAATGAGCTGGGGAGTATGTAATGTAAATAAATAAATATTTGACGGTAAAATGAATTCCGCATCACACCAATCTGAATCCTTTGTGTAAATGGAAATTGTATTCATAAAAAAAGGATTTCTGTTCACTGTTTCTGAATTCTTAACAAGTGAAAATGAATGAAATGATTGATTGGAAAATTGATCGCTGCTGCAAATATTGTGGTACAACGGTAAAAGCAGATAATGTCATTGACCAACCCATCCTGGCGTGTGGATTTGTGCGTGGGCGTGTAAATGTGTGCGCGCATCTCTGTGGACTCGGTGCTCTGTGATTGCAGTGGAGCTGGAGGAGGCCAGGCAAGGACTCTGATTGGAGGACAGGGTCTGTGCAACCTCTGCCAAATCACTGCAATCACCCGTTTGCTCCTTCTCCCTACTTAATGACACCACTTCATAAGGAACCAGGCTCATCAAGCAGTTCTACCACACATACACACGCTCAAATACACATTCGCACACATACACTCTGTGGGGTCAGGCTCGGCAGATCGGGCGGGGCGCAGCAGGCCTCCGAACAGGGAGAGGAGGTCCACCAGCAGATGGGAGGAGATTAAAGCAAGCTGAGGATGCATGCACACACACCACTATAACACTCATACATCAAAGATACAGGCTCACTTCCCACTTTGGGTTGAGTAAACTCAGTTAGACAAGTGTCACAATGTGCAGTATTGGATTTGTAAAGTCTGTGTTGAGAGCAAACACATTTATAACAATGGGCTAATTATTAATACCGACAGTAGAATGTAACGTTTTTTTTGCTAGGGTAATTTTCTTCTGTTTCTTTTTTTTTTTTGTGATGTGTGTTTTCTGCTCCACTTTTCTGTGGCCTTTGTTCCTTCCTTACACACTTTAAAAAAGAAAATGTCTTATTTTGCTTCACTAAGAAAGGCAAAAAAAAAAAAAAATTCAGAGCTTCAGTAATATAAAAACTGTCAGGAAAGAAGAAGCACAAAAAAGCACGATTCCTTCTTTTTGTACTTTGAACGTCCATTAAGGTGCACACCGAGCTGTATATGTGACACTTAAAAGTCATACTGGGGTTTCTGGTACAGCAAGAAAATGGTTGATTGTGAGTCAAAATAATAACTTCACGTATGTGTATTTTCATGTTCATGTTCTCTTTCAGTGTTTTTTTAACATGAATACTGCAGTTTTAAATTTGTTGTATAATTGCTGTCATTTTATTTTTTTTTCTGCTGAAAATGACTTTTCATCATTGTTCATAACTGGGGACGTGAATAATAGAAAACGAGAGAAAAGAGCAAACCCAAGAGATGGAATGACAGGGCAATAAGTGATGACAAAGAGTGGGACAGGGAAAAAAAGGAAACAAGAGCTTTTACCACCTCAGGATATGGGCAGACACAAAATGCTTTCCCATCAGTATGAAAGACACCTCAAAATATATGCAGTAGCTTTTTATTTTCGTCCACACAATACAACACTTTGCAGTTTCACTCTGAAAGCCATCTCTAGATAAATGAAAATGCCAGCTCATAAATTTGAAGAGTTTTTATATAAAAGCCGGATTTTACACGTTAGTTGCATGCATGATGACAGTAGTATATTTTATTGTGCAGGACTGGCAGCAGATAGTCGAAGGAACAAAAGTTATGGGCAGAAGTTACAGCTACAGTATATTCACATTCTCTACCTGCTTTCAGTGTCCAATCTAACATCTCCTTTCCTCCATCTCTCTATCTCAGCATATTAACTCCATTAGCCTCTTATATCACCCTCAGTCTTTCTCACTGTCAGTCATTGCCATTCACTCAAATCGCTGCATCATGCTACCATTTCACCGGAAAGGACACCAGCCCCGACTAAATGATTCAAGATAGATACGGAGGCAGTGGATTAGATGGAGATAAGTACTCTAAAAGGACACACAAATACTGCGCCTAGTAGTTTACTCTATCTGTAAAATCATGTATTATCCAAGACTTAAACTATTAAAGGAGTGGCAGTGGACAAGGACACAGGACGCATCGGTACGGCGAGGAATAGCGCTGGATGACGCACCTGTGATGCACCATTAGGGAATGCCAACGTTGGTTCAGTGGGCACCGTAAAGAGGCTTTTAAATTAGGCTCAGCCACGTCTCACCTGCCTTCGCCGTGTCACATGCTGAGACGACAAATAGTGCTGCAAGCATGCACGCACTGTGACACACAGTCCCATGATTACCCACCCGCCCACTCTCCATCCAGCTTCTTTCCACCCATCTGCCAGTCAAACGAGTACAGAGGTAATGGAGAGAGAAGCAGTCATTCTGGGGCTGTAAAATGGCAGCAGCAGAAGATGATTGGGGTAACCTTTGCTTTGGTGCATGAAGGAAGATCCAGCGTTTTAACATTATTCATAAGTATTTTTATGTGTGTGTGTGTGTTTTTGAAGGAGCCCGATTATTACTGCAGATTCACTTGAAGTATTAGCATTGATGTGGTCATGCTTTGACTTCCCCGGCCTTGCCATGGTTCACGGTGCCTTTTTTTTTTTTTTTTTTTTTTGAGTCCTTAGATCTCACGCTGATATTTGTTCTAGGTTTATTGTATCCCCTAATGTCTGTTTTGTTTGCCTTCTATCCTTCCTTGCTGCTCTGTTGACTTTTCCCCTGGCCCAGTCTCATTGATGAGTCTATCAGGCAAACTGGCATTGTCAAGGATGATTGGCGAATAGTTCTCTGTGCAAAGAAGTTAATAAGCGTATCCCTAGACAGCCGAGTTCATAGGGGCTTGTGGCCAGGTCCAAACACAGAATAGACTCACTGCCTTTTTGCAATAAACATGAAGAGGAGGCTCTGCTAGAGAATACAAAGGCAGCTAAGGCCTCACTGGGAATAAGCAGAAAGGAGAATGAGTCTACAAATGACGGCCATACCTTTGGCTGTAGGAACTCTGACCTGACACTTGAACCAATTTTTACTTCAAAGAGCAATTTGACAGTGGAGGGAGTTATTGAAGGAGACCTGAGAGGCGGATCTGTCTTTTCATTGACTGATTAGCTACTGCGACTAATGACAGAGGTGTAGCAGCGTCTTGATACAGAAGAGGTCCCCATCTGGAACAGATGTTATTAGGTGGGGAATGATAACAGCTGAAGAAGCAGAAGCACCATCCACAGACAATTTTTTTTTTCATTGTTATATTGCACATCTTCATCCTCACACTCCAAGCATTTCCCTACAGCAATAAACTTGTCACAAAACTCAAAACATAGCACATCATTGCCTGAAATATAAATAAACCCATTCGTTACCTATTGATTTTCCTACCATTAGGGAAGCAAATGTCTTGGCTGTTGTTGATGCAGAAGATATTGTTGGTCAATATTGTGTTGCTCTTAAAAGCCACAGGAGAATCTTACGAATTTCAGTAGGGGACAAAGTAAAAAAGGCCACTCTACAACTTTAATATTAAGAAAATCTCTTGACTTGTTCGGGGACATCTGCCTGGCATTAATGTTATCAGGGAATCAGGGAGCAGTGCTAGCACAACATGCTTTAGGGAAAGGTACAGCCCTCGACAGCTGCCTGCCTGGACTGCTGGCACACATCAACCTAATACGCTGGATTGGAAACAGGGACTGGTTCCTGAATGTTAAAGTGAAACCTTAAAGCACTGCTGCGACCATCCTGCACAGACTGTGGGAGCCTGCTTTTGCGGGGAGATTTGGCATCATAATCTGATCGGGTCTCTTAATCTATGACAGCTCAGTTTAACAAGACCAGTCTGACAGCAGGGGAGCCGCCAATGACAGGGGGAACATGTTAAATCTGGGCCTATCAGGTTTGAGACAGGAGGACAGCCTCTTTTGGTTACAGTGCTGTATACTGTGGGTGGAGTGATACAGCGGTGGTCTCAAGAGTAGCTTCCTTTCCTAGGTCAAGGAAGGCGTGGAGGTTGAAATGCTAAGGGACGCCAAAGTCCTCAACTCATTGGCTGTCAGCCCACCTTAGATAGTCATCATCCTATGTCCGAGTATCCCTCCTCCGGTCTTTCTTTTATCTCTCCATCCTCCTTTTATAATTCCACCCCCAAGTATGTAGTACAATCAAATTATTTGTCTGGAGAAATGGGATCCCTGCATGACAGTGAAACATGTTTTATTTTTTTGTTCATTTCATTCTGTTAAAATAAACAAAGCATTGTCCCTGCTATGATAATCCCCCCCCCCCCTCACTACCAGCAAGAACTTGGCATTAATACTCCATTATTATTTATCTAGTCTGAGCAAAGCAGTATTAGGGATGCACCAAACCATCTGTTTCAGCACTGATATTGATACAAATACCTGGGCTGTGAGTATCAGCTGATATGGGGTATTGATCCAATACCCATGTTTGATTAATGCGCTGTATGCCTCACTGTGTTAAAGAGACAGGAATTATTATTTACGTCAAGAAACATTAGGCTTAAACCTCGCTTTCTTGAATTTGTAAGTCAAAATGTTACAAAGTAACCCTTCAATGCCAAATGCCTCATTTTTGATACATGAGTTTTGAAGCCCTCTGCATAATCAATGTGATTTTTTTTTCTTGAAAACTGTTGTGTACAATTAGATACATACATACAATTTTTTTATTGGGGGGGGGGACCAATAAAGGCTCCAGTTTCAAAAAACTTTTTCCCTGTCAGTTCTTGTCAAAACAAATTTCCTGTCAATGATGTAATGGTTCAGGCTTTACAGGATCAATAGATACATTTTACATACATTTATTTATTAATTTTGTATCATCTGCATAGAAGTAAGAATTTACATTGTACTCTGGCATTATCTCAGTGCAAGCATATAGTAAATAAAATGAGGATGTGATTATATCCTCATGATGATGTGTCAGTGTTAAAATAATTAATCAGAAGTAGCTGTTGGTAGAAACTAACAAAAATTAGTCCTTACTTTGGCTTTGCACATATGTGGGTTTGTATGTAATGAATAGCAGTGGGACACAGTTCGCTGCCGCTCTGTATGAGTTTGACCTTATTAATGTAGTTATACTGATTTCAACATTTTACCATGCTCTATCTTTATCTCCCTGTACTTTTTGATTTTCCTGCAGTATCTACCCTTGATGTAGACACACCACATCGCAATTCCAGTGTGTGTATGTGCGTGTCTGTGCAAGTGAGAGATTGATTGTACTTCTGTGTGATTCTGTTAGTAACCTCCTTATTAATGTCCTCTCTGTTTTTACTGCACATGATGAGGGCAAATTACCAATTTCCGTTGTTATCACACGGGCCCACAAACAGAACATAAAAAGCTGAGCCAAGCTACAGAAAGCTCCATCTCTGTATGAAATGAATGTGACCTACAACTGCAGAGAAGTAATATACAGCAACAGCACAGAGGAAACAAAGGGTACTGTCAAAATCCTGCGCTATCTCACCAGTGTGTCTGTGAAATCCTTTCTTCTCTCGTGTGAGCATGTCAAGCTGCTTTTGCCTTCTATCTGGATGACATTAATGAAAGGTGAAAGAGGGAATAATCAAAGATCACAATATTTTACCCTTGATACAGATGCATGTTCGTACGCTGCTGGCAGGAGAGATCTCCTTGCTGCTCAGCTCAGCTCTGATCTGACATTAGGATTCAATGCTACATTTCCCTCTCCTGCTCACTCGTCTCGCTTTCTCTCTCATTCCCTTGATGCCCTGCACTCCCCCATCTACCTCTGTCCACTCAGCCTTCTTGCCTGACTGCAGCTAAAGGGTAAATGTAGCTCAGGGGAAGTGCACTACCTCCACCACAAGGTCCTGAGGCCCACCATATGACCCGCACCTCTCAACATCTTGCTCTTGCACTACTCTTCTTCATCTCTGCTTTTTTTCTCCACACCACATCTTTTCATCTCAATCCACCCCAATGACCTCATCTACGGAGGCTGATAGAGCAAACCTTTGAGAGTGAATGCTTCTGTGCCAAACACAGAACAGTTCAAAAGTTCACTCGTATCGAGAATGCAAAGTACCAATATGGCCTTCAGTTTCTTCACCTCACAGCTTTAAAAGTTACACAGGGCATGCAAGCACAATAAACATTTGCTGAAAAATATTGTAAGCAAGCATTTAATTAAACAGTTACTGGTTCAGTCCTCTCAGAGGTGAAGATTTTCTCTTGTAATTGTTTAACATGATAGTCACATTAATGTTTAGTCCTTTGGTTGATGAAATCAGAGAATCAAAAGTTGCATTTGTAGAATATCACTCAGATTACCCACAGTGAAAAATAATTATTAAGCAAGGCAACACTGCAATGCAATCCATTGCATTTAAGGTTTGAGCAATTTGTTCAAAACTAAAGGATTCAGATTTCTATTGACAGTACTCTGTAATTTGCTGTAAGCAGCCTTTTACAGAGAAATGAAAATGGATTTCTGAGCATGTTTGGCATCTAACTTTAGAGGTAAATCATAACCAGTGTTACAGTATATAACAGCACAAAATAATAACCCTATCCTACTACTGTCTGCATTATAAATTTGAATGACCTTAACCTTTAAAGACCTAGTGCAACTGTTCTTTTGTGGTAGTTCCTAAATGATTTTTTCTCTTTTTAACCTTTAAGTGATTTATCAGCATTTATCATAACATTATCCTCTGTATTTTGCATTTTTTTCTTGTGAAAATCAAGTGTTTTCTTTTATGACCATATAGATATAGATAAAAGCTCAGAGGAAACTGAAGAAAAAGTGACGTTTTCATCAAAATCCTTCATTAATGGAACATAAACCAAGTGTCTCCGTCCACTGCCACTGATCAAATTCCACAGGTTTAACTGGTAAATCGGTGTTGTAGAAGATGACGGTGTTTTCCACGGTATCTACGGAGCCTCTGAAGATCCAAATGGGTCATATCTGATGACCATCAAAAGATGACAAACTGCATTTTACACCAATTATTTATTTGTATTAGTAGGATCAGTGGATCAAAAGTCATTAAACATTTTAAGATCAGTAGATGGTTTTGGTCGCCAGTGACTGTTTGGTTCTTTATGGGTTAATGAATGCAATGTATACAATGATATACTAATAGACCCTTGACACTTTATTTATATGTTGTGAAATGTTTATTTATAAAATAAGTATTTATAGTCTCAGATAGGCTCAAATGGTTCAGCTTCTTAGAAGGTATGTTATCATATTAAAGGAATTAAAGCCTGTGCCATGGAATTGTTTGTTTATTGTCATATGACGTATGCCTTGTGTTACTGCTATTGTTATAAGTCCAGTGTCAGAAACAGATGTCTCAGCACTTTTTATTCTATTCATCACATAATACACTAATAAGTGTTAAGTTTACATTTTGTCGGATTTTCTCAGATATTGAATTAGTGGAGGTACTGTCATCAAGCCTTCTGGATCCAGCTCTGACCAGATTGAAGATGGTTGGTTGTGTTCTTCTCTGCTTGCATCATTACTGAGAGTGATGTGGATATCATTCTGTGATCTTTTTAATCAAAGGGCTCAGATGCTACCCGAGGAGAGGATTGTCAGCTCAGATGCAGAAATTTTGGGTCAGATGCTAAACATTATTTTGCATTAAAGAAAAAAAAAACACAGAAGTGGAATGAATCCAGAAGTTTGATATTTTATAATTTTCATCCAAAATAACAGCTCTGAGCCTGTATTTGATAACATAGCATGTTAAACAAATCTTCTGATTTGAAAATAATCAAATCAATTTGAGAGATTAAACATTAAAATCATAAATTTTAGTTAAAGGCTAGATGAGCAAATGTATATATGAAGATAAATAATGACATTCATAAAGGTTATTGTGTAAATAAACAAAATACCTCTGTAAACTGGCTACTGATAGAAATCGTTTAAATGATGAATAAAAAAGTGTGTTTATCTGGTCAAAAGATCAGTCAAAAGATGATCAGGTTAGCTGCTGAGTGTGGACAGCAGGTGTTCCTTTGAATATTTCAACGTTACGACTGTGGTTTTCTCTTATATGCATGCGTTTGTATAGTCTGTGTCTATGTCCCCATGTGTATCTGCCTGTATGTTTGCCCATGTATCTAGCTGTGTGAGGCTGAATGGCACCTTTCAGTGTGGGGGTGAGACCATGTGGTCTGCACGGACTGCTTTGGAGAAAGGCAGGAGGGTCCCAGCTGGTTCAGGGAGAAGAGCTCTTTGACTAGCCAAGGCAGCCTCACAGCCTGCCAACCAACCTGACACACAAATGAAACCACACATCGCATGTTTAGAGGAAGATTTTGTCTTTTTCCAGAGAATTGCTCACTACCCCCCCAATGCAATTACAAAGATTTATATTTCCATGAGTGTAGTTTTGCATATGACATGTGCAAGTTGCAGTTTGGCATGTGCGTGGATAATAAACATGACATGCAAAGAAGTGTGAAGAACACATCCAGGCCTCCTGTTAACATGGGGACAGTGCTGTGTGCACCCACAGAGTTTACAGAGATTCAATCATTTCAGCTGACCTGCAGCCAGGATTTGGTGAAAATAACCGCCTACCTCCAACAAAATTGTCCAATATCCTTGAATGCAACGTGCAGGAAGAAAAAAAAAATCTTTATTTGTTGGCAGCCAGGTGCTGGCCCTGCAAATTATACATGACCACAGGTCCTATTGATTCTCTCTTGTTTTTCTCTGTCTGATAACACATTGTTAGAGGAAAGTTGGTTCAGCGGACTCTCACAAATTGTTTTGTAAACACAGAGGAAAAAGAACAGTCCAGAAGCTGTCACATGAAACTAAATTTTCTCATGTAACAGAGTTTTCTCAGCTTGTAATGTCATTTATTGTCTGAATCAATTTATAGGGATCCTGTTGTTTTCAAATGCCATAGAAAAGCACAGGCATTTCTGTAACATTAAAGGAAAATGACTTAATTAGATTTTTTGTTGTTGTTGATTTCGTGGCACAGCAAATTATTCCCATTTAATGGTATTAACCACAAGCTGCTTCAATACTATATTTGCTATCGCTGTTACGTTGATTGCTACTTCAACAGTTTGACAGAGAACAATGGACGCTGAAACAAAAGATATTTAAAATTTATTTCTCCTGGGTTGTGGCAGCTCTATTTATTCTGACCTCCATCCCACCATATGGTCTGCTGGTTCTCTAGTGAAATCTGAAGTGTATCTCTAAATGGTGTGCAAGTGCTGCAAGACTTGCACAAATTAGCTGTGTTAAAGTATATGTATGCCGTAGATGGAGGAAAGGCTCACTGGAGGCACTGTGCTGCTTATCTGAACAGTAGGAACGTGGACAGAATGATTA
>JAQQZY010000020.1:28227159-28241898 GCA_030068375.1 Ostorhinchus rueppellii
GTCCACCCCCTCTAGCCTGGCCATTTTCTTCTTGTTTTTTTTTTTTTTTAATATATATATATCGCAGTTTCTCTCTCTCTCTCTCTCTCTCTCTCTCTCTATCTCTCTCTCTCTCTCTCTCTCTCTCTCTCTCTGCAAATAGTCTAAAGGGTAAGCCTAACCAGGGGCTGTGTGTGAGTGGACGGAAGACAGCAAGAAACAAGAGCTCTAAAAGGAATTTGTCATTTTAAACAAATTGGGTTGAAGAGAATCGAAGTGAGATTTTCTCTCCGTTTAGTTCTAACTGACAGAACGGACAGAAAAAAAAGCTTGACCTGGACTGGGAGTGTTACTGCTTACCTGAAAAACCTGTAAACCTGAGAGAGGACCTAACAGTGTGTGGTCCCCAGTTTCTCCATTAGACAGCCAGCTTGGCATTCGGAGGGAGTAATTGGCTGGATGGGGTTTCAGCAGGCTTAGCCACCCTGCTGGCACAACAAGCCTGTCTGTCCCCTTCCCTGAGTTGCTGCTCTGCTAGGCAGGAGCGTCGCCAGCTCAACTGCTGCCATGTCCCCTTCAAAGCCTACGGAGAAGCTCGGGATGGCAGCAGCTGTTGTCCCAAGGGAGCCGGAGGAATTCAAGGCCTCTGGTCATTAGTGGAAACCACTGTGCTGGGATGAGCCTGGGTCTTAGACAGCTGGGAGACCTGTATCACCCTCATCCCTTCATTTCTCCATCCATCCATTCCTCCATGCTTGCCAACATGAATTTGGTTTTCTTAACCACCTTGCCCATCCCCAAGGCTGACAAAGGATCAGCCCCATGTGGTGACTCTGGAAAGAGAGTTTGAACATTTTAGTGAAGGATGTTATTGTCAATGACGCAACAAATTGCGGTGTCTTTGTTACTTTAGAATGTTTCTCTCTGAAAAGGGAGCAACATCCAACATTGTGTTAAAGGAGTGATATTTAGCTTTTTTTTAAAAAAAAAAAATAGAATTATGCATTTTATAACATTTCCCTGTGGTCTACATAAACTGTAAATGCTCTGCTTCGGTCTGAATTCTTCATTCATTCAACTCCACAGGTCCATCTTCAATCCTATTTCTGAATAATGACACCAGAAAGATGGTTTTCAGCGCTGGCCCTTTAAATGCACATGAGCCACATCATGTCCCGCCCCCTCCAGGTTCTTGGCTCTGCTGCTCTGTCCCGTTCACCTAACAACTGAACATTTTAGGTGATCTGCTCAAAGTATGGACATATTTCCAGTATTTACTACAACCGCTGCTGCTGATAAACAATTGTCGCACAGAATTAAAACAGGTTGTAGAGATCCACTTGATTTTTGCCAAAATTAATATAAAGATAGCTTTGCATCACCTGGAAGGTTCAGATTCAAACTGTATGAACTGTTAGGGTCCAAATACACAAATAAATGAACCAAAGACTAATAAGTGGGTTTAGAAAAATATGAGCCCTTTAATATTCCCATAACTAAAAAGCCCAGAGCAGATAAAACAAACACTGGTTCTAACAAGGGACATAATAGAGGCACTGGGGCTTTAATCAGTTGGTTGTATTCTGCCACTTTACTTCTTGATTTCACTTTATATAATACACTGACTCTTGTACAAACAAGGACAAGCGGTGGTCAAGTGAGCTAGACAGTGAATGAAGAGAGGGAGCTGTGTAAACAAAGACAAAGGCAGGAAACAAAGAAATAGCATGTTGTTTTCAGGTTATTACACATTCTGAATCATGTAGATTATATATCTGTATTATTATATGTATCAGATCAATTTCAAAGCATACAATTTGTTGTTCTGTAAAAGTTGTATTTATAAATGAATTACAGAATTCGGAATTGATCACATACTTCAGTCAATAGCCATATAATAAGCAGGATAATGTACATCGAGCCCCTCATTAATGCAAAATATACTGCAACAGGCTGATGCGCAATGAGAGGCATGGGGTTTTGATCAGTCTGAAGGGGTTTTACAATAATGGTTAAGTTGCTGTACATAATACCTAATTTGTTTCTCAAATTTGTGTGAATATTCTCACTAAATGTAGCTGAAGCACACAGACCAACAACAGAACAAACAGAGGGTACATGCTCACTGTCCAAAGGTCCACGCCCAAAATAAACCGAAAGCAGCAAAACAAGGGGAAAATAAGAAAAGACAAGCTGAGAACAGCACCTAAATGCACCACAAAGACATGAGCAGAGGTTCTTTTTATAAGTGTTATCTTTTTCTAAATGAATATCGTGCATATGCAGACATTTCTTTAGCCTTACTATTCTTACTCTGGTGATCTTGTTTGTTTGTTCGCCTCTGTGTCTGACAGTGTGTGCACAATTTTGAGCATGTTGTGATAGCGTCTGACTTATGAGTCACTGGCATTTGCAGTGCTGAGACATAAGTCAGAGCTTTATTCTACCAGATTTTTTTTTTTTTTAAAGCACAGAAAGTGAATCCATGTCTGTATCGTACAGTGCTGTCTACATTTATCATGATATGTTGTCCTTGCGTGTTATTCTAGTTCCATGTCTGTCTGGGTGCTATGTACATTTGTCCCTTAAATGGCCTCTGATATTGACATATAGTCATAAGTGGAATCGTTCGTAAATGCATGAAGGATTTGCTGTGAGAGGGGGAAAAAGCATGATACGTATTGGTCTTTTTCTTGTGTGTCATGGATTTTGGCTCCTCTTTGAGCTGCAGCTGCTATGAGCTATCTGTATAGCAGCAGAGTGTATTATTGTGCAACTGTGTTAGAAGTTAATTTTGACATTTGGGTAATTTTGTATCTGGAAAGTATTTGCTCAGTATTTGTTCAATGTACCATGTAAAATGTGGTATGAAGTGAGCATTAGGAAGAAAAAAAAAGTCAAAATTGGAGAAAGTGGAAGTTATTTGCATTTCCATAAACTGACTTTGAGCAAAAAAACCCAAAACAAAACAAAAACAAAACAGTAGGCTTCGTCAACAATCTATAAGATAAATTACAGAAGTAGAAGCTGTTTTCTAAAGTGGTTGTGATTGGTTTTGGATAAAACCTACTTATAATGTTGACTTCTCATCAATCCATATTACTGTTTAACTACTAACTACAGATATTCTGGAAATGTATGACAATAGCAGCGATCAGTTAAATGTTTCAGAATCAGAAAGGTAAGTTTGCACATACAAGGAATTTGTTTTGGATTTTTGGTGCTTAACAATACACATGCAATATAGGTAGAAGAAAAAAAGACAATGCTTAGGAAGAGTGCAAAGGCTGCTGTACATAGTGCAGGAGTGCAGGACAGAGGTGCAGATGATCAGATTTTTTTTTTGGTTGTGAGTGAATGTCCAAGCATAACAGTTCCAGATGTGTGATATGTCCATGAATGGAGGTTGAATGGAGGAGGGGTTAAGAGCAAGTGTCAGTGGGGGTCCCGAGCCTTGTTAATGAGGCCCACTCAAGGGGGTGGGGGGCTTTGCTTTTTTAGAACTTACTCAAGACAAGTGTTACTTGATGTGCAGTAACTCTTAAAAACATCTGTTCCAAAAGTTTTTCTTTCTGTCTGTATACATGATTCATAAAGGTATCAGTGCTTTACCGTAGCCCAATTAGTAAACAAGGGAACGTGAAGTCTTTTTTTTTTTTTGATGGATTGTCCAACATTTCATTCTGCATAATTCAGGATGATGTCCTTCCACTGAGAGCTGAAACTATTCGGTGGGCTGAAACTATGTGCAGTAAAGTTTCTATTATTAGGCACAGATACCTTGAGAATTGAGGGTTGATACTGTAAAGAGAAATGTTTAATGTATGTAATTAAATAGACAGGGCATAAGTGTAATGTTTCTGCTGCATGTGCAGCACTAGGCCTTATGTGATAAACTGTTCCATGCAACTCTGCGCACATGCCCAGGAGACAACATTTACTTTATTCTCTCTCTGCATTTTCGTCTGTTGGCTTTGCATGCATTGTTAAATGGGACTGATGGAAGCGCCCTGGCCATTACTCACTGCATTGCCTGGCTAATTTCTGTGCTCTTACAAGTACAAAGATGTCAAGCAGGAGCAGCAGGCTTACCTTGGCTTCCCCTGAGACCATTAATCCTTTGGCTGGTGTCGTCCCTGCCTGCACTGGCTCACCTGGTTCACAGGCTGCCAGCAAACTGCTGTTCCCAGCCTTTTTCCCCACTCTGTCTATTTATTTTGGTTCCGAGTCAGCTCCCATCACCAACAAAATCTGATTGCAATGGAAGAGCTGAATAACTCTTTAGGCATATAGACTCCATTCGTAGTGTGAGAATTGCAGAATCTGTGGAAAGTTTTGTTGTGGAATGTATGTGTGTATGTGTGTGTTGAAATAGAAGAGAAAGAAAGTTATAGAGGTGGAAGAATATAAGTTGGTGAGCTACACGTAGTAAAAGTGTCAGTTTTATTTTGAATGACACAAAAACCATAAACTTGGTGCAGCACCACTTGTTCGTTGTTACGTATTGTTTGATTTTATTTATTTATTTTTTTTGCAAAGATTAAGCGTAACTCTAGCCTGGGAATGCCCATCCTAGTGACGTCACACCCAGGGCAGTGTGACTGCTAGCCTGGCCAAGCATGCTATCTACAGCTTTCGGTCTCTGGAGAAATCGGGACCCCACCCTCATTTTCAGGAGCCAATCAACACTGAGCATCTCCAACAGCTCTGGGTAGAGGCGTGTTCAAGGCAGTGACATTGAGGAACTGCGACCGGAACCCGATATCGACTGCAGCTCTGTCCTTCTTTCGAACAACACACTACAATGCGAATATACCCCCGCCACTCGCATGTTAACTTCATATGTCTTCAATAGTCGTTCATCACCATTTCTTCTCCGTTCATCTTCTCGTCTTCTCTTGTGCTGTGCTAACCCTTCAGCCCCTCCTTCTTCTCACTCCATCTTCCTCTCCTTCCTCAAGCAGTTTTCGTCGTGTCACATACGTCATAGGAAAGAGCGGTGTGATTGGTTTAAGCTTCAACACCGCCTTTTCTGGCTTCGACCAGTAGCAAACTGAGGCATTTCAGGGAGGCGGGTCAACCACGTGCTTTGAGAACCAGTTTTCCTCAATATACTTGGCCAGACCCAATGCAGAGCATTGGAATGTTGTGACATCCAGGCAAGTGTAACTCTATTTAAAAAAACAAAATTAAAATAAAAAATAACAGTCTCTGGAATGAAAAGCTCAATTTCTAAAGCCGTGACTAGTTGAAGGAATATTTTGTTTGTGTTATCGCATCCTTTCAAATTCAATAACTTCATAAAAATAATGAGATTAGCCTTTCTTAGCTAGTGAGTGGAAAAACTAAATCTTTCTCCTATTTTGTTAAAGCTTGATCCTTTGACATCATAACATTTAGGGCTCCTCTGAAAATGATATGATAATGATGGAGAAGATAATGATTAGGTTGTTTTAATGTGTGTTCAGGCTGAAACATTTCGCCATTTTCATCACCCAGATCAGCTGATTATCAGTTAATCTTCCTGAGTACCTACTGTACAACGGCCTATGTTGTAGGTGTTGGCCTGTTCACAACAATAATACTTGACTGAGGGAACTGCATTTCACAGAGTCATTACAGTAAAGTCTGTGCTGTAATGGTGTGTTATGATGTGGATGTATCAGACTACGGAGTCATAATAGTATGCAAACAAGTATAATAACCCAAGCCAGCGCAGGTTTTAACCTTTAACAGAATGAGATCATACTGTGAGGCTCAGCACCAAGATGTTACCATTAACTCAGAAAGACACATAATGTATACAGAGTCACATGATTTCTACTCATCCAAAGGTTATGGTCTTGTGTAAACCCAAACTTCAACATATGTGCAGTGTTCTTATGTTGTTCTTGTTCTTTTCCCTTAGATTTGCTATTTTTCTATCTTTCAGTATGTTTTTTGTAAACAATTACTATTCTCACAAACAACTAAAAATTTGAGAATTTAAATTGAAGATCATATCTTCATCAAGCAATAAACTGAAGGAAGTAAATGTCATAGTGGCAGTGATGGAGGTATAAGGTGAAATCAGAATGGTTGTGTGTAGATTACCTTCGCAATTTCCAGAGAGAATGCAGCTTGTAATGATACGGGATGTTCCCAGGAAAGGTCAGCTGAAATTGCAACAAGCGTAATTAGTAGCTTATCAATAATGCATCCAAGGGTTCAGTGTGTGTACATGTGTGAGTGGACAGGTGTGAGTAAGTGAGTGTGTATGTACCCACACACCCATGTGTACTCAGCGATGTCCACCGAGAGCCTCTTCTCCTGACATTCATTAACATAAAACACCTATATGTCACTCAGGGGAGCTGCTATAAGCATTAGCATGCAGATTCCCACTCACAAATCATCTCTACCCTACAATAGTGTGACTGATGACAGTATAGACTGAGGAAAAACTTCAAGAAGCACATTGACCACTAAGTCAATTACTATTGATCACAGTGTAAAAATTAGGGGCCATAAGGGGGGAGAATATGAGATAAGGGTATATTTTGCATGAAACATGCAGAAAATATTGGAGTATTATGCAGGACTGGTATCAGCTCTCATGCAATCACTGGCTAATTATCTCATAGTGGAATACATTCCCTCAAGCACTGTCTCAGTCCAGGCACACTCTGTATCATTGGTTAGTGCTGAATGTCAAGTTTTCTCTTAAAGAAATCATGGTTTACTTTTTGTTACCTATAAAACTTCCCAGAGTTGTACAGGCGGTCTTACTGATGTGTGCTGCACAGCTTACATCTATGAAGAAGTTATGGGATTTGTTGTCATGTGTTTTACTTCTGACATTTTTAGTTTTAAATGTCAGTAATAGGCACGTCTTCTCGTAACTCTATTATGGGTCATTATAACACAGTTATTTCTGTCTCTTCAAAGGTTAGGACTCATAAAACAGCTGTTTGTACTCATTTTATTTTGTAGTTGTGCATCAGGGACCTGATAAGAAGCATTCTTCACATCCCAGTTTTATTAAACTGATAATACATTTCCAAATTTTTTTGTTAGGGGATCTTTGTATGATTTCATGAAGAGAACATAATTGAAATATTAAGTTAGAAAAATGAAAACCGAGTATCTAATTCATTAGAAATGTTCCCAGTCAGATACTAGCCCCTGATAAGGAGATCAAGATTGACGTACACTGTACTTCACCCATAAAGCAGCACTTTCCTACCAAATCCCTCTCTTTTAGCAGATGAGACATGTGAGTTCTGATGATCAACATGAGGCATTGGTGTTGAGTAGAGAACAAACCTGAGGAGTGTGTTAGCCATGGGAAATGATGGGTTTAGATTGCGGGGGTCGAGTGGACCACTGGGACTGTGTGTGTTTGCAAGAATTGTAGGTGTGTGATGTAATGATCCCAGGTTCTTTGGCCTCTGCCTGTTGATAAGTTGCTGCAGAACACATGAACAGGGGAAACGGGAAGCAAGCGAGATGAATGTGATTGGATTGCCGGCCGAGTGCAGCCTCTCCCATCTGTCTCGGAGTCTGCCATCCCATCTCACAGGCGGCAGGAGGTAATTGGGTTCATTGTTCTCACCACAGGATCCCCCGGATTGAAAGCTTCATTATCTGGATAACCATGAATGTAAATGAACCACACGTATGCAGTAGGGTAATGGGAAAAAATAGATCATTGCTTGCCACAACCACAACACACAGCACATCCCAAACACATGTAGTGCTGATGCATTTATTTCTAATCTCATGAAAAAATACCTGCATATATGCAAACTTGTTTACAGTAAGTCATATGTTCATTTGCATCATCATGCACTCTCACATATTAGACTTGCGGCACTGGGTTGGTTCCCTAAAAGTTTTTCTGTGTTCTACATTGATTCTATTTGCGATTAAATGCAGCTGTCTTCAGAAGGAGTTGACTGCTGATGAGGTAAACCTTCATGGCTGTAGCTAACAGAACTCTGTGTGACAATGCTGTGATGAGCTGCCATCCACACTTTTCTCTGTAAGCATATTTGCATGAGTGGGTGGCATCCTTAAATTCACTGAAGCCTTTACCATGAATGGCAGAGGGTGCCTGAAGAACACCAGTTCAAGCCTTATGTGCTTTGAATTATTCATGCAAAACTAATGTATAACAGAATCCCAGCCACATCCTTCTCTCTAATTAGGCAGAGTTTGCGGCTGCATGTTAGAGCAAAGCCTTTGGACAGTTACTATGTCACAGTTGATGACAATGTGCTGATAGCTCCAAGACTCACTGGTGTCAAGTCTTTTCAGGCAGTAGGAAGGGAAGGGTTAAAGCATCTGCCTTCTGAAAATAAACAGCTCACAGTGGAGCTCAACCACTCTCAGATCCTCTGGCAAATCCATCAATTAGCTGCAGATGTGATCTGTATTTGAGATTACTGCAATTTAAGCATGTCGGGGAAACAGCCTAATCTGGTCTCTGATGGCTGCTTCAGTTTTCAATTTGCTTTCCAGGTGGGACCTGTGATCTGGCAGGACCTGGGACAGTATCCTACAGAGAGAACTGTACTAAATATCCATCTAAGAATGAAAACCTCATCCCTCTGGATTCATGAAACTCACTTCAATTTGAGCTTTAGTTTGAACACTATATTTATGGACGCTTGGGTCACACCCACTCTGGTGAATGAGAAATGTTACTATCAGGATGGAGACATAAGGTAATGCATGGGTACTTTACATATACCTCTGAATGCAGTTCTATTTGTGCACTTGAAATGTTACTTAATTGTTGTTGTTCATCTTTAACTGTAATGGGTTTACGGTTGTGATTGTAATTATCTACCACAAACACACATAGATCAGATATTAAACAACTACTAATTAGCCATTGATACCGTGAGCAACATATTGTGATAGTATCATTCGTTCCATTGGTTACCCTGACATTCCGATCCTTAGTACAAAGATGTGCACAAACTCTCCAAATAATCCAATTTAAGTGCCCAGTTAGATCAATGAGGACGGGCATGGTGTAGGTCACTGTACAGGAAGCAGAGAGGAAAGGAGACATGTAGACGAGGGGTGGACAAGTGTGGAGCAAAGTTCCGTCCTCGCTGCCTGTGCCATGCTGTGCCTTTGCGTCTGTTGTAGGGCCCTGTCAGATTGTGTTTACTTTCCTGAAGGACGTTTCACCTCTGGAAGCCTGGGAATGAATGGAGAACTCATTTCTCCAACAGAGACTAGTCAATCACTCCACATTTATTCTCCTCTCTCACAGTGACCTCTCCCTGGCCAGGCGAACAATAGCACCCTCGAAAACTGCAGATGAGTTTGACTCAAAGCATGGCCTCATACAGGACACATCAATACTGCTTAAAAGCTACGGGAAATCAAAGAAAAACACTGCATCAAACAGAGGCCAGAGGGACCATTTCTACTATATGTAACAATAAAGTTTAAACCTTGTTCTGTGCATGATGCATAGCCACTGCATACTTATGAAGTTATTGCAGTATTCAGTGCTTGAGTAATGTTATGGCTTTTGGTGATGTATGCATTTGTTTGTTTGTGCATCAGCACTTGATGCTGGGTGGATGATGGTTTCTTCATCTGAAATAGGTTTGAAGCCTAGCATGGCTGCATAGTTAATGTCATGACTTGGGTCTGGCAGATGGCAGGAACAGTTAGGGATCTCATTAGATCAACCAAGCGGCTATGCCTCGTTGCAAAACCTTTCATTAAAGTTCCATTGCTGGAATACTACTATCTCACAATATTGGTCAAAGTCAAAGGAGGGTAGAGCAAAGTGTTGAAATTTTACATCTGTGTAAAGCGGAGAAATTATACAATGCATGTGTGTAATTAGGCAATTGTGTTTGTGTGTCCATTTGTGTAGAAGTGAAATGTACAGTATGCATTAAGTGGACTCTTTGTATCTGTGTTTTCATTTGTCTGTGCGCGCAAGTGTTTGTGTGGGTGTGATGAGTGATGCATCCTTGCTGAGCATAGCAAACAGGATTATAATGGTCACAGAGCACATTTTGTACCATTTGCCTTGTAATTAACTGGAATTTGTTCAGCACAAATGCACTGCAAGCGTGGGAAACTTAAAAAAAAATCTTCTAGTTTGAATTATTGACAGTTGGTGAAAGGAGGAAGATTTTTTTTTTCTAAAGGAAGAATTCAAAGTGCCTTTGTGTTAACACTTATTTTATTTGTATTATCTTTAATGACACAGAGGCTAAATGGACCATAGAGGGAACTGATTAGTGATACCCTACTGCCTGTCAGCCCCAAGTCAATATGGATGTTTTATGGGTTTTAAAGGGCATTTAAAATGAATTTTTATATATGGTTTAAGGCATGGGGCTAATCACAGCAAGCAGTCTTGAATGAATGATGCTGTGCACTTGGAGGCATCAGCGTGGCCGGTTGGCAGCAGTCATTACACAGAAGGAGGACATCGATGTAGAAGGGATGATTGTAGATAAAGCGAGAAACACAGCAGACTCAAACACCTCCCTTTAAAGGCCCATTTCTACTATCATGTGAAGCCACTATTATCTTAAATGCAGACTGATGGCTATTTGAAAGGAAAGGGAGATATTCTGACGATTTTCCTGTGATTTATTTTTTGCAGTGATGATATGTACTAGTAGCAGAGGACAATATCACTAAAATCTTCTATCATGGTACATATCATTTTATATCAAGTTTAGGGCCAAAAAATGCATTTAGTGTTAGGGATGATTCATGACTGGTAATCACTAGTTTTTGTTTGTTTGTTTGTTTTATCTCTATGGACATGAACTGTTAAAAAAAAAAAAAAAAAAACATGATTCAAAAGTAGTTTTCTTCATTTACAAAAAAAACCCCTAACTGAGCATAAATATTGGACTGTGTTTGAGTGGAAAACAGTCACATGGTCTGATGAGATCAGATTGAACCTGTTCCAGAATTGTTTTATCAATATTTAGGTACTTTAGGTAATGATCAGGAAGCAAAAACTTCAATGTTCAAATGCAATGTATTTGTAATATATTAAAACAACCCTACTGCACTGCTACATACACAATCACATAACATTCTTTCAGAATGTAAGTTTAGGGTTCCAGATGGGAGCAAGAACCCTGCCATCCTCTCCATATCATGGGACAACAGTCACACAGAGTTACACAGTGGAAGTGGTGTTGCTTTCCAGTAAACACACTTTTAATGTCTAGACTCCAGAAGAATCTTTGTTTTGTCAGTAGTAGTTGGAGACATACATAAACATGCACCATACACCGAACCCACTTTAACCCATCACTAGATCCTGCATCACACACACTGCATGCGAGGAGCAGTGGAAGGCTCCTAGCGAACAAATGGGGGGTTGAGTGCCTTGCTCAAGGGCACATCAGCCAACAACTCTCTCTCTCTTTCTGCCAGTCTGGGAAATTTAACTGCCAACCCTTTGGTCACATGCCAACCCTCCAGCTGACTCTCCAGCCATCTAGGCCACAGCTGCCCCTCTCCACAGTCGGACCAATAGTCTCTTCTTTATTTAACCAGGCATGCTGAGTGCAGTTTTTAGCAAATTTCCTTGTTTTTATGTTCACCTAGTTTATTAGGGCATATAGTATTTTGCAATTTATGTCCTCTTAAGATGAGCATGTTTGGAAACCTCTGGTACATCATAGGGTAACACCTTCAAACGCAAAGAGAGGTTTGATCTTTCAAAGGCAGGCACCTGAGCATACTCTGGATAGCTTTGCCCTCTCAGAAGTGGACTGAGTTTAGTTGTTGTGAGCATTACTGATCAACACCTTAGGAAAGCAATCGGCAGAACTATTATGCACACTGATTTTTCTCTGCTACCTCTGGTGATGGGAGAGCACGGAGGCCCATGCCCACAGCTCTCTGGTAGATGGTGCTTTGCTGGGATCTGTGAAACAGAAAACCAAGCTATTTACAGGGAATACAGCAGCCTCAGAAGTAGCTCCTAGCCTCAGGGTGCAAAATACTTGAAAATAAGCTCCTGGTCTCTTTGATGTGTGTGTGTGCACCAAATCTAAAGGCATTTCAAGTAGTGCTGCCTTTGAGCCAAGGACAAGTCTAAATTGTCTCTTGGAGCTGAAGATGGGTGAGGTGGGGGAGAGGGTTAAGTAAAAATCAAGAAATGTAATTTTTTTTTTCTGATAGTTGCATTACCATAATGTGCACTTCACACGCCTGCTGACAGGAGTAATCCCAGTGGTGTTTTTTAAGATGGCTATCAAGGATATCTGGAGCACCACAGGTTTATTGTTCATTCACTGATGAGTGAAGACAATGGTCTTGGGAGACTCTTCTGATGAGAAGATGAGTTTTTATATAGGGGAGACATAACACTCGGTCCTGTTTAACAGCTCTAATATGATGGAGGAAAACTGTTCTGGAGCAAATTAAGTG
The DNA here is from genome assembly GCA_030068375.1 of Ostorhinchus rueppellii. Classification (NCBI taxonomy): domain Eukaryota; kingdom Metazoa; phylum Chordata; class Actinopteri; order Kurtiformes; family Apogonidae; genus Ostorhinchus; species Ostorhinchus rueppellii. The sequence goes on from JAQQZY010000020.1 coordinate 28,239,562, forward strand.
AGTGGTTTATAACATCTGCCTCTTCACAGCTATTTCATTCTGTCGCAAGTGTGGCTGCTGCATTAGAGGCTCTGTTCTGCATGGCAATCTGCTGCTGCTGCTGTTGTTGTTGCTGCTCAACAGTTATTTGTCACAGGAGATAAGGCATCGAGCAGCTAAAACACTGATTGCATGTCTCCCCGCTTGGAAATTACAGAACAGGGCAACATACTCAACTGCTGAGTTTAGGAAAGACATATGAAAAAGATAAAATTGTCATACATGGAGGAATAACATCTTGAATATCAATGCACAGATAAAGTTATGTATCTAAAAATATGATGAAAGGAGAAAGAGAGTAAGAGGAGATGGAGGACTTATTCACATGAGAACAGATAAGACGTCAAGCGGTGCTAGATAGCTACTCTGCATGGTTCCAGGGTAAGCCATGGCTGGTAAAGAAGGGAAAACGTGATGGCGTACTGTACAAAAAGCTTTCCACAATTTCATCCAGCCCATAGACATGGTAAGACTCAGACAGCACACTGCAGAGAATCCCAGGTGGTCTGAATGGCACACAACATCTGAAAAGACCTCAATTTTGAAATAGGATGGTTACTAAACTGCTGTAACCACGGCTTTTCAAGTTTCCTTGTGCTTCAAAAAAAGAAGATGAAAAATAACATTTCACAATCTTTGGACCTTGAAAGCTTTCTTTTGCTCCAAGAGGAAAAAGGAAAAGAAAATTTTCAGACTTTCACGCTTCAACAGTTATTTGGGCTCTTTTTTTTTTTTCTATTCTGTGGCCAGTGAGTCACCTTCCTCCATTTTTTTCCCTCAGACACATTTTGGAAGCAAAGGTCTCTGTTGTGAAGACAAGGGTGAGAAGGTTTGCTTGAGGATAACTGTAGAGGAACAATATTCCATAGTTTGGTAAAATATAAAACCCCTCTGGCAAAGCAGCAGTCTTGTTCTTGATAGATTTACACAGTCGGGTCAGGGTTCAAACATAATGGCACTGGCGCTGTTTTCTCTAATCTCAAAATGGGATTCTGCAGCTGAAAGTGTGGCTGTATTCCTTCTTTGTTGCCTCAGGATTTTTGGGCATTCCACACTAATCATTATTCAGAGTGGGCAGTGGCCTTTATTCATGTTGTGACCAACTTAAATTTTCACCAGGTTTAACGTACTCAACAAAAACTGCCACTTCACCTAATATTCCACATCAAAAGAATTTTCAGAAAGAATGATTTGTGTTGCTGTCCTGCTTATTTTTAAAACACTGTTTCTGCATCATCTCCAAGTTCTTCATTATTTTATTTATAGTATGGACATTTTGAACTTTACATGAAACCTACATCATTAGAAATTATCTTCTGTCCTACCCATATCCTAAACCTCATTCCATCCTCAAAAATAAACTGCGAGAAACATTAATTCAATATGAAAAACCTACTGTTACAAACTACAAATTACAAACTCTTATTATTGTGATTTAATTTATTGAGTTACATTATGAAATGCAACTGAATTTAAGTTTAGCTGTGCACAGGGCTGAATTTGAGCTGGATCCAGCTGGATTGGGCTCCTCCAACACTGGATCCGGAACCTATTTTATTAGATCTGGCACCAATATGAAAAACTAAACAGCCTAAATTTAAAAAAAAAAAAAAAAAAAGGTTATTGTTATCTGTCTTGTTAATCATTATTCCCCATCGAAATTACACAAAAAAATCTTGTGTTCAGATGCATTTTAAGGTAAATTTTATAGGAACCAGACATAACAAGGACGTTTAAAACACTTAAAAAAGCTTAACATAGCTTAATGTCCAAAAACTGCGATCAATTATCACCAAATTTCACATCTGTAGCTATGCCCACTTTCACCTCTCCTAAAATGAAAATGAAAACCCCACTCTTATGGACGCTTTATGAATAAAAGTTTTCCTCTCCATAGGCACAGTGCACACATTATAGGAAAAAAAGCTAGCGTATCTTAATGTCTGAAAACACTGATCAGTCATCATCAAGTTACGCATGGACATCTCTAATCATGTCCATTTTCACCTCTGCAAAAATCAAAACGAAAACCCCAATTGTGTGGATATTATGCCTTAAGCCTTATTTTTCAATTAATTAAACGCTTTCCTTTCAGTACCGCACCTTTGAGTCCGGTTATTCACTTTGTTTTGACGATTTGCATACGGAAAAAACAGAGAGAATGAGAGACATTTTATGAAATAAATATGGCGATGATTTATTGCAGTTTGCGAACATGAAGCTACTTTAAAGGAACAGTCCACCGTGTTTTCATACTGAAATATGTCCTTCTCTGACCTGAGACGAGTTGATAGAGAC
>JAQQZY010000020.1:28250463-28263852 GCA_030068375.1 Ostorhinchus rueppellii
ACCAATACCCTGTAATAACTGTAAGTCGCTTTGGATAAAAGCGTCTGCCAAATGCATAAATGTAATGTAATGTAATAATAAATACTGATAAATCACTTGAGAAAGGTCAAATAGAGAGAAAAACATATTTGGAAACTGATACCAAAGTGGCACTGGGTCTTTATGGGTTAAATGCATTATTTTTTTTAACACCATTATTTTTCCTGTAATTAATTAATTGAAATTAACACATTCAAGTCCCAGCCCTAGTTTATATACATATTGTTATATGAAGGAGATGTGTAAATGGTTGGTAATTTTACTGATACAGTGGACTTTGGTTCATAAAATAATTGTATTTGTTCAGCAGGTGTCTAATTGCCAGTGTTTCCCTATCATTACATCACCTCCACTGTGTGATTAAGGAGTCTTATAAAGGTTGGTGTGAAGAGTGGAGCAGAATACCAGGCCTTTGATAACAGCTAGCACCAGCCTAGAGATTGACAGTCGACAGATCTTTCAATCAATTTAACTGATATTATATTGCAGCAGCTTTTTTTAACATTTACAAGTTGCATTGCTTTGAAAAAAATAAATTAAAAAAACCTTTGCACAGTGCGTACTCGCGGGTGTATAGTATACTGTGTGCTGTGGAGAAAAGCATCTGATTCTAAATAATTTATTAATAATTATTGATCGATTTTGTATCTCAAACATGGTGTAGCACATGTGTAAAGGCTCATCCGATTTCTTTTGCTTCTGAAGCACTGTAGGTTACATTATTTGGATGTGAAGAAACAAATTAGCAAAGCAATTCTTTTTTTTTTTCCCTCCACAAATGTAGCAGCTAGAATACTCTCTCCTCTGTCAGCATTACACTGTATAACAAGAACACAACACACTCTTGTTTTTTTGCCATTGTCTAGTCAAGTCAAGACAGTGTTTCTCTCTAGCATAATATTTACAGTAGTGTTTAGGGATATTTTTCCTGCATCTGCTGAGTCTGAAGGCTGTCTAGTTGACAGTAAGTAGTCTGGCATGGTGGAAGGGTTAGGTGGAGATGTGGTAAAGAATCCACCCACTTCCACCAAATAACACTCATTTCAGCCTGTAAAATACCATGACTGAATGTCAGAGGCAGGGTGAACTAGACCTTATGCTACTTTATAAACCATACATGAACAGATGCTCCCAGCAAGAATATATTTATTTATTTTTCAAGCCAGAATCTGTCACATAATCCTGTGTGTTAAAGATATAATCGTGTTTTCTGCACATACTCAGTATTTGCTAGCATCACCCATATAGAATAAGAGATGCCAATGTATACTCAGTGATTAATTTCAACACTTTTACCTCTGCTAAGGAGACTGTTATAGTCTAACAGGACCAGGCATGACTTACCCAGAACAGAAACAGTGAAACAACTTGCATCTCTTTCCAAACAGCTTTAAATGTACGAGTAGAGCATCATTTGCATTATGCACATCTGATCTTTGACACACACACACACACACACACACACACACACACACACACACACACACACACACACACACACACACACACACAGTCTTATAGCTTCACTAAATCGATTATAATGGTAAAAAAAAAAAAAACAACCATACCTGACTGATAATGAACTGTACATAATAATATGTGCAGAGTGTTTTCATCATCATCAATCATGTCTATTCCTTATGGATACATTAGATGGGACTTCTCTGACATCTACAGCTGAACATGATCTGAACTCAGTCTAAGTCCAACATCATGACTCCACTGTGACACCAGAACACCATCCACAAACTGAAACAATACTTCCCTGAAACATTTATTTACCTTCAGCTGTGAGCGGTACCAGACCTTTACCTTTATTTATACTTTTCTCTGTTTAATAGGTAGAAGTCCTTGTTTGATCCACTGACATGTAATTTTAAAGTCTCTGCAGTGTGTTTTTCTGCAAATTTAACTCCTCGTCAGAACTCAGGACCTTCTTGCTGTGAGGTGATGGTGCTATCCACTATACCACCGTGCAGCCCCATATAGTTGGATGCATGACATTAACTTGTAGTGGTGTACATTATGCTTAATGGGACCACATTATGTCACAGACACCAGATGTTTATATATGTGTGTGTGTGTGTGTGTGTGTGTGTGTGTGTGTGTGTGTGTGTGTGTGTGTGTGTGTGTGTGTGTGTGTGTTTTGTCTGGCCTTTATTTTAGAGCTGACTTTTATTTGTTTGTGTCATCCTCACCCCCTGCTATTAATAGACACCCAGCTTGTAATTGGGTCTGTTTTTTGTTTGGGAAATACAATAACTGAACACTTTTAGTGCTGACAGACTATGTAGAATCACTGTACTGACTCAAAACTAGCAATAAAAATAGTATCGACCCATGAGCCAACACTGTACATCTCTCTGCTACACATGAAACCTAATTCTATGGGAAATGCCATATAATTGTGATGTTATTATCAGAATCTGAATACTTTATTAATTAATCCCAGGAGGAAATTATTGTGTTATAGTAGTTACATTCAAGTGTAATAAAAAGTAGTAGGACAAATTTATGCACACAATATTTTTACACACTTGTATACATATATGTGTGTATGTGTTTGTATATTTAGAGGTTTATATATTTATGTATTTTCTTTACTGTTGTATTGATAACCCCCCCCCTCCCCCCATTTATAGGTTACATTATAATTCACATAGAATACAGGTTGTCAAATGTTTATGACTCAAAAGTTTTAAAAGTACAGTAACAGGTTTGATATGAAACTGATGTACTTGTGCTTCTCGACCTATGTTAAAATTTTGTCTGGCTACAGCTCTGTGTGTGAATGTCACTTTTTTTTTTTTTTCATCATTTGTTCAGTCAGGAAAAAAAAAAAAAAGCAGGGACCATAGTGGCAACTGTACGAAGAGAAGTGGAGGATCAGATCTGTGCAGAGAGCCACTGTCCCCTTCTCCCCTCCATGCATTTTTCATCACACGCTCCCTTTTTCATACTGTTTAGCTCTTTCCTCCCCTCTAAACTTCCATGTGGTGCGTGCTGACACGGCATTTCTTCGGCTGGCACACAAAGCCCTCTGGTGCTCAGTGTACTCGTGCTGGAGCCTACCCATGTTTGTATGCCTGCGTGTGTGTTTTTGGTTTTGTGTGCGTGAATGTGCTCATGCTCGCATACGTGCGAGCTGGGAATGTTATTCTGGTTCATTCTCCAACTCGCATCACGGCGTATGTGATCCCGTAGACCCATAGGCGGGAGAGAAATAGGAAGATACAGACAGAGAGAGAGGGAGAGGGAGAGCGCTGTCATGGAAAGTCCATTTAGTCTGTTGGCAGCAGCTGAACTCTAAAATAGTTGAGACTCCCTGCATAGAATGGATCATCTTAAATTATTCTGAGCTAAAATTCAAATTTCATTTTGTTTTGGCCCTAAGCAACGGGAAAAACTGCCAGGATGAGATCAGTAAAGGTCAGAGGGAATTAAAATGCTTACTGTAAGGTTTGTCAGACAGAGAGAGAGAGAGAGAGAGAGAGAACTAGGAAGAGATAGAGGGCCAGAGGAAAAGGCCATCTGCCTGATAGTTTAGTCTACATTTGTGAGAGATATAACTCAGTCTTTTGGTGGTCCAATGCTGTTAGGTATTAGCTTGACAGGTCCAAAAGTTTTTCATATCTATCATATTTCAAGGCTCAGATTACATTTATACATCCTGAATGCAAATGCGAGAAGTAAGTCTTATGGTTCAGTGGTTTCATCAACAGACTGTGTGTCTATAATACTTCTGTATGCACGCCAGGACTCTGATTATTTGCTATGACAAAAAACAAATCCAGTATACAGCGATGCCAAAATGAAACTGATGTTTGAGGAATAATTTCAGCGTCTTCCCCCAGTGATTGGTAGAATGTATAGATATTTATTTCAATGAATACCAAGCCAAACTTGCGTGGAAATGAAAACAAATATGCTGTCAAGAAGATTCGGTCGAAGGATAGAGATAAACAAAGACAGAGTACGACACCACTTCTGAATGTACCCATATTATTATTGTCATTATTATTATTTTCAACTCTTTCCTCTTTGTGTGTAATTATATTCAGCAGCAGTATGTTGTTGGATACTTATTTGATAGCTGACAGTAAAATGGAGAAGGGCAGTGACAGTGACAGTTGAAAGGCAGACTTTGTGGTTCATGGTCGATGCTCTTTACTGCTCATCTACTGCAACACATCAGCCATGTATTTTACAACAGAGCAGTCTTCAGGAGTAGTTCACTATGGATTTGTGAGGGATGGTTCAGTGGAGTTTGTTAGCTAGCTTATCAAAATTAAAACAGTTATCTGAAAAGAGCAGTAGATCGGAAATTCATTCATGTGTTTCTAGTTGAAGGGTTGTGTGAACTTTGATTTGATTTTGCTTAGTTCAGCAATGTTAATGTCTTTAATGACGAAAATACTAAGCATCTTCCAATGAAATACCACTATTTTTAACATCTAACAGGTCAAGTCAGGTCTTTGATATAGCATGACGAAAGAAAGCAAACGACCGCATCAATAGTCTTCGCTGAAGTCAAAATACATTCAGTATTTTCAGCACATTTTCCCACAGATAAAATATGAGATATGTTGTGAAGACCTTTGTAGCAGCTCATCATTCAGCAGTGAAGGGTGTGATTTTTCAGACAAGAAAGGATAAAATAGATGGGTAAAGGGGCCGCATATGCATTTTTGCCTCAAGTCATCAAAACACTATGGCCACCTCAGATTATGAAATGCTTCTAGTAGAATTGCATCTTCTTAGGAAAAAAAAAGTACTGATTGACCTTCTAGCCTAATTAAAGTGCACCATCGCCAGTAGTGAACAGATAAGACAGCTTGGCTGTCACTGTGACTGACAGGGTTAGGCTCTCCCCCTGCAGTCACATCAGCACTACAGAGGCCATGCATACAAAAAGCACACGACAGCACAGACTGGAAACAGCTCTAACTTTAGTATCTTGCCTCTATCAAAAAAGAGCTCATAATAATAATATGGAAATGGTAAACTATAAAAGTACACCAGTGACATGCTTTAGGGCTTATGTATTTATTTATGTATTTGCAACTTCACCTCATACAGCATTTCCCCATCGCATAACTGTTAACACTGCATTTTTTTTTTTTTTTTTCGGAGTAAATGGATGTTCTGCAGAGTACAGGAGTATATGCAGAATGAAGCTGCTAGCTGATGTTGTTCGTTCAGAGCTAGTCTGAATCCACTTCCTCTAAGGTCTCTGAAGGTCTCTGCAGGCAAGTGTTGGAAGTGTACCCTATATGCTTCTACAGCTGTCTCACTTCGGGTCAGGGGAGAGAGCTGACACGCAGGCCGGCCTATAAGCCTCTTTTGTCCATGTGCAGCAAAGTCATCTGCCAGCTCAGTTGCTCTAACAGACAAAGCTTCGGCGCGATAGCCCATATTCTGGTACATCCTCGCTCTCTCTTGAGCTGGAGTTGGGCATGGCCCCTCGCTCTCTATCTCCTAAGCCTTTGCTCTTTCATTTCTCTCTCTCTTTCTCTCATACTCATGCCCCCTTTTCACATTTTCTCATCATCTCTTTCATCATTTCCTCTCTGCACTTTTTGCTACATCAACACCAGTATTTTTCTGTTTTGCTGTCTGTGGTAATCGGGCTGTAATAGCGGTACCTTTCGATATCATCTTACTCTTTTCTTCTGTGTGCTTTGTCTGACTGTCAAGGTTTTGTCTTTCCTCAGACAGACACTTTTGTTCCAGCTCTGCTTCATGTTTTGTAATATTACAAGTGTGCAGAGGTGAGAATGTAAAGGGATATTGGTCTTGTACTCTGCATTCTACAAGAGTAAAATGGGGTTGTTGGAGGCTGGTTATCACACGGGCCTCAATTTAGCTGCGTGTATAATGAAGTTTGTTGTCTCTTGCTGTAGTCAATTTTGTCCTTCCATCTGAAGAAAAAAGGTAATTACTTGAGAGCAACCATGAAGGCTAATGAGTTACCATGAAGGTAACTCATTAGCCATCCAAGATAATCACAAGGTAATATGAAAGAAAGGAGAAGGATGGATATACAGACCCAAAAATTGTGGAACAGACAAAGAGAGAAGAAATGTCAGGGACATAGGACAAGAGAATCACACAGAAAGAGCTTAGGGCAACTCTACTGTAGGCAGAGAGAAGCTGTACATGTAGGAGAAGGGGAGGTGGGGGGTTGGTTGAGGGGGCTGGCTGAGGGGGTGTGTCCAACATTACCCTCATGAATCAGTGTCAGTGGAGCGATGAGAAAATAATTAAGAAACAGGCTAGCGCTGTGTTAAATACTGCCAAAGGTAAAAGGCCCATTCTACTGTATAGAAACACAATCTGGATGGAAAAGAAGAATGGCAATAAATGGCACAGAGGAAAATGGGGGAGAGAAAATCCATATCATAACGGATGCCAAAGTGCCCTTCAGATGGCATTATGAAGGGAGACAATATAAATAGCACTGCCATATTGTAAATGTTTATATACAGTAGCTACCTATACACGTTGCACAGCAGTTTCAGGATTTATGGCCAGAGCCGTAATACACTGAAGTCAACACAAGGCTGTGAGTAATATTTCACATTTGTTATCATATTGAGTGTAAATTTGCTGAGACGTATATGTGGAGATAAAATATTTTAAGCAATTTCTCCTTCTATTCTATTCCTTTCAGCTGTTCTGTTCGAAGGTGGGGCCACTTCGACTGCGAACAAAAGAGAGAGAAGGAAGCGCATGAAACGCACACACATGCACACCAGCAGTTACACACCTCAGAGGTTTTACATGAAGCATTTAGGGATGGGAGAAACCAAGTCAGAAGCCTGTAATTGTATGTTCAAGGCTTCCAACAGGGCCAGGATGCAACTTAAATCCCCGAGCCAGCAGCACAGAACAGAGCAACCATCAGATCTTCCTCCAGTGGAGCTCGTAGGAGAACACTGAGTGACATGCAGGAGGTCCTCTGTGTGCTGTATGTGCATTTTCCATGTGTCTATATGTCCATATGAGCATGTGTGCCCACATACAGATGTAACGGGGAGTCCTTTAGGTGTCATATATAATATCCATCATTCCTCCTGCCAGCGGCACACAAAGAGAGAAAGACAGAGGCAAGAGTGGAGGAAATGTGAAGGGTTGTAACACAGACATTATCTTCTATCTACACATTATAGTTTGATCTTTACCTCCTTGGCCTGACTAACTAGCTATAGGGATATAGTGATGCAACAGTTACCAGCCGGCCTCCCACTCACTTCAGCGATGCCTTAGATGCCTCCTGGTATTTGTTTCTATACAGGACAGCGTGCATGTTTATGTTGATTTAGCAAGCTGTATTTTCTTTAAGAAGGCTTAAACATGAATGTAGGTTAGCGTGCGTATCATTTTTTACAGCTTCTTTGTGTGTGTCCGCCTGCGTGTTTACAGCTCTGTGTGCACATATGAGTAACCATGTGTCGGTGTGCTTACATTATGTGTACTGTATGTGAAAGCAGTAAGACCTAATCCATCCCAGAGGAGTGCTTAGTGAGGGATGCACTGTTTCTGCAGCGTTACTAGCAAGACTCTGTATGAATTGCTCAATGGCATTTTTACTGATGGCTTTTATAGGGTGCAGACAAACTCCCACTGAGCAGACAACACTAAAATGATGGAACATGAAATCGAATCAGTGTCGCTGTGCAAGATGGTCCCGTTAAAGTGAACCTGTCTAAAGCTGAGTTATATGCATAATTCAAATGGGAATCACTGAGTAAATCATGATCCGATTCTTTATAATACATATGTTCTTAGCACATCTAGAAGAACAAAATTGCTCAAGTGGAAATATGTATTTTTCAGAATTTGACAACTGACATGAAATTAGGTACAAAAGTGCATAGTCTCGGCTTATCGTCTTTAACACACACTGACTGTGGCGGTACCGTGGAGCAGGTCATCCAGAATCTGTAAAGCTGGTGTTTTTATCCCCACCTCCTGTCCACATGTCATAGTGAACTCCAAGTTGTTCCCAGTGGATATTCCACTAGTGTATGAGTGTGTGTATGATTATGTTCACGAATGGGTGAATGTGACACATTGTGAAGTGTTGTGGGTGCCATTACGGTAGAAAAACACCATATAAATGCAGTCCATTTACCATTTACTGCAACATGTCCACGTCTGCCATCATTTCCAAGAAGTAGTGACTCTGATGCTGTGAGTCAAATAAGCAGGGGAGTGTATTTACAGCAGCTGCATCATTTCATAAAATTGTCAATATTTGGCAGCAGTGTATGGATTATGTATCACAAGAGGATTACGATCTGATATATTCCCATACCTGTTGGTATTTTTTCACAACCCTAAAGGTCATTGAGGATTATTTTATGCAAACCAATAAGGCATTTTTCATAACATTTTGTATGTTTAATATATAATGCATGTATTCAGCTATTTTCAGTTATATAAAACATGTTAATATGTTTCAAAAGAAGTCCATATTGCTTTACTTTGGTGCTGAAATTGCACAACAGGGAGCACTAGATGACATTTTTTGGTGAGAACTACAGTATTGTTTTCTTTGCAATACTGTTTCCAAGCAACATCCCCAATGTTGGGAGGGAAACAGCACTAATAAGCTACCTCATTAGGGCCAGTGCATGGTAGGCCTTACGGTTTGTGCTGTCAACTGTGGGTTAGCATGCAAACTTCAAAAGACAGCTGCAGATACAGCACACACACACACAGGAGTGCTAATTTACCTTGGAAATTGATAAACAATGTATTCAATCAACTCGTACTTCTTTCTCAGCTGAATGTGTGCCGGTGAACCTACTAACTGGATCATGTCTGATGTGACTCCAGCATATGTGGCCTTCTATTCGATAGTGATAACACAACACATAAAAGGCTCATTATTCACAAGTTAATTTGGCAGTTTTCTCAATCTACGGGCGTGCCAAAACTCAGACTCCCTCCCACGTTGGACTCCACCACTCCTGCCACTGATCCCTTAAATGTGCACAGGATGGTGAGAACACCTACAGTCCACACAACAGGGCACACACACGGCTATGTACAGTACTGTACATGAACACACATACACACATCCATTCACACCATCTCATTAATGCAAACACAACCCTAGTTAGATCCCTATATGTAATAAATTGGATTAAATTCCACTGGCTAAGCACTGTGATCTCTTAGGGTTAATTAATTTCATTCCATTCTGTCTGTGTTTTTTATGCTTGAACACATGCTGACACTGTTATTGTGTGGCATCCTGCTCATTGCAGAAGTATAATAGGCTGGTGAAGGAGGGAGAGGAAGCCACAATGTTTGGTATTCTGGCTACAAAGTGATTTTGATTTTTTTCTTTCTTTCTTCCTTTGGACAAGGAAGTATGCTACAGCAGTTAGCTCTAATATGCTGGATCCTTCCCTAAACCCCCTCCTCACAGCCTCTCTCCAGCTCTTATCTCCCCCTCCAAATGAGAAAACCTGGATGGCTTCTCAGGGCCCCTGTTTCTGCCTGGATGCTATCTCATTTGGTTTTAATATATTTATCCATTCATAATTGTTCCCTTTTATCGGCCAGCTAATATTGTTCATAATTTGTCCTTATCTCTAAGCCTGACAGTCAAATTTACACTGCAGCATAGCAGACAGATGGAGAAATGACCCTTTTCAAACCCCTCCTTCCCTACCTCCCCTCACTCCCTTCATTCCTCTCCTCCTCTCCCAACTCCACTGAAACATGACTGACAGCCCGCTGTATAAGTAGTTGTCATAGCAACCTTCCCATCCTTCTGACAAGTGCTTTTTCTCTATAGCACACTCTCCCTCTGTCATAATATCTCCCTCCCTCCTTCCATCCGCTCACTGTTGGTGTTGCAACTGTTGAGAAAGAACGAGACAGAGACGGGAAATTTGAAAACCAGAGAGGACCTAAGGCATTGCGTATGCCCTCCCCTCCCCCCTTCCCCCCTTCCCCCCCTTCCCCTCCAATCACACTATTCCCACTCCTCCCCTTGACTGTCTCCACCTACTCTTTCCTTTCCCATTTCTCCCCTTTTTGACAATGATTTACCAACTCCTATGTCGTACCTCTTTCATCCATCTTGGCTTATCAGGGGCTGCAGGACTGTATGCACAGCAACTTACAGTACGGGGACATCATTCTCACTCCATCCCTCTCTCCTTCTTTCTCCGTCTTATTCTTCTGCTTCCCCTGGCTCGCTCCTTCTTTTACTTTCTCTTGTTGCTCCTAAAGTTCTACTCTGCCCTATAGCTATTCAATAAGTCTCCTTTCACTGTCAAAATCCTCAGCAGTCTGCGGCGTAATCATGTAGCATACAGCAATAAGTCTCTCTTAGCATGTTGGACTGAGCTGCTCATAGTTTATGTAAGCTGTATGGACAGGAGATCCTTCAAACCTACAATGCAAATAAACATTACATAACAAAAGAGGTTTATTGTGTTGAGATTTGGAGCACACGCACGGGGAAGGAATTACAGCTGCATTGTTCGCCATGAACGGCAGAGATATAAAATATTACTCATTTAATTCACTTTCATGCAGCGACTCAACGACTACATGCAAGGCCAATATGCTCATACAGTAAAAGCTCATATTGATTAGAAAGGGTTCAAATGGACCCAGTAATATTCAGCGTGTATAAGCAGGCAGCACATTGCCATTTCATTATTCCGGAGTTTAATTTCCAATGCATTTATTTCAAACAAGCATCTGTTTAGTAACTTCAAGTAAATTAAACATGATGGGGGGTGAATTTCAGGACAGCAGTTATGTGTCACAATGCACTTGCATACAGTACTCCGCCATAGTGAGCATTAAACGTATCTTAATGCCAGCGTGCCGCACAGTTATCACAGTTAACTTGCTTGTGGTTATTATTCCCCTGAATTGTTTAGGTGATAGCATCTCACTGTAAACACGACAGAGTTGAGAATAGCTCTAATTCCTAATGATGTGTTGACTATCCTCTGTTGTGATGTAAGCGCATACAAAAATAGCCAATAGTTTCTCGTCTTATTTTGTATCCCTCTAAACTGAAGAAGCCATTTACTACAGGTGAGTAGATGTAGCAAGAAAGTGATTCAGCTCTTTTCTGGGGCTGTAGGAGAAAAAAAAAAAACAAAAAACAGCCTTCCATAACAGCATTTTCTGCTAATCATGTTTTAACCTCTCAGTGTTACACAATATTTCAGACTTGTGTGTGACTAACATTCCAATTTACCGAGCTAAAACTACAGGTAAATACTTACTAAGACACAGATAGCACATCAACATTCAGATCAAGGATGTTCCATCTAAATCTGAGTGTGTAGAAGCTCTTTGGTTTCTGCTTTGGAGCAAAAAGTCCAAATATCCAGCAAAGAAAGGTCATAAAAATCATTAGGAGTAACATAGGTCACGCATTTATCATATACTGCATATTGTTTTGGGATTGCTCTACACAGTTTGGATGGATAACATACCGTTATACTATCCTATATGACTTCTATCTGTCACAAACTTCTGCTATAGTTATTGTCAACAGCATTTTCTTAGGCCGGTAGCGATTAGTCTTTGTAATCTCATCATCTGTCCTCGAGTATTTTTGACGGCTTCAGTGATGATTCATCTGCAGTCTATTTCTTCACTAACAACCAGGACACTTTGGGCTGATTCACACAGGCTTATTTTTTCCAGTACTAATTTTTGATAATGTGGGCTCACAAAAACATGGGATAGCACTGCTAAAGAATATCTGGTGCCATGGACTTACAATTTTGTAGTCCAGGAGATCCCATACTTTTTTATTTTAAGACAAAACATAATAAATGTAGTGTCTTCCCAGGACCCAAACTCAGAATAGAAATGTCTGTGCCTCACTCTTTTCCAGTCAAAACAATGTTGGACATACATGTCAATGGTTAGCCCACATTATCCGTGGACAGAATGTCATAGTGTTGGTTGCAGGTAGCATGATAATATATATTTTTGCTTCTAACACTAGCTAGCAACTACAGTCTACTGACCTTTCTACTGTCAAAACTGTCTTTGTAGGAGGAAAAAATCTGTTCACTTTCTCTGAAATTGTAAATGGTTTCACGATGTCTGTTCGATTTGTTCAGTGTTCATCTTTCCTTACTGAGGCCTCTCCTCAGTATTGCAGATGGCTTTGGTGAACCCAGTGTTTATAAATTATTATAAAATTTTATTTTAACATTGTGTCTATGATCAAAAGTGAGGGAATTACAGAAGTTACACTCAGCATGATCTCAGCCAGAGAATGATCAGACAGGCGTAGCACAAAACGAGCTCTATTATTCTATGTCAATCAGAATATTTAATTAATATATCATAGCATTTTACTCTGCCACTGTCACAAGCGCATTTTTGCCCAACCCTACAGTAAGTTTGGAAAAGGCACTAATCATTAAATATAAGAAACAGTTTGTAACATAGCACAAGCAGTAAGATCTGTGGCAGAAAAATAAAACCTTCAAAAAAAAAGCTGGAAGCTGGCTCTAAAGGTGAGTTTTAGCCTCTATATCTACAGTAGGGGCTTCAAGAGACAGCTAGCTTGTTTGCTGATTCAGACATTTGGAGCAAAAAATAAAAAACGCCATCTGCAGTCAGGTTTAAGAGGTGACACTGATAATAAAACTGTCAGAGCATTGTGTAATTTCCCTTATAATATAGGATGCAGAACAATATTTGGTCTTTTAGTGTAACTTGGCTACTTTAGCTAATGTTTGCATCGATATTATGCAGCTTGAGAATTAGGCAAGATAGAGCTCTCAAGTGTGTTTATATATTACAATATCTTTACTATTGTTAAATGCAACTGGATATGTTGACAGTTTAACCCATAAAGACCCACGCATTGACCGTCAACCAAGCTACTACTGCTTCTACTGATCTAAACTGTTGATCCAGTAATCATATCAATCCATGTAAAAAATGGGTGCAAAATGCAGTTTGTCATCTTTTCATAGTAATCAGATATGACTTAGATCAGGGGTGTCAAACTCATTTTAGTTCAGGTGCCACATTCAGCTAAATTTGATCTGCAGTGGGCCGGACTAGTGAAATAATAACATAATATATAAATAATGTCAAATCCAAGCTTTTCTTTATGTCTGACAGTGAAAAAAGTAAAATTACATCATGAAAATGTTTACATCTACAAACTATCCTTTCAAACAATGTGAATAATATAAACAATCTGAAAAAAAGTGTAATTTTAACACTATTATGCCTTATCATTCCCACATGTACTTTATAACTTACAGATACACAAAATATTTAGTAACAGGTGGAATATTATTAAAATTGCACATACTTTTCAGATTGTTC
>JAQQZY010000020.1:28279550-28302859 GCA_030068375.1 Ostorhinchus rueppellii
GGTGTTGCAAGCTAGCTCTGGTAGCAATTAGCACAACAAATTTCGCTGATGTTAGCAATGCATGTCATTTGATTCATGACTGATACAATGCCTAGGAACGCGAGCCCACTGTGAATGTTCCTGGGGAGTTGTGACCTTGTTCAAATGCCATTTTGACTGCGTTACTTATGTTATTTTTGAATGACCACGAGAATTAAAATTCCCCCCTCTGATAGCCTCAGAATGGCCCGTTTTATTGCGATTTAAAAAAAAAAAAAAAACACAACTCGGGGGTGTACACAAGTGTGTACACCCCCGAGTTGTGGTTGTCGTACACAATTGTGCGCCCTAGTTCAAATAATTTCTAGAAAAAGCCCTGAATGTACTTAGTTACATTGCAACCGAGCATAATTCTAATAACGTGAATGTCACAGAGTAAAATTTGGTGTATGTAAAGTATGGGATATACTGTGCAGCCTCCAACGACCATGTCAAATGTTGTCCAGATGAGCACCAGACGCTGTGCACACGACTACTGATTGAACTGTTCTTGTCAAGTACATTTTTAATCTGAAGTCAAAAGTTCTTGATTATAAAGCCGTGTTAAAATCTATGAGAGATGCGGAGTGATTGATGATGTGATATGTTGTTGAAAAACCGGCAGTTTCAGTGGCATTAGATCAAACAGAAGATTTTTTATTTTTTCTCAGTCACTGCTCTCTTCTTCATCACAGCCATTACATTAGTGACACCAGCAGTGGTGAATAAATAATGCCTGCTGTTCGGATGTTTAAAATCACGTTCATCAGAAAGACAGAATATCAATGGTGATCATCTAAATCCCTCATGGCGTGCGTGTATTTCTTCATTTTCGACACATTATCAGTCTTCCCTCTAGCTTTTTTTTTCCCCCCTGAACCAATGCAAGAAGATAGATTCTTAAAGAAATAATGTAGCTGGTTCCACAGTTTTATTTCTGTTTTTCCACATGAAAAAGTGCAGCTTGGACAGACACCAAACCTTGCACTGAGCAGAAACTGCAAAGAGGTAGACTTTCCTTGTGGTTCTGAATCTCTGTAGTACCTTTTTTTTTTTTTTTTCATCCTCCGTGTTTAACTCCCCTTCCTTCAGTGGCTCTGTAGGCAGCTGGGAGCCGCCCAGCAGGGGGATTCTGCTCACACTTGGCAGCTTAAAAATTTAATGAGACTTTTACTTCACACATCATCCTCCTCTCTTTACAGCAGTGGAGATTCTGCTCGCTGATGTCCTGACACGCCTTAGTGCAAAAAAGCCGGATGATAAACAAATGTGGCAATGAATGCTTAGCCAACAGGCCATAGGATTCAGGTGTCCTACAGAGAACTAGTGGGGGATGAACTCTGAGTATAATACCCTTGGAAAAAAGTTTTGCAGAGTGAAACGTGCAATAAAAGAGACTAGTCCAAGTCTGTTTACAGGTCCAGACAGGTTATTTCACAATAAATTATACTCCAGCCTAGTTCAGGGGGAAATAGAGACTGCATTTGTTTACCTTAACACTTTCACAATCCTAGGGAGGTAAAATATTCACTGTCTAATAGGGACCGTCCTTTATATTCTGGTCCTGCCCTGTTCTGGACTAGACTCTGCCAAAGTGAAACCTTATAGTAAAATTCATCATGCAAATAGTAAAATACTAAACAGACGCAACAAACAAAGACTCTAAAGCTTTAACCATTTAACCCTGGAGGTACTGAGCTTAATTGTACTTTACAGTAATCAGGAGCTGTTACAGAAATGCACACTAAGATTGTTGCACATCTAATTAAAAATGCATGACCCCCAATCAGGGAGAAGATGCAGCTCTTTCCTCTCAGTCCAAAACAAAAGACCAAATATGTAGACAAATGGCCTCCCAATAGTCCTTCTACACAGTACTTCTGTTGCAGGAATATTTCACTTTAACTGCAGAACAATGTCTGTGTAAACAAAATGGTGGGATCACTTGGTCCCACCTTTATCGCAGCTCTGTAACGCCTCTGGAGGTAGTAATAGAGCCCTGATAAAGGTGGAATCATGACTCCGGAACACTGTGTCAAAGGAACACCTCTTGTTCCACAACCAAGATGTCGTTTTGATGATGTATTACATGTGTGACCCCTGCGCCTGGGGATTTGAAAATGAGCATAGGGCGTGTACAGTAAACAAACATATCTATGCGACCGGAAAGATGTCGAACTGGGGAGACGCTAAGATCCGCGAATTGTTGTCACTTCAGGCACTGGACTCTATCCTTGCTAACATTTGTGATACGGTGAACGATGGACTGACTCTGTAGAGCAGGGGTGTCAAACTCACTTTAGTTCAGGGGCCACATCTTCCCAATATGATCTGAGGTGGGTCAGACCAGTAGAATAATAACATGTAAATATTGTCACCTCCATACATTTCTCTGTTTTACAACAAAAAAAAGTGAAATTACGTGATGAAAAACTTTACATTTACAATCTATCCTTTAAAAAAATGTGAATAACATGAAGAACTTTGAAAAAACTGATATTTCTTAAGATCAATAAGTTACATTTTTACAATATTCTGTCGCAGTTTATCATTTATAAATCTGCATGACAACTTACAGACCACAGTGGATCTACAAATACACAAAACATTTAGAA
Organism: Ostorhinchus rueppellii; assembly: GCA_030068375.1. Classification (NCBI taxonomy): domain Eukaryota; kingdom Metazoa; phylum Chordata; class Actinopteri; order Kurtiformes; family Apogonidae; genus Ostorhinchus; species Ostorhinchus rueppellii. Next base: position 28,282,184 of record JAQQZY010000020.1, read on the forward strand.
ACAGGAAGAAAATTGGTCACATTACACCTAAGTCTCTTGAGACATTTCAAGTTCATATTTGTTCAGTTTTTTGTGAAAGAAAAGTGTAAAAATGAAACCATTTTCATGTAATTTAGCTTTGTTTTATACAGTAAAACAAAGAGAAGACTGAGTGAGCAGTCATTATTCGTAGGTTATTATGATAGTATTTTACTGCTTCTGATCCACTGGAGATTGAATTTGGCTGAATGTAGAACTGAAGCTAAAATGATTTTAATGTCCTTGGTTGATAGTATTCTAGGTGTAATATTTGCATTTCACAAATTCACCCCATGGGCCAGATTTGGCCCCCAGGCCACATGTTTGACACCTGTGCTGCAGGGGTTAGCAACACCACTATGTTTGGGCTATTTCCAATGCATAAGTGATACGTCACACTCTACGCTGCACTGCGTCACCGCCCCTTTGATTCCAGAACGCAGGTCTGCTGTGTGAAAGTCCAGCCTGTCTCACCTCTGTTACTCCTTTGGCTTGGCTGTAGAAATGAGTCAATAGTGGAAAAAAGGTGGGATCAGCATCTCACCTTTTTTCCGGGATCTCTGTGTAAAAGTGGCTAATGTTTCATGCTATTATAGAGTAGAATCACATCCAGGTCATATAATTATAGTTATCATACATTTAATCCTCCTATCTATCTTAAAACACTGGTGATTCGCCAAAATCTATGTCATGGGGTATAGTTTCTACAGCCTAAAAACCCAGAAAAGGTGTAGATATAAAAGTCCCGTTCCCTCTCAGACCACTTAAATTACATTGTGATGAAAGATAATTATGGGAGTTTTGCTCTGGGACCGCAGCTTTAAGATGCTTTGTTTTTTTCTCTTTAGGATAAGAAGGATTGAATTATAAACTTATGACTAAAGGGTGTCATTGAATGTAGAGATTAGATTATTTTGCGTAACAATAATAAGAATTTCATCATCCTGTGAACCCTCGAGACATTTAAATCCAACGTATTCAGAGCTGTTTGTTGCGTTGCTTTTATAAATGGTGGTGTTTTGTCTCTTGGCTCATCCAGTTCATTGAATAGTCATACATTGTTCTCAATTACCAGGAGGAATGTGTTCCTGCTGTCACTGGACAGTAAGAAGCACAAACAATTAGTCACTCAGCTGGCTGGACTGCAGATGTCAGCCAGCTTGACAGTCTGACAATTAGTCTGTCAGCCATTTAGACAACCTTTTAGCCATCTAGTGTGCTAGTAAGTCAGTCAACCACCATTTAGTCAGGGAACTAACCAACTGGCCTCTCATGCAATTGCTCCTGTGATTCAACCCCAAAGCAAGCAAGGTAGGAAGGCCTTAAGGGGGATATTGGGAAGAAAATAGGAAAGGATAAAATCCATATGTTACAGTTGAAAGGTCCAGTGGGTGTCTCTAAACATCTCTGGCAATCTCTAGATGTGTTCATTAGCAGAACCCAACACCATGCATAGAAAGGAAAAGCCGTTCTGTAAACTGCAGCGTCTCTCTTCAGCTAACATTACAGTTATTATTTCCAACTGTTCATCTTAAGAGAGCAGCTGAGCTCCTGCCAGATCATACCCACATCCAACCAAACCGACAAATACCCCTTCAGCCCTTCAACCCCCCCCCAGCTTCCAGCCTTCAATCCAGGCACCAGTGTTATTGACAATCTTGCATCAATTTCAGGGGGGGCTCTTATCAAGAGTGACTCACAACCTTTCTACATTGTCAGATCAGAGTAATATTTCGGCCTTTCATGTGGATCGATTGGCCGGTTTGGGGGCACCAAGGGGAGGAGAGGCGGAGCACACAAAAGGTCAACTGTAGTGCTAAATCATTTGAAGATTCTTAATGAAGGGTGTGTGGCAGACACACCTGCTGGTTTCATTATTGGGCTGCAGAAAGAGATAATAGTCTTGATAAAGGGATGGATGGCCAGAGCCACATGAAGGAAGAGACACGAACACAGAAAGAGGACAGAATGACAGAAATTGCCCTAAAAAGCAACATTTTCTTCGAAGAACACCTTCACCAAGGTCAATAGATGCTTGACACTACCACTGCCAATTGTAGCTCTTATTTCAAAGCAGGGTACATGACAAATCTTTTAACCTTAACAGTGGAATAAGGGAGCACCAAGGTTACATATATGTACCGATGGGGGAAGGCTGCGGGAAAATATAAAGTATTTATGTCATGCACAGCGAGCTTGCTTTGCCCCGAGTGACTTTGTACATATGTTAAACACTGATTGAAGGAGCTGAGGGTTCCTGCCTGCACATCTGCCTGCAGAGCTGTTCAGTCAAAAAAAAAAAAGTAGAATATTTTTGTTCTTTACATATCTCTGCTAGGTTCATGATTCCGTATGCCAGTCACAAAGTAAAGAGGCACGATTCTCAGGTACAAATGTGGAATAATGTTGTGTCTAGAATGCCAGAAAGTCTGACATGCAATTAGAGGAGCTCAGTGTGTACTGATGTTAACTCTGGTTGTTGTTACTAATGAGCACAGCATATTAAAAAATCAGAAATAATAAGCAATAACATTCTTTATGCACATGTATTGGACTTTTTAAGCCTTTTAGTAGCGGCTGTGTTTTAATACGAAGCAAATCAGAACAGTCATACATGCAAATTATTTCCTCAGGGTTTATACGCATTAAGCCTCTCTATCTTGTGATGTCTGACTGTTTGCATTAAAGGTGTTTGCATTAAAGCAAGGTCAAGTGTCCATGCCTTCCTTCTTCTGATTTTACTCCTTTTTTTTTCTGTTCCCACTTCCCCCCTCAGGGTGCTTCTTCCAGCTTGGTGGTCAAGTTTGCCGACACAGATAAGGAGCGCACCATCAGACGTATGCAGCAGATGGTTGGGCAGTTTGGCATCTTCAACCCAGCCATCGCCCTTCCCTTCAGCACCTACAGCTCTTACGCACATGCGGTGAGTTGGAAAAGACATATGCTGCACACAGTAGAAGTCAAATGGTCACATATTAAGTTGTTAGAGCATTTATACACAAGGCAGATTTTATATCTGTGTTCACTCAAACTAGAACTCTTTGGTTATGGGCAAGAGGTTATATTAAAGTCCACGTATTCAGCATTAATTAGGTGCTTTTTAGCATGCAGTACATGTAAGTGGAATGTTGGCTCCTTATTAGTCATTATGAAAAACTCATTCTGCCTTATTATTCTCTCTGTATATAAGGTAGTTGTGGTACATGAAGTAGAATACAGTATGACCATCTCATCAGACCTACGCTCTGCAAAACTGCCCATGTCCTTTATCGTGATGATTTCATATTATATATTATAAATTACCTGGGAGACATCGGCTATAATTATTGCAATATAATTTTATATTTGAGTATAATTGTGATAATTATCACTGTGATCCTATATTTAAAAAATGTTAGATTATCAAGTAAAACAAATCGTCTCAGCATTTTATCAGAAGACTGTCAAATTCTGACTTTACACATTCTATAAAATCCGTTTTCCTTAGGAACACAAATCAATGATTGGCTCGTAGGGAATTTTTACCCATGTAACCCAACTTTACTAGTATGTCAATTAAAAGTGAATAAAGTGTCACCTAAACTTCAAACTCACCCTGCTCTATACAGTTCTTCAGTATGTGAATCTCATTTATTTTATCCAAATAAATATCCTGCGAAGAGTCGTGATGCAGTTCATTTAAAATTTGTGGTCCAGCTTTAATACAGTGTGATAAATGTGCTGAAGGCAAACGTCCAAACTGCAAACTGAACAGCAGTTTTCTACAAACAAAAGCCACAGAATCAGATAAACAGTTGTTTTGTGGCGCGACTGTAGCAATGCCAAAGTTGCCACTTGTGTTTGACTTTAATCCCTGCTCAGCAAATCAGTGTATTGACAAGGTATGACCACTGTGTGCCCTTTCTTCTCCGTTTTGATCTTTCTTTGACATAATTGTAGGTGAAAATTAGCTTGTTGAACTGTGATCACAGTCATCAGCAACGCTCCTTCCTTCCCTTCTACTTAAGCAGTGCTGCCATGGCATTATAGCCAGGCTTTCACTACGCTCAGCACGTAGACACACACACACACACACACTGCGTTAGCTGGTTCCCCTCAACCCCTTCATCAGCTTTTGCCTGCTCTCCCACACACACACACACACACACACACACACTGTACAGGCCCCTCACCCTCCCACCCCCAGGCCGTGGCACCGTACACACAGCAGACCCCCGGCTCTTTGATGAGTTCAGACAGCCTATGCAGCCCGTCTCACCATGCACCCCCTCTACGTTCTATTACGCTGCTCCTCCACCCCCTCCCACTGTCCCTCCCTCTGGGCCCAGAAGATGCTTCAGGGTCCACAGTTGATTCAGAATATTCCACGGCCAACTTATCTGACACAAACTTTCCTCTTCCCTGCTGAGGCAGAGCACATGTGTACACACAGACAGGGACGCACACATACGCAAAACCTGCTTGAAGAGCATCAAAATTAATTTGAGAAAAGCTTTCCATCCAATCCGCAGATAAAACCTGGGCATCTGTCACCACACACTGCATAAATACACACAAACAGCAGCACAGTATTTATTTACAGAGAAGGAGGGACACAAATTCATTTCATCTCAACTTATTTGGATGTAAAAGTTATATATTTCTGCTCTTTCTAAATGCCAGAATTAATTGTTGACGTTAACCAGGTCTTGGGGGCTTATCCATTTCCCTCATTTTCATATCACAGCCATGGGACCCAGTGTGAAATGTGCAAATTGACCATCCCAGAGTAATTGCGAGGCCATCTCTTGTGCTCTCTCCAGTAAAACTCCCACCTTCATTACCATTCATGAAATGCAGCCCTTTCCCAGGAAATGTGGAGAAATGCAAATGTTTAAGGGGTGGTGGAGGCAGTGGCGGTCTGCCGGGAGACCATTGTACCCTGCTCAGGTTGGCCATGACTCTTATTTACGGTGGCAGAGACCCGTGTCGACTCATACAGGCGCACACAAGAATGTACACACTCACGCTCTGTGCAGCAAATTCTCTTTCTCTCCCCCCTCTCTCGCTCTTCTCCCTTCTCTCTTGCATTCACACATATAATATGACAAAGAGCAGGATGATGCTAGGAAATTGAGTTCCGAGTGAAAGTAACAAGGGCACGGGGGATACTTCAGCATTAGAGAGAATCAATTACCATTAAATCTAAGGGAGAAATTGCACGTATGTGGTTTCTCGACACAAAGATTATGCAGCATGAATGATGTTAGTGAAGGTGAATTTCTCCTTGTATTAGTATTATGAATCACAGACACTGTGGATGCCATATACCTGCATATAATGAATTCAACAACATAAACCAAGTCGGTGGAGAAACTCCGAGGCAAGGCAACCTTGGAGATAAACTCACTCCAAGTTGGATAAAGTAATGAGTGCACAAGAGGCATTAATGGATTATCAGCAAGGATCTTGTTTTCATATCTTAAGCTAAAGAGTTTTTTAATGAATCTAAATACTGTTTCGGACTGCTAGGTACGTAATAATGTGGAATAAAGGGAAGTATTAGTTATCTTAAATGTGGGTGTCCAGCTTGTGCTCTGTTTATGATTACATTACAGTCACCGGTGCTGGCTGCATGCACATGGTGTGCAGCCTCCATTCCCCTGTAGCCAACCAATGTGCTGAAGTGATACGATGAATGTTTCTTTACGGCAAGATAAACTACACATATTCCCCCAAGACGAAAAACCTGCAGTGACAGAAAAAGGACTTTATCTCCAAAGACACACTACATGTTCGCCTACTCTCTACATACACTGGCCAAGAGAAGAGGAGGTGGCACAGTATAGAATACAGACGTGGGGAGAGATGGTATATATAGCTATAACCAGGGAGTACAGTAAATGGTAAATTCAAAGAGCTACCTCTCCACTACAGCAGTGGATAGGATTATAGAGTTGAGCTGACAGCCAGTAAATTGGATTTTAGTCAAACCAGGAGAAGGAGGGGGCTCTGAACACAAATTGGAGGGGTACAACACTGACAACATATGCCAAAAATGAGAAATGTGCCATTTTCACGACAGACACAGACACTGGTGTGCTCTGACAGGAGACATCCTATTTGCAAAAAGGTGATTTCATAAAATACAAGCAGAAGGGGAAGCGACAAACCGAGTTTCCATGTTTTGTTCCAATGTTAGTGAGTGATAATAGTTCCCCATGAATCTCTGAACGCACGTAATAAAACCAGCTTTTATTACCTTTTGTTTTCCCCTTCAAGAAGCAAACAGCATATTTGTACACAATTAGATTTGATTGAGTCACTTTTCTTCCCTTAGCTGCTAAAGCCTCCTTCTGAAGACAGCCATTTTAGTTGATTTTCTTGGTCTCTTTTAGGTGGAGGACTACATGCTGTGTCAGAGGACAAGAGAGAAGTTTTAGATTTAAAGGCACCTCTAGCTCCATGCCTCTCTTGCCTCCCTAAAAGATGCATTAGACTGAGAGTGAGGTAGATAAATGGGAGGAGAGAAAATGGTTTAACTCGGTGCTAATAGTGACAGTGTGTGGGTGGATGAGAGGGAGGATGATGACTGTAAACTCACATTAGGAAACATCTCCCCCTGTTGGAGGGATTCACTTTGGAACAGAGCCGTTTGCAACACAGCACATGAGAAATGATGGTAAAAGATTACTGCATCATTTGGCGGCACTGTAAACTGCTCAGACACATACTCACACACACACACACACATACATACACGAGCATCTGTGACCTGGTTTGTGTGAAGCGACTCCTGATAGCTCCTGCAAGGGTCTACACATGCACACATATGAAGAAGTGCATCAGGGATGTGAAAAACTATTAAAATCTTTCTGAGGAAATATAGTCTGCTAGCACGGAGGTAACAAATGAGGCCCTTGAGCTTCAGTGTTCTGTCTTCAGTCTTGTAATCCACCTCATTGACCCACTGTCTCGCTCTCCCTCTTATTTTTTCAACCTTTTTTCACCCCCTCTCTCTTCTCTTTGTGTCTCTTGCTCTCTCTATCGCCGGCTGGTTGGTGCTATAAGGGGTCACATGTGACAGTGCAGTGCTCAGAGTCGGCGAGTCACAGAGCAGCGCTACAGAGATAATTGCCATGTGATAAAGAGGTGATTGCCTGCTGGCACCAGGGGAGAGTAATGCCATCAGGTTGCAATAAAAAAGCAGATGTCTGACACTAAATGAATGCCGCCGAAGCCCGGGCAACTTTCTTTGCACCCTTTCATCTCGCACACTTCGCTTTTGTCCCTCTTGTTTCTATCGGCCTTTTCTTCCCCCCGTTCCTTTCTATTCAAGAGGAAGCAGAAAAGGTTGCGTCTGTGATGATGAAGACTCAGTTCTGCTCATTCTCTACAGGAGACATTTTCCATCCACTGGGTAGCACATAAATAAAGAAATGGGAATGGCTTTTGAATGTAATGCCTTTGAAATTATTAAAAGGAAGAAGAAAGCAGAAAGTAAAATAGAAGGACTTTGAATATCTCTGTCAACACAACCACCCTCCTTTCTGCTCTTTATTTTATTTTTTATCAGCGCCAGTTTGTATTAACCACAGCATTCTGACATAATTACATGCTTGAGTTTCCAATTTGCTCCATTTTAATTTGGAACGAAGCATCAATGAATGCCAGAGTTGTTATCCATGACAATCTGACGGATGGCATTAAGCATTGCATTATCTAAGACATGCATTTGGATAGAGTGTCGTATTTTGGAGGCGCTAGTATTCACTCGTACTCCATTATTACTCCATCAAGTGCTGCAGCTTGTATAAGGCAAACGAATGGGCTGCAAGCTTATTAGAGTCAGCGCTAAGTCTGTAGTCCACACTGAGAAAAGCCCGAAGAAAGACAAAAACCAGTGACAGTGCATTTATTCTGTAATACCAGCTCAGCCAGACCCTTCATTCTGAAGTCCAACCTTATTCACATCCTAATAGGGGGGCAGTCACAGCGTTGCCAAAGCACGGGAGCCCCAGCTCCTCTAGACCTCTTTGTTTGTTTCTGTGTCTTGCTTTTGTTTAGCTTCTTGTTCCCTCGCTGTCTTTTGCAGCTATGCCCCCTTAAAGGCTCAATTCATCTTATTTGGAAAGGAATGGATGATCCCCATTTGTCACGTTGATAAAATTATGCAAATGACAAAAGGCGTTAATAGATAGCAGTGGCAAGGCATGTGGTTAATGGATGAGATGCCAGTGCTGGGCATTCTACAGCGGGACAGCCACTTTCAGGTTACCTGACAGGGGCACTGAGGGAAAATAATTGGCTTTTCCGTTGCAGTGTCCCCATGCAAATCCAAGCAGAATGCCATTTTATACCTCCACTGTCTCACAATATCGTCATTAGCATTAGTGCCACTGGCAGAGGAATTTGATTTCTGCTTATACGAGTCTCAGGCCACGGCCATCAGCAGCTCCCCTGACACATACAGTAGCAGCTATGCAGTATTAAACAGATGCAGAGACAAGGCCAAGAGGTTGGTCCAGCTGTGTTTGTATTCCTATACCACACAGGTCTGCATGCCTGATGGGCAGCTACATAGCCTACAAAAGATTATTGATTGCCTAGATAAACCCACTGGTTCACAAGCTGCAAAAGCCATTGTACAATGATGGATTTTCTTTTGAATTAGGCATTCAGCATGTGGTTTGCACAGGGAGAATTTAAGCTGAGTGTGGAAACTTAAATAGACTGGATCTCTCTTCATGCATCTGTGTGTGCGCGGTGCAGAGCAGCGGTGCATGTGAACATGTCCTATGCATATGAATATATTGTTTTGTTGTTTTTATTTTCTTGTCAGACTGTCCAGAAGGTGACTATCAACTGTGTGACATTGCAGTTTTATGACTCATAACTGCATTACTAACATGGCTCGGAATCTGAGTTTCTAGCTACGCCTGCTTTCAAAATATTGTTTTAATGACTCGGCCTGGATTCTGTAACTTCTCCAAACAAACCAGAGTCCAGTTACTCACTAAAGTATATATTAAAACTTTTCTGTTGCAAAAGGCTGTGGTCACTTAATTAAGTTCTGCCCCTAAACACAACTTCTGTTTTGAAAAAAAGAGACAGGCCGAGTGGCTTTCGACTGAATTCTAAAATAACACAGACATTGTTCAACTCCAGGTGAATGTCAGGCTACTGCAGCAATAATTACAAATACGACAGAAAAATTACAGAAGAGTCCAGGGGAAAACAGGAGAAAGCAAGTCATCTTTGTCATTTCTATACAGCCGGGCATGGTTTTGTGAAGTTTGACAATTCTAAGGAAAAATTGCAACTCTACTGCAAACTTTGCCTGTTCCCTGAACACAGAGATAATGTGCACATGTCAATGCCTTGATTTGTATGAGCCCAACAGACAGCTATTAAATCGTTTCTGCAGCTGGTGACAGGCCTCCTGCTGGGAGGATAGACAGATTCACTAAACATAGGTTGACAGGCTTCTTTTTTCTTCCCTTTCTTTTATTCCGCTCTACTTTCTCTGTACTTCCCATGCACTATCCATCCATCAACCTCAACATACATCCCTCCCTCTGTTCTTCCCTGGCTATGTTTCTCTCTCGCTCTGCTCTCTGGCTTCCCTCTCGTGCCTTTGTCTGACTCTTTCCCAACTTGCTATACTTTTCATTACCATCTGTCCTCCCCTCACCTCACACCTCTTCTCCCTCCTGCTCCAACCCTTCCTCTCCTCTTCCCATCTCACCCTGTCCCTCTTCTTTAGCTAATGCAGCAGCAGGCAGCCATCATGGCAGCAAGCCACGGGGGTTACCTCACGCCTAGTGTGGCTTTCCCAGCCACGCAGATCCACCAGATGGGGGCGCTCAACATCAACAGCCTCCCACCCACCCCCATGACCCCGGTGTCGGGTGAGTTTCATCAAACCCTGGGTGAGCACTCAGTTTCATTCCCTTTCCTCTAGTGAGCATGTGTGCATTCATGGTGCGAGAGGAGATCAGTGGTGCTTGTGTTACTGTGTCACTGCACGTGTGTGTATTTTTGGTAGTGTGTTTGTATGAGGATATTGTAGGGGATCAACTTGTGTTTTTGATGATGTCTGTATAAATATTTGCGTGTATGTGTGCACAGCGTGAGGGAAAAAAAGTCGAGCTGCAACAAGGCCAAAAGACAGTGCCCACACAGTGGTAATCCAAAATTATTCCACTGGAGAAAAGGGAAGACTAAGATGAAAAAATCCGTCCAATGGATTTGCATGTTTATGTTGTTTGTGAATTCAGAAAATTTGGAGAATAGTAGCAGCGGAATAAAGAATATCAATAAGTAAGTTTACAGATAAGGCGCTAATTTCCCCGTAGTATTTTGACCTTGTGCTTTGAAGCACTTGCGCATGATCTGCATGCAGTTGGTTTTGTTTTCCATAACAAACACCTCCTATGCAGATACGTTACAGAGGAAAGGGAAGGACTTTGAAATACCTACCCACTGCATAGCATTTGCTTATTCAGCAGTGCTTCATTTTCCTTGAGACAGAGGAAACTTCAAGATTCTCCACTGAACAAAAGCATGAGCTGAAATAAATAATACAGTATCCAAGTCTTTGTTGTGCGCCGCTCACCTACTTTGTCAACACTGCAGTATTGAGTTTTTAAGGTGATGACTTTGGTAACTTTAAACCAATCCGTGCAAGAGAGAACTGCCATCAGAGCAACAAGGACTATTTTAGTTTTTTTCTTTATATCCATCATCAGCTTTGAACTACAAACTTACTGCACTGTATCAGATTTTTTGTTTTTGCTCTGTGGTTTCTGTGTGAGAAGAAAAAATATTCTCTGAAGTTGAAGTTGTGTTCAGCTTTTCATCCAAAGGCACAAAAAAAGGATATGTTTCTATACGCCTATTTACTTAATTCAAAACAGACATAAATTTATACACACTGGACAGGAAGCAGGACATCTGTGGAAATAGAAGCTTTTCATCAAACATATCATATCTGCACCTCAAGCCAAAGGAACACATGTACACAAAGTGAAATGAGCATGGCGTACCAGACGACAGTGTACAGTACATCTGCAATCACTTTCAACGTCGGGCAATATATCTAAAGAGGAGATCCATTTGTCACATATTCATGGTGATGTTTTCAGTGCAAAGTGTGCACTTTTGGGCAGGCATAATCAATCAGAGACAGTGATTAAAAGTAGAGCTCAGTCTTGCTGAGAAGCATCTTATTTTGATGGGTAAAAGCACTGACAGTATGGCAATTCACATCTTTGGGTTCAGCATACATACCTGTTTTTGCAACACAATAGTGCTGATGAAAGACAGTGCAACTGGATTGCGAGAGGCTGTGTGTGTGTATGTGTGTGTGTGTGTGTTGCACTCCTATGAATGTGTGTTTTGGAAGGCGAAGGGATGGTTGGACTCGACTCTTATTGTTTGCACTGTTTGTATGTCTTTTTCCATAGCCCACAGAAAAGTGAAATCATTGCTTTTATTGTGAAATAAATATTGTTGTTGCTTCTGCTTTTGTTGTTATATATTCTGTAAAAAAAACAAAACAAATAAAGCTACCCCTATACAGGAACATTACATTTTATTCAGTGGTAATGCTTGGAGTAAACAACCAACGTTAGAAAGAAAAGAAAGTCGTTTGTTTGCAGATGTGATACAAACAAAGGAAGATGAGAAAGCATCTGTTAACAGACATGTCACTGTGTACGCCACTGTCATGTGATTACCTTTTATTACTGAATCTCGTATATTATTAATCCTTGAATGAAAGCAGTGCTTTCTCGCATTTTCAAGAACCACCATGAATATGAAATGTTTTATTTCCTCCTTTTTTCATTCATTAATTTCAGCGTTGCTGCTAGCAGCTGCAGGAGCTCACTGGTTTACACAGCTATTTTCCCTCTCCTTTTTCACACTTGTGGCTATGACTTATTTAGTGTTCATTGAAGGAATACATAACATTACTGGCAAGGCTGTCTGTATAAGTAGGCCAGCAGACTCTGACACTACTGAGAGACTTAAGTTTGATGTTTGCCATGAATCAGTGAAATAATTCATTGTAATATCAGAATCTGTTTTAGGGTCTGGCAGCAGAGTGCTTCTGTGCTTCAACAGAGCTTTAATTTATGCATTAAGTTGTCTCATCAGCCAAATAATATCAGAAGATAAATCTGTAAATCTTGACATTTGGCGACTCTGTGAAGGTAGAAAGTTTAATGTCCCCTTTCCTTCCAATGTGAGAGCAATAGCCCGTTGATAGCTTTGCCGCCGTCTCTCTGAATTGCGCGTGCCACTCTCCATTAACATAAAACTCCAGTAGTAGTTTAACAGATGAAAACCCCTGCCTGATCTTGAGGTAAAGGAGCGACATTAATCTTTTATTTAAATGATCAGTATAACCTCTGCAGCATAAAAACTCTTGTTTGTGACAGCAAGCTGAAGTACAAAGAGGCTCAGAGGTTAAGGGTGTTACTCTGAAAACAATGAGACATCCATTTGATCAACAGATGCAACGCATTTAAGCTTGATGGTGCATAAGCCGTTTGCCAGATGGTTCAGCTGATTAGAGCATGTATCCTTACAATGATGCATGATGATGCTTTTTGAAAATAATGTTCACCAGGTGCCGCTCTCTGAGCGCTGCAGAAGAAATAAAAGTTAAACAAAACAAGGGAGAGAGTGAGAGAGACCTGGGTGGAACAGGAAGAGAGAGGCAAGGAGATAAACACAGTGAGGGGTGGGTGGGGGATGGGAGGGACATGGAGTGAGATGCAGATCCTGCTGGGTGTATGTGGTGAGGAACACATAGTGTCAGGGATCCTTTGTTAGGATGTGAGAAGTGTGTAATCAAAGTCACTCTAATGTTGTGTTGCATGGTGCTGCTGTACTCTGAGGACGTACATGCACAAGTACATGTTACAGAAAGTCTAGTGCAGATGCTCCACAGCCAGAGACACTCAGACTGCCTGGATCCCCACTGGATTCAAGTGTGGTTACATCATTGATGCAGAACATTTCCATGGTGACAAACACCGTGAAGCTAATGACCTGTTTGACGTGGTGATCTTTCTCCATGTGTGCACCTGTCTGCTGTGACACATCTTATACAGATGTGCTAAATGTAATGACCAGTTCCTAAACAAACAAAGGCTGCAGACACTTAAGTCTGTGACAAAATATCTAAGAAGATTTATGTTTGGAATGAATGAAGCTTCTGATCCACCAGCCAGGTTCTGTCGGATGGATCAACTGGGGAAATTAAAATGTGTGTCTTAATTGTATAGTGCGTTTCTTTACCTTCAGTACACACTTATCCCAAACTGTTCAGATTTGTTGAATTTGCTCTTTTAAGACTAGATCTAGGCTTTTGGCCAGACCTGATCTGCTTGAGCAAAACTAAGCCTTACAAGCTGCCCACTTGGTCTGCTCTGGGACCTGAAAGCCAGGCTGGTTGGCATGGTCAGTGCATTGTATGTATGAGCCTCAGGGGTGCAGCAGACAGCACTAGAGGCTTAGCAGACTGGAAAGTAGCTGTAGTGAGTACTAAAGGTTAATGATTCAGATTTAATATAGTCCTCTTTAACATTAGCTAAGGATGATTCGCTAAGACTATAAAAATATTTATTAGAAATCAATTGTTTATATGCATTCTACTGTACATTTTATTGGATATAGTACAAGTAGCTGTAGATACAGTTGGATGTAACACATTTGGGCTTTTTTAAATTGAAAAATGTAGACTCAGTCTCAGTGGGATATAAAAAAAAAGGGCAATATTCCCAGAAACATTGAGGCATGATTACTTTCAATTTCATAAACTGATACAAAACAAAACGATATACAATTGTGGCTTGTGCAAAAGTGTGGGCACCCTACTCACTCACTACTTAGTAAGCGCCCCCTTAGCAGATGCCACAGCATGCAACAACTGTTTGTAGACATAGAAAAGTCTTTCAGATCTTGTATTTGGGATTTTTTCCCATTCTTCACTGCAAAACATTTGTACTTGTACATGTTATGGGTCATTTTGTTATTCAATCCGTTCTCTTTTAAGATTTAAGGTTTTTTTTTAATAGAAGGTGGGATGTTCATTTTCAGAATTTGCTGGTTTAGTCAGATCAATCCTTCCCTCTTTAATGTTTCCTTTGCCATTGGCTCTAAAGTGCTCCCATACTTAACAGGAGCTCTTTTCATGAAATGCTTGCTTTTTTTTTTCTCAAAACTTACTTTTTTTTATTGTGGGCAAAGAGGTACATGAAGATTTCAACTTCATCAGTCCACAGCATTGTTTCCAAAGCATACATTTAACGTCGGATTTTATGCTGAGTTTGCAGTTCCCTCGTACAGACTCTTCCATGAAGGTCTTTTTTTGCAGGTATTGCTGCACCACCACTCCTGAGTTTGCTAAATCTTCTTGCAGTCATTTTTTTTTTTACCAAATGGAGGTTTTGATTTGCCATTCTGACCCCTCTACTGCCATCTCTTAATTATATTTTGCACTGTGGGAACTGCAAGCTGAAAACGTCTCGCTATCTTCCTGTTGCCGTCCTCTGCACTGCGGGCATTGACAACTTTCATTTTCAGAGTCTCACACAGCTGCTTAGAGGAACCCATGGCTGCTGAGTGTTTGCACAAGGTTTGAAGAGTCAGTGTTTAAAAGCTTTGAAATTGGCACCAGCTGACACTTCCACATGACAACAGTTGACATGTCTATCAAACTGAGGAAGATCTGACCCTGCATAAAACCGGAATTTGACACTTGGGAATGATTGGAGTCCTTAGCCACAATGAATGATTTTAATACATTTGTTTTATTTGTAGAGTTACGGGTAAGTAAACATTGCAGGTAATATGTTTTTTCCATACTCTTTTTGCGTTTTTTTTTGTTTTTTTTTTAATTAAAAATCTCCAAATATTGCTATTTTTCAAGGGTCGCCCAAATGGTCACATGTAACGCACAATTTGTTACAATCCTTTTGTTTCAGTCATATTTTACATTTCTTTCATGTCATTTTTTATTTACTTTAGGAACTGTATTTAATGGCACATGGGTTTTGTGGGTCTGTCATCTGGCCTTTGAAAATTCTGCCCTTCCCATATTCATATTTATTATTCACTTTCTAAGGACCAGACAGACATCTTCTCTTTGAGTCTAAATGTATCACATTTTAAATCAGTTAGATGAAAGCATCTGTTTTGAGTGCTTATTACTTGCTCCAGTGAAAGACAGTCCTTGTGCTGGTAATGACTGCACTCTCCACTATGGGTATAGCATTCCTCGTTGATTTGAATGTATAATTAGCATAATAAATACTTCTGTAGCCTGTGAAGACTTCTTTCGTGAGGCAATCATCGCAAAGAGCAAATCAACAGTTCTCTTTAAGAAGCAGCCGGCCAGAATACGAATGTAATTTTGCTTCCATAACATAAAAAATATACGACATACATAGATATATACATATATACATACTGTTTAGCCATGCTGACTCCTTTATTATAGTAATAAAAAGTGTGAAGTGATGGTTAAGAGCTAGCTGTGTAGGCTCTGTAATATGCTGTCCCATAGCTCAGTATTCAGCCATGCCAGAGTCAGGGACAGCACGTCATTATTACAGGCCAATACATGTAGCACACACTGACAGCCACATGTACATTGGCACCCGTGTGTGTGTGTGTGTGTGTGTGTGTGTGTGTGTGTGTGTGTGTGTGTGTGTGTGTGTGTGTGTGCATTGTAAACAGGCTATGAATACAATTTTCCACTATGCAAGAACTACATGTCCATTGAGGTATAAAATGACAACGTCCTGTTATTTTCTAGTTCAGAATAGTAGGAAATTCTTCCCCATATCGACTAGAGAGACAATTTCCAGGGTCTGCTCATGTTTGATTAAAAAAAAAAAAAATGCCATAATGCGACTGTGACAGACGATGGCCACGTAAATGGCCTCCTCATGTAATCACAGCTTTATTGAGCATGGATATTGTCTTTTCCTTATACAATATAATTCTGTGACCGGTACACGGAGGACCCAGCTACTGTAGTTTTTCCCATCAGTTGTGGAATTGCAGTGGGATGGTTTGCTCCATACTTACTGTGTATTAAATGTTTATCCATTCCATTGTGATAACTTGACTGGAATCGGTGGCCCCAAGGGGCAACCGCCATGGCTGGAAAGTGAAGCCATTGCCGAAGGATCTTAATGTGCAAACACCAGACAATGTTTCTTCCTTCTCATCGTGTAAAAATGAAGCAACAATTCCACAGTCGCTGTCATTATGGTTGTCACCTGTCAAAGAATCAAACGTCAAGCTTGACCACTAGGACATATGTTAGTCTCATGAAAAAAGTCAGATTTGGTATAAATGTACTGGATTTAAAAGAGTTTTTAGTCCATAGTGTAGTCCATTTGATGAACATGGATGAATGGGATTTAAGTGTTATACCATAGCAGGCCACCAGGGGGAGATTGAGCTGCTTTAGCTTCATTTTTATTTTTAGATATAATCTGTGGTTTATGTGTACAATAGCACATTTCCTGACATAGTGGCCTTGTCCTTTATTTGTCCCATCTGCAGAGGGTGTCAGGCCTTTGTTTGAAGGAGGCTTGTACTAGAGGAAGATCTGTTTACTAAGTAGAGATGGAGCAACAAAAGCTGGTTTGGATCTGTGCAGTGTTAGAGGGGTTGCACTGCACTTTTCTACAAATGCAACGCTTCTTTAAACTTTACCAAATAAAAGCCTTGTAACATTCCAGTGGATGAAAACCGTTCACCACTTAATAGAGTATTTATTGCTTAAACATTGTTTTCCTTTTGCACTTGTCATTTTCAACTAATGATGAAAAGCAGCTGCAGTGACTGAAATCTAGCAATGACACCTCAGATAAGGGCTTTGGAACTGTAAACAGAAAAAGGCTGGTTTTGTATTTTTTGTTTAACTGTTGTTGTTTTGTTTTTTTTCCATTTTTTACTGTCCAGTTTACAACATTTGTTAGAAAACTGGTCAAAATCAAATCAAACTTTATAACTTTTATTACTTTAAGCCACTTAGTATTATATGAACCTGTTTCATTTCAAAAGTAATCTCCACCAACACTGGCTCCAGTCTGATACTTTAGTCGCGTCTCCTACTCTCAGCCTTTACCACAGATGTCACGTCCAAGTGCTGACCCTGGAACTTATGTAATTGCATGTAAGGAGTTGCACACTTACCACCTTCTACTGCGACTACTACTCCTACTATCACTACAACTGCACATACATAGACGCACGCTTCCACAAGCACTGCTAAGCCTTGGAAAATGAATTTGCCTGATGATGGAGAGGGTGCATTATCTGGCGGTACAGTGGAGTGCGTGTGGCCCGAGCAGACTAGCTGTCTCTAGCCCTCAGAATAGGAGCGGCAGTCTCCTGGGTCCTGGTAGGAGAATGGGCTGAAGCTGCAGTCTAATTCATCACAGCTCCGCAGGAAACAAGCAATCGCGGGGAGGCTTCAAAAAAAAAAAAAAAAAAAACAGTGCAAAAGACACAACAGCTCTCACTGGACCTGGGCAATTCCCCTGGTCACCACAGTTGCCTGCCTGACTGTCAGGCTCCTCATGACTTAAATGCTGAGGCAGGGGAGGAGGCGCAGAAAAGAGGAGAGGAAGAGAAGGAGAAAAGCAATTCCATATGGATGTGTAGGTGTTGTTACTCAGCGGTGGGTGGTTTCTGCGTGTGATGTACAGCATATTTACAGATGCATTAGCATAAATCGAAGCATATGTAATGCGTATACTGGGTCCAATTGTTTACCCGATGTGGATCACCTCTCATAGGGGGTTCTTTACTGAGACACCAGATTGTGGGGATATGGCATGCTGGAGGGTTTCCGTGACAACCTGGGCTTTTCATCCAATCAGGGCGAGGGTTTCCAGATTGAGAGGTGGTCCTCAGGGGAGCTGTACTTCACTGAGCTTGGATGCTTTGCCACGGAGCAGCCCTTTCAGAGAGACCATCACACAGTGAGATTCTGCTCAAAATGGGTACTTTGACGTTCCTGGCATAATTGGAAACACTTTGTAAAGGAGGGTTTTTTAAAATGCATTGAATGAGAGAGGACAGGGAGCATCCAATTTCAATGCTACTCATGAACCATCCTCACGGCTGCCTTTCAAACACGTTCTATATATGTTATGACCCACCCATTTGTCAAACTGCCAGCGGTTATTTTGTCTTTTTAAATGATGTATAAAACTAAGAGGCATCTTTGTGTTTTTGCCACCTGCTCCTTCAAGCAGATCTCCCTCTGTAATCTCCTTCTATCTAGTCCACATCTTTTTTTCCTTTTTTTCCCCCCCTTTTTTTTTTAACCCCCCCCTCTCAGAAGTTGCATAGTGGTTTCATCATCTTGAGCAGTAGGAGCCAGCAGGGTATCGCACAAACACTACAGACAGGCTCATTTTTCACAGGTTGACTTCCCAGCTATCCTGCAGGATGTGTCACGACAAACGGCGGATATGTGACAGACTCACGTCGCACCCGTGTCCTTGCATTAGAGAGGAGATGCAGTGTGGCTCGCGGTCACAAGCTTTGTGTGTTTTGGTGTGTGCGTATGTGTGTCTCTGCTTATGCGAGCAGACGTGCAAGTGTTTACTCAGTATACACAATAAGAAAGCATGTCTGTGTATACACCTGCTTACATCTTATATCTCTAGAACCGTAGAAGTATTTAGTAGTATCAGCAGGATGTAAAGAAAACTATGTAGATAAAGCCGGCGCTTGTCATTCAGTAACAGTAAACCTTTTTTTTTTTTTTTTTTTTTTTTCCCAGCAGGCCTCAGTTCTCCACCAGCCAACATCACCACTTCTGCCGTGCCAAGCATCGTCACGCCCATCGTCAACGGATTCACCGGCATCCCTCATCAGCCCAACGGACACCCTGCTGTGGAGACTGTGTACACCAACGGCCTGCCACCCTACTCCACCCAGAGCCCCACGGCTGCTGACACCCTGCAGCAAGCCTTCACCGGGGTACAGCAATACACAGGTGAGAGCGTATTCCATTTGTTGTTGTATTCTACACTATTTGTAAGGTTTTACAGTCCTCAAATGGAGATGTTTAAATAGATTTACCTCAACTATACAAGGTAACAAGGACTGCATTAGAGGCAGATTTGACTCCTAATTGCTTGATATGGGTGCTTCTATGAAACTGGTCCCTAAAAACAGGACAGAGGGGATAAAAATTCCAACCAGATGTAGACTAATGTTATGAAGCAAGTTTATCAGCACTTTAGGTCTATTTTAAAAAAATAAATATTCAATGAGATAAAAGAGAAACTATTTTTTTCAGATAAAACACATTTTTTATATTATATTTATACAAAAATCCGTATGTAACGCAGTAAAAGGGACACGAAAATTACTATTTTGCTACAATTATTTTTCACTATGTTTTTATTCTTTCACAGGTACATTTTGAGGATCGAAGTAGATATATGCAAGGGAGAGTGTTGCACAAAAATGGCCACTGCAAAATCACTCACAATTTATATGTTTAAATGGGCAGGCTCTGCATGTAATGTGAGTGGACACAATGGGTTACACACGAAACCTAAAATGAGACTGAAGATTCATGAAAAACCTGCAAGTCTCAATTAGAAAAAACACTAGAATTGTCACATTTAACTCAGTGCCTTTATTTATAGCGGTATATAAGACCATTTCAGTGATGTTTTCAAAATCAAATGCACTGACACCTACGTAGATAGCTTTTCATGTCCCAATTTTGGTCCTATTTTTGGTTCCAATATTTTATCAAAAAATTCATTCATTTTGGGATGGCTCAGAGGAAGAGCATAAGTTTTTTGCATTTATCACAGGTCATCATTCGGTACATCCTGGGTGGAAATCTATCTCCATGTCTCTTTTATTACTGGATCTAAAAAGCTGGAAAAGTGCCAGGTACCAAAATGAACCCAGTTTCATAGAAGCACCCATATGTTGATTTTGTACAAATTGTCATTTTAATGCATTACACCACTCTTGTATCCAAAGCCTTCGAGTGCACAGATGCGGACAGAAGCCTTTCAATTCTTCATTTTGACATTTGCATTGACTCACAAGATTCTGATAAAGCACTTAAAGACTGAATTTTGTGGCGCAACACCTGAGATGAGCAGTTCAAAAGCATGTGTTTGCGTTGTTAGAAGTGAAACCTCATATGACACCAGGCGCCAGACGTTTCTCCCAGAATGCATTTGAGAACTAGTCTTCATTTGTTCTTGCTGACCTTTATCAAAGGCCCAGCTGTTAACAGAGTGGACGATAAAATAATAATGATTCCATACATGTCTGTGTCATAGGGCAGTAGAGGGCAGCACTATGCTAGCATCTAGTTCAACTTACAAAAGAAAGAAGAAGAAGAAGAAGGCCAGCACCAGAGATAAATAAACACTAGAGGGGGCGTCAGGGCTTTTGTTGTGGGAGCATTTTGCCGCCATCTTGGTCCAGAAAAGGTTGTCAGTGCTACATAAAATAGAAAAGAAACAACTGTCACTAGAAACTAAGCTTACAAAGAGGCATTTGCGAAGGACATTGGTAAAAAAAAAAAAAAATCAATAGGCCATCGCATCAACATTTTATCATATAGCTATTATGGAAAGTGTCTGGATAAATGCTAGA
>JAQQZY010000020.1:28326914-28344772 GCA_030068375.1 Ostorhinchus rueppellii
TCATATATACTGAAAACATGAGCTAACCAGCACTTTGGTCATTTGTTTGATTCATCTTATTAAACTATGTAAGATTTTGCACATTTAATGTCTGAAGCAGAGATTTTTTTTAAGAAATTGTAGAACAGTGGTATATTAAAGTTATTATATATTTGTTCAGGTGAAAATCACCCAGCGATAGTGCTCTAGGGTTCATAAAACCATATTTAAAAAAAAAATCAAAAGGCATTTCAACTTTAGCCTAATTTTGAGTCTTAAAATAAAATAAAATTTAAAAAAAATCTAGATACTCTTTTGTCATTTTAGCACCATACAGATTTATTTAATAAAACACCTGGTCTTTTTTTTAATCTATTTTTGTCAATAACTGTGTCAAAAAATGCCCTATGTGTAAATAATTTACACACCTTTTCCAGGAGAAGTTGAACTTTTGAAATCGGTCAAGTATTTACCATTTTTACGACATTAATTAAGTGCCTGAAACTGTGTTATAAGAAGAAAAGGACAAAAAAATGGAATTGAATTTTCTTCAACTTTCTTTTTCATAAATTCTTAAAAACTACAGATTGAACATTTGTGAGTTTGCAAAAATCTAATTCAAACTATTTTACAACAACTCAGACAGTTTGACATTTGTGGAGCTTTCTGAGTCCATGTTCCAGGCTGTTCTATTTTTTTTTTAATTTTATTTTAGCAGTGGTAGTTTCTGAAACAGTTCCTGTCCAGCTTTCAGGGGCAGCTTGAAGAATTAAAACTGCACGAAGTAGCGAGGAGTTACGGTCATTTGAAAATACAGCAGCACCAGAATCACCTGTGATCCCAGTGGTTTTAAAAGGGTGAACATCCTTCCTTCCATTAGTACCATTACTTTTTATTTATTTATTTATTTATTTATTATTAGGCTTATGCACATACAGGCTTCAAATTCAAGAAACTATTCAAAAAGCCTCTCTGTGATCTGCAGCTACTCAGTCCTAGCTACATAGAAGCAGAACGTTTGATGATAAAAATGTCCTTGAGCCTGGAATTACAGTCACATATTACCGAGGAGGTGTTTGTTCAGCCTCTTCTTAAAGGCCTGGTACCAAACAAAGCAGGTTCATGCCCAGGTGGACCTCACAGACCCTGGAGACCACATTGGTTCCCTCACTGTTACTGTTACTGTCACTGTCTTCTAATGTATTCTGAAATTACCCCAAAATAGTCACTCGCCCGCTACAGGGTTAACCTCCTACTTTTGTTGAGTTTGATTTTTATCCAAATTTTAAATGTCAAGTTGTCAGGAATCTCATCCCCGTTTCAGCAGAATGAGAGTGTGCTCTCACATGGGGGTTATTATATAAGGCTGGTGCTGCCTGACAGTGCTGTCAGATGAGATGGCTGTATCTCAGAGGATGACAAGATGAGGCCCGGAGCTTTATTTTGTTTGTTTGCTTAAAAATGGAGAAGTGAGAGGACAAGCAGACAAACAAACACGGCTTTCACCTCGCCGTCTGCAACCGAGCTGATGAGTCACGTATTTAGAGGAAGGGCTTGGAGAGGTGGTCTGAGCTCCATCACCTGGTCTCAGCAGCATCATGGAGACTCATCAAACGTTAGGAGGCGTCTTTTTTATTTTTTTTTATTTATTTATTTATTTTTTTTCTTTTCCTGCCTCCCCCATGTCTAAAATCACTCGTCTCGCTCTGATGTTGTCTTAATGTGCAGAAATGGGACATGGAGAGATTAAGTATGATTACATGTGACGACACATTCTGTCACTCAGAGACACAAGAGGATCAAATATCTTAATTCAAGATAAATACACATGGTCTAATTATAGAGCGTTCCATCTTAAAGTCTTCCAAAGATATGAGCAGGAGCTTCTATAGTTGCAAAAAAAAAAACAAACAAAAAAAAAACCTGGCATTAAAACCTGATCCATCCCTCTGTCTAATCACTGCAGTTGTTGTTCATATAGTGCAAATATGTGCGCCCTGTGCTGTTGTTGTTGACTCTAACCTGGTGTTAACCACAGACTAAATCCCTTTTGGAGCCGTGCAGTGTTCTGGCAGACAAAAGCAAAGCCAGCAGCCAGCTCAGCACTCAGAGGTAACATTTACACAGGGGACTGAGAACATACTGTGGATCCCTACAGCTACACAGCCAGCCTGTCATAACTGTCTATTCTGCTCCTGAGCTGTCACACCTTATGGGCTGAGGACCCCACCAGGACGCCGCCGGAACTACAGGAAGACAGGAAACGCTGCCTCTGAACAGCTTTGTCAGTTTAAGGCACTCCTACCATCTGATTTCTGCACGCCGATGAATAATAAATACAGCACTTTGCAAAAAAATAAATAAAAAAAGAAAAAGTCTGAAGCTGGATCGAGCGTGCATGTGGCGTTGGAAACAGAAAAGCAGAGTCCGAAGCATCGGTGTTTGTGCGTTTACAGCACTGGAGGATTAACACTGAAAAGTTGTCGAATTGAAACATAAAAACACCTGTAGTTTTTACAGGAAGAGTGTGTTAATTAAACCACATTTAGATGTAGAAATTGTGCATTTCAGTTGCTTTGAGAACATATGTGGTGCCATTTAAATTGCAAAACCATAATGTTGCAATAACAGCCTGTTCTAAAATGTTTAAAAAATTAATAGAAAAGCAAATTTTACATTTTAAATAATTAATATCCAGTGTTGAATTCATGTTTAAAATGTTAAATCTACATGTTAGTAAAAATGTTTACAGTTTGATGCATTTTTTACAGTGTTGCTCTGGTAACCACAGTTGACAGGGTTTTTTTTTATGTAAAAAGCTGGATTTTTTCTACAGTGTCAGCAGGTTTCATTCTAAACATATCAACTGTTGCTTGTTGAGCTACTTTTTTGTTAAGAAAAAAGTGAGAATCAAACTAAATACTGACCTTTACAAGCTATTTTGTTTTTGTATTTTTTGTGTGTGTGTGTTTTTACTACCATGCACATACTTCTTTTTTGGTCCATCTTCTAAAAAGTGAGACATATACGTACAGTATATGCACGCAAAAACACCAAAGCTAAACTGTTCGTACTAATTATGCACTGAACTGCAGTACTGTGGGTAAGTCTTAGACCACCTTTGTGTTTGTTTTTGCAGAGTTTAAGTGAACGTACATATTTATTCCTCATTCTTTTCTTCAGATACAAGAAAATACAAGAAATGCACACACAGCCTTAACACGCACATAAAAAAACTGAATAAATTCTAAAGGTTAAAGTCAGTATTCAGTGTGACCTCTGACCCCATGACAGGAAGCAGCACAAACAGAACGAAATAAAACAGAAAATTCATGCAGTAAATCTCATATTGTCTGAACAAAAGGGTTAAAGACATGTTAAATACAAACAGAGGTCACACTGAATAGAACCGCTTTGGTTTATAGAAACTGATTTTTCATGAAACTGTAGTTTTCCCGGCTGTACATCCTTCCCATATTTCCAGATCGCATCTAAATACACAGGCTGACAAATGCAAACGTGGGCATTAGAAACCTAAACCTAACCTTTTTGTACTTTTGCACAAAACTGGAAGTGTTTTAATGTCACATGTTTTAGTTCCACGCAGCTCTTTACTATGATTTATAACAAAATAATATCAAAATAAGAAAACAGAAAAGAACAACCAGCCTTCATACAGAGTGTCCAACACTTTAATACAGAAAATTACAGATACACCACAACACATTAGTTTACTTTTCTTATGACTCAAAAATGACCTACTAATCACAACAAATGTAAAACATATTACAGTTAAAACATCTATACACAGGCAAATGTACACAATATAAAACACATATATACACTCTTTTAATATATTATTATATAAAGATTTGTGTTTTCTTTTTACTTTTAAAACTGGAAGCCAAACAGCTTGAAGAGGGAGTGTTTCACAGAAGGAGGTGGGGAGCTGCTGAATATCACACTGACACATGACAGACTATTATGGATAGGTAGTTTTTACATACAGTTGTTGGATCCTGTGTTATATAACGGGCCAATTTCTGGAGAAAAACAACACATTTGAAACAGAAAAGGAAGCAATATTTAAATACACAAAACTGACTGTTAAGTGCTGTTGACACTAGTGGAGTATACAGGACCTAGACGCCACACTGCTGTGTGTAAACAGCTGAGATACGGAGTTCAGTTAATGCAGCTTTACATGTGCTGGAGTGTTTAGAGGTTCGTGCATAATCAGGACTTTCTGAAACAGGAAATATTTACAACAAACTCACTGTGATTGGCTGCCTTTAGGTCAGCACACACACGCACAGACACACACACACACACATACACACGTGAGTTTCATCTTTTCAACACTGCTGTAAACAAATTAATAGTGAACCTTGACAATATGAAAGCAACATGGTGTTTCTGTTCAGCTGTAGAGACACTGGTATCAATCCACAGAAAATGCAAAGGGTGGAAAAAAATGCCATCTTTCATCAGTGGGAAATCCTTCAAATGAGTAAAAACGGAATCGATCACAACATTCACAGATTCCAAAAAATACACAGATATGTCTGGACTCGAGTCACTCTTTCCTCAAGCTGGTGATGCTTCCACGTTCTGTTTGTCTCCATGTTTCTCTTTGTTTAAATCATTTATATTTATACATTTTTTACAAAAGCAGCAGAATGAGGAGGAGGAGTGAGAGCAGACAGTGGCTGTTGTGTGTGTGTGACAGCCCTTTGTTGTAAAGGCGAGGAGTCCTTGGGGAGTTCTGCTTCAGTTTACTGGGCGGCAGCGCCTTTAAATCCTCCAGAGCGCCATAGGCGGCCATAGAGAACTCCGGATCTCCTGTAGTGAGCAAGTCAAACACACAGGACTGAAAGTACACGTCCTCCACCTGCAGAGTCTCTCTACACTTGGCCGTGGCCCGTTCCACAGTGTAGACCTGGTGAGGCGGCCGGAGTGGACCCAGCTCTGTGTTGGTGCCCTGCCCGTTGCCTGGTAGGCGGGGCTGCTGGCGGCCCAGCATGTGCTCTTTGATGAGCTCGTTGCGAGGGCAGCCGTGCAGACACAGCTGCAGACCGCCATTGTCCTCTGAGAAGTCCAGTGTGTCCTCGGGCATGCGAATGGCAAAGGTCAGGTAGCTGCCCACACGCCGGACAATTATTGAGGTGCCGATGTATCTGGCCTGTATCTTCACCTGACGGCCCACGCCAGACCCGCCGCGCTCTACAATTGTGAGGCTGCCACTTTCGCCGCCGCTGCGGGTTCCGTCCTGGAAGGCCAACGGCAGGTCTTCAGTGGTGGCCTGGTACACCTTCTGATCTGTGCAGCCGTGGTACGACTTGAAGATCACTGTGATCTGGAATGAAGAGGACAAGGCATTAAAATTAATGGATTTACGCTTGAGTTACGCTAGTCTTGCATCATGCAACTGGTAAATGACCTTCTGGGTCCCATCTTTGTTGTGATAAAAACACAAAGGGAGGAAACCCAGTTAAAGCATTTTACAAGCAGTACCCAAAGGTGCCACAAGGTGGCAGCAGCAAACAAAAGTTTAAAGGGCTGTGGATGGTCCACTCCAGCTTTGTTCCTGTGGTGACAGGAATTTCTCATCTGATGTAATCTTATCTCAGTTAATTGATAACAATCAAAAAATTCAAGTCAAGAATTTGCTGAACTTCTCTCAACTAAACACATGAAGATAAGAAATCCAAACTAAGCCTGACACTACGGAACTGTCAGATTTTTTCTTGCTTCACACATGCAATGTTGTCTATTTGATCAGGTATGTGGATTCAATACAGCCTCAAAATCTGTAGGAAACATCACTGCCCTGACTTTAACACTGCTGCTGAGACTCGCTCAGTGACTCTGATTTGTATTCCAGCTGAGCTTTAAAAAACTGGAGTCCAACCCCTGTTTCTTCAAAGTATCCTGACAAAGCCGTGGCTGTGGTTAAGTTTACACTTACGGGGATACTGTATTTGATGGATGATTTCCTGTCTTAAGTCTGGCAGTTGAAAACAACTCTGAAAGCATGATGTGGGCATGCGGGCGCTGGCACAGACGTCCACATGCTACAGGTTTACATTAAAGCTGCAACCCCAGAGTAAACTGGAAGGGTTTTTCTAAAGCTTCATCCCTGCCATCTCATAGTGTTACATTTCATTCAGGTTAATATGATTTTACAGGTTTGGTTTGTTTTCATACAGATCGTACATGAAGGGTTAGAAAGTGACAATTATTATGAAAATAGTAAAAGACGCCTGGCATCTTCCCATGGGTAGCATCTGTATGTAGTGTTTTTTATAAATATACGAAGAGTATAGATAAAGAGTAGATGTGTCTCAGGTTTCATCCGTGAAGCTGTATTAAACACCAGTCAATTCAATTAATGGAATTAAAATCCCTTGCTGCTGTCCAATAATTACTTTATTTTTCCACATTATTCCATATTTACACAAAAAGCGGCTGGTTAATTATTTGACCAGAGGGGTGAAAAAACATTCCAGATCGTGGTGGTGGAGGAAAATGTTTGAGTGAGCGTTAATCACTACCATATGACCACCCATGTGTTAAAGGTAGAGCGCTCAAGCATGTCTGTGATTCAACACCACTGAAGGACTCCCTCCTCTGTTTCCCTCATAGATCTGAAGGAGCTGCAAGACAAGAGGAATGCTGGAGGCTGGAGAGGCACCGTGGAATGACGATTAACTTCACATGTTTGATAGTTTATGGCAATACCTGAACTGGTGAGAGCGCACTCAGGAACAGGGAACCCATATAGGCCACTAGTTTCCAACGTATGGTAATGGTTTGTTTAGGGTGGCTGCTTATTTATCAATTAATTGCTTAATCTGAGTGATACAGTCAGTGTTTTTTCACAAACCAACAATGGAAAATGGGATGAGGCTGGTTTAAGAAAAAAAAAAAAATCTAAAAATTAGGCAAATGACCTCATTTCAGAGCAAATATTTGGAATTTCAGTGTGAAAAATCTCAAAACATTGGGCAAAAAATTAGAAATGAAAACTCTAGGTTTTGTCTGAATATGACAAATATTTTTTAAAAACACAGCTTCACTTTTGGTCAGGGATTTTTCTGAATCTTTCTACACCGATACAGGATCCACCACAACCTCTAAACTAATGATTATTTCCACTGTCAATTATTCTCCAGATAAATCAATGAGTTTTCAACTAAATTGTCAGAAAATGGCAAAAAATAAAGATCAGTGTTCCGTTAAGTCCCAGATGACATCCTCAAAAGTCTTCTTTAGACCACAATCCAAAAAAATTTAGATTACAGTCTTAGAGAAGTTAAGTAAAAGCAGATGGAAGCAAAGCTGGGATCAGAGAATGGACTAGTCAGCCTATTAGGTCACTTCATCGTTGCAGGTCTACTCTAACCCATCCTCACCTTGCTGGTTGCTGTGGCGCTGGAGCCCAGCACAACAGGCACATTGGTCACCTGCACTGACAGGTAGCGGTTATCAATCAGAGGCCACGCCCCTTCCACCTTGCAGGTCTGAAACTCATCTCGGAAAGTCCGTAGGTGTGGGTCTCCAAATAATCCACAGTGGGCGTATTTCTTCTGCTGCCCCACTGAACCTGACACGAGGACGCGGTTCTCGTAGTTGCACAGCTCTGACACAGCTGGCCGAGACGTGCTGGGGACCTTGGCTGAGGACGTGGGGCCATCGCTGGAGCAGTTATACTGAGAGAATAACTCCTTAATGCGGAAGACAGCCGAGTGGTAGACCAGGTCACCCCTGCAGCTGCGTGCCTGCCGGCGAGTGCACAGAGCGTAGGCTCGCAGGGCGATGCAGTAGTCCACATCCAGAGCCACGTCCTCCTGTAGACCCCCAGAGGTTGAGGTAGAAGCTACATACTCCGTGTTGCAGCGCTGGATTCGACACTGCTGGCAATGAGCTGCAACACAACAAAAACAGACATAAGTATTAATGTATTAAGAGGTTTCTGAACGTATCACTACATCCACTTTCATTTGTTTGACACGGCTATAAAAGACAGATCCTCCTTCACTCCTTAAACTGCCTCTTTATTACAAATAAACTGACACACTGTTAATAAGAAGCTTAAACTCCAGCTGACATGCACCACCTCAGTTCAGTACACAAGGAGTCAAAACTTTTCCACTATCAAGTTTAGTTCAATCAGGAGAGCCATTAAAACCCAAATGGGTGAGCTCACAAGGCCATGATCCCACACTGTGCTACCGAGTCAGTCAAAACTTATTTCCCCCAACTAGGGCAAACTCACTGTTGGAGGAAACCGACCCGTGTAGTTTGCCGCAGGGTGTTGAATGTGGTTTGGCTGTTGCTGAGGTAACTCCAGTCCATTAAGTTACAGTACATGGCACGGTAGGCCCTGGTAGTATATGGGACAGCTAACGTTGAGAGGATCAAGAAACTAAGGGTCCATACTGGAGGCTGGGGTGGGGGGGCTGAGCAAAGCATGTGATATATGGGTGGTAAATGCTATGTACCCAAGTGATAAATATATTAATGACTAAAAGAACTCTGACTACTTCAGATATAGACAAAATGGTGGAGATTTATCATTTTGATTTCAGTTTTGTGTTACTTCTGGGTGGGATGTCACATATTCTGACTGGAATATTAACTTCAGCTGCATGGCAGATTCAATTTTCCATTTCCAACAGACAGGGCATCGACATCAGCCAGCATCCACAACACATACATCACTTTTACAGCAAGGACCGGGATTCAGTTGCAACACAGGGCTCCTCTAATGCAATAGAATAATCTTGTATTTGCTTCATCTAATCTCCCAACAGCCTGGACAAAGACAACAAGATAAGCATAGCGATTCCAAACCAGCGCGTGCAAATATTTCTGCACCATTTTCTTTGCTTTCACAGAAGTCAGACGCACTGAGGAGGCATGACAGATTATTAACGCATCTCACAGTGACTGCACTTTAACACCAGCCCCGATAAAACTGAACCAGGGTGTGAGAGGTCAAGTTAGAGGCGTTCTACATCCTTTGGCTGAATTCTCACAGAATCTCCAGTGATTGATGGTTTTTGACAATCAAAGCATGGACTGACCTCAACATCCATGCTTCTGTGTTAAGGGTCCTTCTCTGGAACTTAGTAGAACATCAACAAGTGTGAAAACACATAAAAACAGAGAGGAGGAACTTGTGTTTATAACAATGACACAAGTAAAGGAATTCTACAAAGCATTAAAACTAAACTGAATCAGACTGAAATAACCCCTTTAAGACTAAATATGATAGTTTACAGTTTTCTTGTCTGAATAATTTTCATCTTTATGTCATGTAATTCTTAAATTTACTCAACATGTCCTTTATTACAAATCCACATCCAGGTAATAAATATCATCAGTGTTAAAACTTCATGATGCCAACAAACAACTGGGACCAGGTGAGTGATTTTATATAAACACAAAACTTTTAGTGATGTTGTAGGAGCCTTGCTTTATTCAAACAGCCAAGAAAACACGTTAAGAGTATGTTTTAAGTGTTTTGTTATCTGGAGGCTTGTCACATAAACACAGAATCGAAAAATCCGATTGTTTCCTCTGAAGCGACGACGCGTTCAGAGGCCAAAAAGTTGGACCCCCGTGCATGGTAGCTGACAAAGTCACTAAATGAAGCATGAACAGGAAGAAATAAGCCGTCCATAAATAACATTTGATGAAAATAGCATAAACTGGAAGTGGCTGTGAACTTTAAAGTGCAAAACGGACGCAAAAAGTGTCCGTTTGTTGCGCTATTAGCGTCATTTGTTGGATAAAAAACAAGCCGTTTTCTCCGTCCAGTTGCTACTGTGCTATGCTAACACGGAGCTAACCGTAACTCCACTAACCACGGATAAAACCCAACAGCAGCGGTTTGTGGGGTTTATACAAAGTGGGAACTGTAAAGGAGTTGTTTTTAGATAGTTTGGGTCGTTGTTTTATTTGAAAGAGGAGGCTGTTTGGTGAAAAAACACGCCCGTAAGTGAACTCGTGTTAGGCTAGCGGTCGGAGTGCTGCGGCTGGAGGCTCATCCTCCGCAGCAACAGGCTTTTACTTTGTCCGCAGCGGACCGGACAGGCTCGAACAAAGGCGACTTCTGTGACCCCCGGAGCCACAAAACACCCCCAAACTCCAGCAACTACGTGTAACAAACCCACACAGTCGATAAGTAAGGTTAGTTAAACGACACGACGCTGGGGAAAAGTTAACTTTGTCCACGTCCAACTTCATTCCATCGAGTGGGAGCAGCGGTTCACATGCAGGAGTGGAGCGGCACAGATTGAAAAGCCCTTACCTGGTCGAAACAGCAGCGAAAGTAAAACCATCGTCAACGTTACACAGTCCCAAAGCTGCCGCTTAGCCGTGATTTGAGGTCCGCTTCTCCCCATACCAATCCATTCAGTTAGAATGGAGTTCCTCGACTGCTTCTCATCGACGCTGTGGCTGCGGGAAATCAGACAAAAATTCGTCTTCCTTCCCAAGCGCTGTCATTCAAAAGGGGCCCCTGTCTTCAGGGCGGCTCTACGAGGGAGGGGTCTAAAGTGTAGACGGGGCCCAGAGGTGATTACTGGCCAATGAAAGACTAATTATTCACTAACCACTTGATATTTACATGTAGTGGCAATTACTGGGATGAGGACAGTGGAAAAGAAGCTCTAATAACAGTGACAGAAGTGGCCACACACACACACACACACACACACACACACACACACACACACACACACACACATGCACAGGGAGATGGTCTTATTACACTAATATGACTCTACTACCACTACATACCTATACATCTAAGCTCAGATTTGATACTTAGTGTGTTTTCAGTGTATTCTGAGGTTATTTATCAAACCTTAGCTCTACAAAGCTCCCAGGTCAACTAACTGTTGTGTTTGTCCACCACCCCCATCCCAAAGACAAATGTTTGTGTGTTTTCAGCTCAAAGCAGGAATCTCTCACCTGTTGTTTTCTAACTCCAGATTTACCGCTCAGATAATGGGATGTGAATGACACTCATGTGCAAACTCAATGATCACATCTAGCTGAGTATTTTGAAGGTCAGTAGAAGTAAATAATGCTCCTCAGTGCAAAGAAGCTGTGGGTATTGTGCTGAGATATTCGCATTAACGACTGAAAAGTAGGGTGGCTTTTACACACTGTGGAGTCATTTTTCTGGTGTTTTAAAAGCCATTAAAACGTGACTATCTGTTGTTTTTTTTTTTCACTTGAAAATTTTCACATAGATTACTCGTATTTTCTAACCAGCAAAATCTCTGTGTGCTATTATTTTTTCCATTACATTTTACAGCAACTTGTATGTTACTCTTTTCCTTTTGTGGCAAACTTTCCATCTCTCTCACTCCTTCAACGACACTCTGTCTTTCATTTGCACAGCTGCTGTGAGGCCAGACCACGCATAAGGCACATAGACTCACACAGCTCTCAGAGTTGGGATACATTCTGTGGTTTTTGTGCCATGCAAATAAAGAATTTTAATGCACTAACTGGTTAGTAAATGAAATATTGGTATTAAGAAAATCAACAGTCAAAGTGTGCATATTTTGTGGAATTAGATTAGAAGTGATAGTGTTGTTTTGGTGCAGCTGGAACATTTGGGTTGTAGCTGTGGGTCTCCTTCTGCGCCTCCCTCCTGACTTTATGAGAGAGAAGTGAACCTAGACAGTTATTGGATCACTGGTTTTTCTATACACATGCTGGCTCCTCCGGCCACACAATTGTGTGATTCAGGTGGCCTGTCAGTCTTGTGAAAGGTCTTCACAAGCCCATGTTGATGTGGGGCTGATATATATAGTGGAGGGGGAAACGAAGACAGCTCAACCCAAGTGGAACGTTTGGATTGTTCTGAGCTGCCAGAAGGGCCTCTGTCACACTAGATCCAGTGTGCCAAGTTTATCCCCCCAGAGGGCTCTACCTTACTCTGTTTGTTCAGCTAATTTTGGAGGTTTGGTGGGTTGGTTGGTTGATCTGCTTTATGGCTGGGCTTTATAGTCACATTATAAATCCCCTTGAACAGGTTACACGCCGTATTCCCCAAGACAGCTTAGACTGAGTGCAGCGACACAGTCAGTGTTTGGGAGATGTTGATGATGTGGATGCACAAATTAAAGTGAATAAATGCCGTGTGTATCTCACCTTTTACAGTATTTGTCTTCACTGACAGCTGATGACATTTCCTGAGAAAGAAAGCACATTTTCTTGCAACAAAGATAATGTTTAGTTTTAGTCTTAATAACACAACCCATGCATGTGTGTTACACAGAAATAGGAGATAAGTAAATCAAAGTTATGGTGCAGATCATAGTTTCTCTCAATGAGCTGTTTGCTTTGAGATGAGCGGACGTTCCACACTGCGAGGCTGATGAGCAGTGAACCAAACAGTTAATTGATCCAGGTGGACGGTAAGGATGAATTCAGCACATGAAAGCAACTCCTGGACGGCCTGTCAGGGCTGATGGGTGGAGAAAGACCTCTTTCTTCCCGTGTTTCCTTATGCACGTATTGCATTGCATGACCCAGCAAATATGTATACACCGACTCTGAAACAAGTTGGAGTGGGTGAGTGGGTGGGAGAACTATAAGGGTGTTGATCAAGTAAAAAAACAAGGCCAGTACATTTCTCCTGCTGACAGTGGGCCACTTGTTCTGGTACAATAGAAAAAAAATTAACTCCAGTGAACACAAGGAGAGATGGAAAGTAGATGAAAAATAGGGAAGTTTTGGACAAACTCTGAGAATGTCTGAGAGAATAGAAGCAAACGAAAGCAATAAGGACATAAAAACATAAACTTATGGCAACAGATATGTAGAGAGTAACAGGAACGAGTGAGAGAGAAAGAAAAAAGAAAGGGGGAAGGGAGGAGGAAGGGGGAGAATAAGAGGGAGTGAGGGATTGGGTTTCCTCTGACTGTGTGTCTGGGCAGCTCCACATGTTCCTCATTAAAGTCCTCACACTGTGGGACCAGCTCCACACCGGGATGCTTGTTTTTGTTATTAGGCCCAACGTGCTGTGGTCTGGTGGAAGCCCCAAAACAGGACTGGTTCAGGACCATCTCCTCTGCACGCTGTCCTCAAACCAGTGAAAGACTAACAGCCCTGACACCACAAATATTACCTGACAAACCTGCACCGGCACAGCATTTTTGAACATAAAAAGTTCAGATTTAGATTCCTTACACTATTCCAGAGCTGACGTACGTATTTTATTACTTTACTTTATTATTGCAAACCTAACCTTATATTCCTAAATTGCACAACTATTTATTGAAGGCATATGTGTACACAGTGGACAAAAGTAACCCTATTGCACAATCCTGAAAATGTAGTTGCTAAGTTTTTGGGTTTTTTTTTCTGTATATGTAATGTTTACAAAATAAAAAAAAAGTACAGATGCAGGAAATTGGTAATGTTTCATGCTTCTGATTTATGTTTAATTTCATGCCTATCTAGATTTGTCAACTGAGACATGTATCATGTTTCTTCTAGAGGCTGATAACATCAGAGATTGGAATCAGAAGTAGCACGAGCCCTCTGTAGCCTCCGCTAGCACCACACGGTTGCAATAGAAGCCACTCACTTATTGAATTTTAAACAGGAACCAGAGCAAATTGGCTGTTTTTTTTTTTTTCTGTGGGCCCCCGTCTGAAATTAAGTGGTGTATAACACAGCTGAGACAGGGAGTAAGATACAGAGAGAGACATGCAGAAAGCGAACGTGTCTGGTTCAGGCCTCTCGCTGTTAGAGGGGATCTGTTATCTCAGCAGAGATAAGGGAAACTGTGGTGTGAGTGTATACGGGGCAGCGCTGATAGCATCTCTGCTCAAGGATCCCACTTACGGCGCTCTGATTGATAGCTGACAGCATACACAGGGGGGCTTTTGGAGTGTTTTTGTAGGGACCCCTCAGTAGGTAGCTGAGCAGGCATCTGTTTACCAGGCTCCTTTGGATCTTTGTCGCTGAATAAACAAAAATTATCACACATGCATATGATCTTTGTAGTCCGCATGTGAGTTAGGCCTCTGCACCATACAAAGCGTGAAGAAATTACAGATGAAACCACAACATTTACCATTTAACTGATGGCCTTACATGTAACACAAACAGTATCCTTGAGATTTTATCTGCACTTTTTCGTTTTGTTTCCTTGGTCATCATCACACAACTCCCTCCTTTTTCACAGAGCAAATATTGACACAGCGTCAAGCCCCGTGCTCGTGAATAGACAGTCAATGTACAGGTAACCCTAGCTCTGAGGTCATGGGGTCATCCCAACCTGATGAGGGATGATGGGTAAAATAAAGGGAGAGCAGCACACAGAGGGACCTCTGATGTCCTTAGCCTAAGGGAAGAGAGTTCAGAGCCATATGACCTCTGTCCCTGCCGGTGTGTTTAAGGGCGTGTTTTAGGAGCTCTTTTTAAAGCTCTCCCCGATCTAACATTCTCTAATATTTTTCTGCACAGTAGATCAAAAACGGCACCATATAAACCTTCAATCAGCAACCTGAGAGGCATATCCCTCTGCACAGCTTTGTTTGAACATGCCTCGTCTTTCTCTTTTCAAGACGACACTCTTCAGCTTCTAGTTGCCTGAACTGCCCTGTATTGTACAGACACAAGCAACAAATTGCTTTGCAGTGACCTATGACTCCTCTTTGTGCTCGTAGAATTGAAGTGTTAATAACGCAGCCCTCGCTCACAGTTAATATTCAATGCTATGGAATGTTCTTTATTTTCTTCTTTCAGTCTGTTTATTGGGGTCAAAATATGTTTATGAAGTAAAGAAAATAAACATTGGCTTTTGAATTTAAACCTAGTTGAAGCTCCTGTAACGAAAGTAGACAGTGGAGGAACTGGAATGGGCTGCTTTATGGTGATTGTTAGTGGTCTTCATCTGCTGTCAGCTACAGAAAGACCTTCTTATACTCAACATATATAAGCCATAAAGACACCCAGAGGAATTCTCAGGTATTCACTTGTAAGTTTTTTTTTTTCTTTTATGTTTTACTGATACTTTCATGGGTACATCTCAAATCACATGGGTAATATTGGATGGAAAATCAACTGTTTTTATACAACATACAGTAAAGACGAAGTCATAGCAATTTCTTCATTGGGTTATAAAATCCCTTCCTCCTCTTTTTGCTTGATGGCTTGAGGCTTAAACTGCAGATGGATTTGTGATAAAGCATGTCCTTCAGTTAGTCCACAACAGATGGTATTGTTTCGTCCCTGGCCCACCCTGACAACCTGAACCAGGAATAGATGCACAGACAATAACTCACGAGAGTTTACATTTAGACATTCTGATGCACCAAATTTAAGCCAGGGAGGCATTCAGAGAATGTTTCGTTCTGTCTGGATTGGTTTAAGGCAGTCAAACATGGAGGAGCATGGTAAGGGTGTACACATCTACTAATCAAGTCTGACTGTATGCAGAGATCTGTTAGGTGTGAAGCAGTCCTCATGAAGTGCTGCGAAATGGATATGACTGCTTTCCCCTGTTGCTTTTCAGCAGATGTTTCTCACAGTCATGTTAACATTAAGAAAAAAGAAAGTCCTTATAAGGTTAAATGGGATTGTATGTGACACTCTCCGCAGAACAAAACAATCAGAGAAAGAAAAATGAACTGCTAGAGTAGTGTTCAAGCTGTCATTGATCAAGCAGTTGGAAGTATGTGAGTAACTGTATTATGTATTAAACCCCAAGGACATTATATGAGTGATACAATAATAAAACACTGAAGGACGACACAGTGCATATTTAAAAATAAAAATCTTGATTAGGAACACCATCAGTTTGAGGATGTTATGAGCCATGCCAGAGATGAGAAAAAAAGAAACTTACCTTAGATATTGTGTTTGTGGTTTATGCTGTTTAGTGAACTGGATCACAGTTTAAATTGGCAGGCGCTGTTAAACCTCGCTCCCTTGCAACTTCAGCTGGCCAAATAAGAACTCGGGCAGCTACAGGGACAGATAGCCATTGGAATCAAGGCACATGACAACAGCTGTCTGTTTCAAGAATCGGCACTTTGATTAGAGCAGGATGGTAGTGAGCGATGTGGCCTAATTCCTACATATCTGGGTAGGGCACTTCGGAGAAGAGGAGGAAAAAAAAAACAAGTGAAAGAACAGAATGGAAAAAAGTACACATGCGTGCATACTCAAAAACATGCACAGTTGCAAACACACCCACTGATATTACACTTATACCACTTATATTCATAGATATTCATAGGCTTGAAACCATGTGTCACACTTGGAGGGCTTCCCATTTTCTCTATCAAACACACGGGTAGAAAGAATATGAGTGCAGCCGACCGTTGGCCTTGGTGTGAGCTGTGTGCTAAGTGAACGCGACTCCTGCCTGTTACTGTGGTTCATCCGCTACAGCCCCAGCTCCACCCCTGTCTATCTTCCTTTTACAGCAGTCCTTTGTGTGTATTTTCATTTTATGTGTTGTTTAAACACCCGAGACCCTCTTTCTTACACCGACCCGCAGCTTTATACCTACATCCAACTCTTTCATGTGGCGTCATTGTTTAAGCGTGATATGAGCAGAATTCACAAAACAAGAGGGATCATGCCCCGTAATGTGTGTTTGGTTATCATTTGGCTGCTGCAAACGGGCCGAGGAGATGTGAATGTGATTAACCTTGCCAGACTGACTCAGTGTGCTCGCTCCGGGATATAAGCATGCGTTCCTGGTGATTTATAGGTGTGGAGCAGTCAGCCACAAGGCCTCAGGCTGAGGGGGGAGAAAGAAAGGGAGAGAGCAAAACAACAGTACTTAATTCAAGTCTGACAAATATTGTGCAGGAAATCCACACAGACTGCGCCATCAAATTCTTCAGACCCCCTGGTTCTTCCGCGTTCGTAAATTGCATCTTGTAAACGTACAGAGTCGGCATTAACGAAGCTAAAAGAAAAAGAAACATTGTCTTCTTCAGTTGACTTTATTCAATAATACGCCATACTGTTTCTGCTCGGCCCAGACAGCATAGAAAATGCATCTTCGCGAGCTCCCTGGGAAACGCGCCTCGGAACAGATGTGGATTTCCAATAAAAGTGATTCTTAATCCTGCATGCATTTTTCAAAGTTGTGAAATTACAAAATACCTCATAGGCTGCATATGATTCATTCGCATTGTTCTCTTCTACCTCCCAGAGTCTGTTCAGTCCAATCTTTTTAGGCGAGCAGCTGTTCACTCAGACAGCTGCATGGGCCATTCATTTCAGCCGGGAGGCAATTAAAAAATCAAGCCAATGTTGTGTTTCAGTTGATCCATTGCTATTTCTACACGTAATCCCCTCTCTCATGCCTCTCCTCTCTTCAACGTCCATGCACGCACACAGCCCTCTCACACATGCACACATGACGTACAGTAAACAGCACCATCAAGAGCAGAGTGTCAGACACCGCTAATGGCCAATCGGTATGAAGATTCACTTTTTTCTACAGACAAAAGCCCTAAATTGCAGCGACGTGGCACCGTTGGATTTTGGGCATTATTGGGGCCAGAGCTGAGAGGAGCCATATAATCTCCCAAGACTTACTGGTCCACGGATTTTTTCCATATCTTCTTCAGTGGAGGCATGTGGCCACACAAAGTCTCTCTGGCGTCACACTGGCATTCAGAGGAGGGTTAAATCGAGCTGAGGCCATGCCTTGTGCCACTAGCGCTGACGCATTCTTATAAATCCGTGCACGCATAAACATACGCATTCATACAAGAGGTTGCATGCCCAGTTGTGCTCTGGTCCAAACACACACACACACACACACACACACACACACACACACACACACACACACACACACACACACACACACACAC
>JAQQZY010000020.1:28387780-28401220 GCA_030068375.1 Ostorhinchus rueppellii
GGTGTGCAGGAAGAGGGAAACATCTAAAACATGCAGGACACCGGCCCTCGAGGACCAGGATTGCCCACCCCTGCACTTGACCATGAGGATGCAAATTTTTAAGTGATGAACCAGATAGTGACATATGCTTTTAGACATTAAATTAATACAAAATTAGATACAGGACTGTTCATAGTATCATCACATCCAGCATGTTAATATTATATCACATATAGATGCCACAGTTTGAAACCAAACACAGGGCAATAATGTCACAGGTATTCAAGTTATGGCTCGTACTTGAAGGAGTTACGCATGATGTAGTTTGTAACTGAAGGTAACCAGTCTTTGGTAACAGTCACAATGTAGGTGACCCAAGGGTAGTAAAGCTCTGGTTGTCTTGTTGCTCCTGTAATGACGATGTTCAAGGCTGCATCTGCGGCAGGATAGGCTGGAACATTAGTGACTCCCCTGGGATGTAGAAAAAGAAGGTATTTAGCAACTGTGCACGACATGTCCTCAAAACCTACACCAACACAAGAAATAAACAGAAAATCACTGTGCATTTATTGACATGACGTTCCTCGGGTCGCTGTAGGTGTGTTTGTCTGTACATGTGACTCACTTGACTTTTTCCATAGCTGCATCAGTATCAATGAGACCCAACGTGCAAATAGAGATGGACACATTGCTTTTCTTCATTGCTAATTCGTGTCCCAGAGCTCCAAAGAAACCGTTCAAGGCAGATTTCGTTGAGGCATACGGTGCAACAAAGGGACTGGACATTTTACCTGTGGAACATCAACAACTCTTAAAGAAGTTTTTGACAGATGTGTATGTTTCAAGTAAAGATGATCATATATTATTAATAGAAACAGCATTGTTAGTCGAATTTTTGTTAATAAATCACTGACAATATAGAACATGTATACTCTATAGCAGTGTTTCCCAAACTATTTTTGAGCCACGACAGTTATTTTACATTAGAAAAATCACAAAACAGACATTTCTTTTTCTGTGTGTGTGTGTGTGTGTGTGTGTGTGTGTGGGGGGGGGGGGTCCACACTGGTTGGGAAACACTGTTGTTTAGTATGTGCCATACATTACTTTGGTATCACTTTGGTATTACAAGTGTAAATTTATTAAGGATTTATAAATTTATTGAGATTAGGTTCTAAACCAGGGGTGTCAAACATGTGGCCCTGGGGCCAAAACCGGCCCACAGAAGGGTCCAAATGCGGCTCACGGGATGAATTTCTGAATTAAGTCATGCTAGTTCAGGAGTTAGGTACAGACCACTGTGATCTCAAGTAAAATATAAACATAATAACCTATAAATAATGACAAATACAAATGTGCTTTTTGGTCTAATGTGGAAAAAATAACATTGCACTATGAAAATATTTACATTTAAGACTGTCCTTTAACAATAAAATGTGAATAACCTGAAATGTCTAAAGAAAATTACTTGCAATTTTAACACTATTCTGCCTGTTTCTAAATGGTTTGTGTGTTTGTAGATCCACTGTGATCTGCCAGTTTTGTTAATAATAAACTGAGATGTTCTTACTTACTGTAAAAGTTACTAAATTTTAACAATATTCTGTCTGTTACTAAATGTTGCTGTAACATTGTGTGAAACACACATGTATAAATGATAATTTTGTTAAAATTGCACTTGTTTTTCTTACAAAATTAAGTTTCTTCAGGTTATTCACATCTTTTTTTTTTTTTTTTTTTTGAGAAAAGCCAGTTTGTAAAGGCTAACATTTTTTTTAATTGCACTAAAAGAAAGAGGAAATGTTGTCATTTATAAGCTATTATGTTGTTATTTTACTAGTCCGGCCCACTTGACATCAAATTGGGCTGAATACGGCCCCTAAACTAAAATGAGTTTGACACCCCTGATCCAAACACTTCATATTTATTCAATTCATCAGCTATTAAAAAACTAATGTAACACATTAAATAAACTTAGAAATCCAATACAATAGTGACTTATTGCTTGTTAAATAGTGATCATCCTTCATCTTCATCAGCTGCATTTATATTCTACTGTCCTACCACTTATAGCTTATATTTATCAATAACTGTTTAATCAGCGTCTGCATATTGGGTGAGCATTAAACATTTCATATGTCACATGCACTAAAGGCGCTCAGTCTGCTCATGTGACAGCTTGTAGCATTAAAGAGCAGCCACATGCCTTCATTTAACAAGTAGTGGTTAGGGTTTCCTGCCTCAAGCCTCAGTGATTTATCTTATGGCCTGCAGAATAATTGATCATAGATAAGACATTAGAAATACTAGACTCTTTATGTTTTTGATAAATTAATGAACTGTTAGCAGTTAGCACACTGTGTAGTTAGCTCATTGTCTTTTCTGTCCATGTTAACAGCTAAACTGCTTCTGTAATGGCAATGAATTAACCTCATATTCAGAGTTAAAACAGAATATATTGTAATCTGACCTAACATTAGGCTTCTATATTGTGCTTTATAACTCCATGCTCACCACAGGGCTCCACAGTTATTTCTTACATGCACAGTGGAATAATCAATAAAATGGCCAAAAGTACGTTTGTTTCATCCATGTTCTTCTTCACTTGAGCTTAACCAGTGTTTTAAATCACTTCAGCTCATTAACACCTGCTGTATTCTACATTTTATAATAACTTCAGCAGGTTATAAATGTTGGTAACTCATTAGTAAATGGTCGAACACGATGACATGCTGATAAAAGAACCAGATAAAGTAGGTTAAGCAACTTGTAGGATCTGAGATGTAACTGCTTCAGTCTTGTGCCTGGGGTTTGTATTAAAGTTCATGAAAATTGTGTGAAAAGTGTTTATTACTACAAAGAATTTAGAATGGAATTAATAAGCACAATATAAACTATTATTAATCCTTATTATAAGGCAGTATCATTATTTGTGATTGATGGGTTAAATAACACGAGTACACACACACACACACACACACACACACACACACACACACAGTAAAGCATTATGCATCAATGGTGCATAACAAATGAAGTGCAGTTTGTTCTGTTAGTCATTAGGATGGATGTTAATGTTTGAAGTGATTTATATGTTATTTACCTAAGAGTGATGAAACAATCACAAGTGATCCTTTATTTTGCTCCAGGGAGGGCAGAGCTCTCCAGGCCATCTGAATATAGCTGAAGAAATTGACCTTTGGAAAGCACATACCCACACACACCCACCACACACAAATGAGTCAGTGCATTCCCCTCTTTTTTATCTGCTGACAGACTGTCAGAGAGCTGCATTACCTGCATCAGCCACCTGGTGTGCTCCACGTCTCCCTCCCACATGTGGAAGGGGCTGGGGCCAATGTGGTTGAGAACTACATAATCCAACCCTCCGAGTTTTTCCAGAGCAAAATCTACCACTTTGTTAGGGTCTGACTCACTGGCCATGTCTGCTGCAATGTAGAGGGCTTTCTGGGCTCCTAAACTGAGGCACTTTTCTGTCACCTGGAGGCCAAGATCACAGAGAACCTGTCAACAGTGCAATATAGCTACAGAAAAGGTTAAGAAAATACCAGTCTTAACCAAACAGATATTCATATTCACTAACCTATAGCCAGCAAGCTGTATTTATATCTATTTTTGTAACAATGCTGTTTATCATACAGTTCAACATTAAAATCTAGTGATTTGAAAAAAAAAAAAAAGACTAAATGCTATGTGTGCAGATTTGACCTTTGAAAAACTTACACATCACAATGTAACTTCATATATATCTACTGACCTGTGATAACACCATCTCCCTCCTTGCTGTAATCACAATCTGAGCTCCGAAGCGGGCATAATGATATGCCATTTGTTCACCAATACCTGTACTGGCCCCAGTCACCAGTACCCTGGCACCTCTAAGAGAGTCTGAGACAAATAATTCACTTATTTTAGTATATTAAATTAATCAAAATCAATACACAAAACATACAAAAAATAAGTTTTCATTTTGTACTGATACCACAGGCAAGCATTTTAATGTCAGATAAATGACACAGGCTGCTACATTAAAAAAAAAAAAAAAAACCCTCCAAGAGTACCTGTTACCATAAAATTATTAAAAGCAAAGTCCTCAAGGGGGTGATTATGGTTAAAGTGCATCTGTCTGTAGCTAAGAGATGACATAAACACCCACACCCCTCTGTCCTCACTTAGTATGGTAGTACATTTACATGAGGTAATAACATTTAGACGTGTTCAAGGCCGCCTCATTGATAGTAGTAAAGTATAATGACCCTTTAAGATTCCACGCCTTCATCCTATGGAGAAAAAAAAAAAAAAAGCAATCTCCAAATGTGTTTATTTTGTTTGTGATAAACTCCTATGTTATGGGGTTCCTTTATGGGTTAATAAATTCCCCTTCTTAATCTAAATGAACTCTGTGAAACTTCTCGGATTAAGGAGAAACTGCACTGCTACAAAGCTGAAATCAGGTGTTTTTATGAGTTTATGAAAAGGTGATTGATTAGAGACAGTTGTTGCATGATATAGAATATGATGCAATAGAGTGAAGTCAGCCTTATACATCTACAGCCATACAATACAACATACACATCCATGCAAGCAGTAGGCTAATGTTACTTAAAACAACAGATAAAACACTGTCAAGATGCATGTTACTGCAAAATGCGTGATTTTGCTTTTGATTTATCATGTGCTTTGATAATAATACACCAGCAACACTCATTTTATTTCAGGGGCCACAAATAGTTGAACATGGTATAAAGTGGGCGGGACCAGTGAAATAATATAATCGGATAATAACTTTTGAGTGAAAAACGTAAAATTACGTAATGAAAATTCACATTTACAAACTGTATTTGAACATAACATGAACACATAAATATCCTGAAAATTCAAAAGTGAAATAAGTGCAATGTTAACAATACATCACCAGTTACAATTACACCTTAGTTTATCATTTATACATGTGCATTATGATGTGCAGATCACAGTTGATCTACAAATACACAAAACATTACATAACAGACAGAAGACTATTAAAATTCCACAGATTTCTCTTAGGTTACTCACATTTCTTTTTGAGGCTAGTCTGTAAATTTAAACATTTTTGTGTAATTTTACCTTTTTTACACTAAAACAAAGAGGAAAAATGGGCAGTTTTCATTATTTATATGTTATTCTGATAGTATTTTACTGGTCTGATCCACTTTTCCTTAAATTGACCTAAAATGAGTTTAACATCCTTGATTGTTAATATCTTCAGTGTAATTTTTGCATTTCACAAATTCATCCCAGGGACCGGATTGAACCCTTTGGCAGGCTGGATTTGGCCCCCGGGCCGCATGTTTGACACCTGTGTAATACACTTCTTTATTTGATTTTAATTGAAAACACTACTGTAATGGAATAATTTCACAGTATGGTATTACTAGACTAGTTTTATTTAAGTGAATGTTCTAAATACCACTGATACCCGAATCACACCAAATATTTTCAGTTGTTATGGAAACTTGACTGCACACTGCTTCCTCACAACATGCCCCAATGCCCTTTCTTTGGTTAAGTCCACAGTCACAAGCGCAGACCATGTCCAATTACCTCCAATTACTCGTTTGTGCTTCTTTCCTAAATCCCTCCAGGCCAGGGGAACATCATACTAACACTATCCTTGTTGGATGTAGATATTTGGGTCATATAACCTAGTCAGATTATGGCACATGACACCTATCTGACAATATAACACCTCAAAGAACACCTGTCACCGCCTTCCTAACCAATCTATGAATGCATGTATGTTACAATTACAGTGGTAAATATAAAAAATACAATATTAACTAGACAAAAAATAAATAAATAAATAAATTCTAAAATACACAGAATCTGATTTTACGTGGAGTTGGCTGTAATCGCGTCTCTTACCAGCATTAAAAGTTGGCTCACTCCACTTGACAGCAAGGAAAACAACACCTATACTAGCTAAAAAGACTTTTGTTAAAGTTTTCATTTTGCTAAACCTCTTCAAGTCAACGTACTTTTCTAACTAAGCCCAGACTTGCAGGTTCCAGTTTATATAACTCCACTAAAAAGGATATCAGAGGAGGAGATGTTGTTTTTTCTTGACGTACACTAAGGGGGAGTGTTCAGGTACAGTAAGAGGTTTACTGAATCCAACACTTAAAGCCTGTTGCTCGGATTTAAAAAAAAATAACTATGAGATAATCCTATAATATATTTGCTATTAAAACTAATTCAAACGATGGTAACTGAAAAACAATGGTCTGAAAAATAGTGCTTAATTTTCTGGAAAAGAAATAAGAGCAGAGACGAATCTGCGGTTGTGAAATAACAGGCTCTTGAAACTGCAACTTTATTGACAAACC
Organism: Ostorhinchus rueppellii; assembly: GCA_030068375.1. Taxonomy (NCBI): domain Eukaryota; kingdom Metazoa; phylum Chordata; class Actinopteri; order Kurtiformes; family Apogonidae; genus Ostorhinchus; species Ostorhinchus rueppellii. The sequence continues at coordinate 28,394,146 of JAQQZY010000020.1, forward strand.
ACCGACTGTACAAGGCTGGGTCGTCCTTCATCGGAGCTAACCACAGTGTCTTTAGCCACCTTGTTCTTGACGTATTTGGAAAACAGTTTTATCATTAAAGAGAGCTACGTCGCTGTGGGCTATGGCGGCAAAGGTTTTGCCTGTGGTGAAGTTAGTATCCTTTGTTTGCTTTTCTTGTAACTTCTTAATTAGTAACCTATAGCTATTGTAGATGCTAACCTAGCTTCTTCATTAGCCACTTAGCTAAGTGCTGGTTTGGATGTTTAGTTATCCCAGATCACTTACTTGCAAATTCTTGACAAGAAACCCCCAGATGTATAGTATGGAACCATATTTGTAGACAGTTTTATGTCCTCTTGACTGTAACTGTTGTGGGTTTAACTGTGGGTGCATCTGCTATTTCGTTAACAGACTTGCCACCAAGGTGACAATTGCAGGAGGAGCTCTGTACGTCGCCTATGATTCTGGTCTGCTTGGGAGCAGTGAGCAGGGCTCAAAGGCCTTGGAGAAAGCCAAGGTTGCAATACCACCTGCCATAGAAGAATGGCTGAAGTACTTCGGTTTAGAGGTACACTCTGATGTGCTCCTTGTATATATATATACGGATCATACCGCAAGACACGTATTGAGATAGTTGATTATGTCTTAAACGTTGAGAAGTCCCACAGTAAGCAGTTAGAATGGTATAACAGTATCTGTTCTATCCTGTACATCCTTAAGAATTATTTTGATGATTTGTACACCCTATAAGAAATGTATTAGTTGGTTGCATTTGTTCACTGTTCACCCATTACTGTAATAATATTTTAAACCTTGATTAGTAATAATAATTTATGTTAAAGGTCAACAGTTTGTCCACCATAATTTAAAACAGCAAGAAACATTGTGCCAGTATGAGTGTAGTAAAATGGATAAAACTTGGCAGATTTTTTCTCACAGAGAAGCCAAGCACATGACACCATTTTCAGTGGTACTAGGAAATAAGTGGGGTGTGTAAAAGGCTGTTGTCTTAAAGTGAATTATAATGATATTTTGGTGAGATATTGAGCTGATTAGTCCTGCCATCCTATGTTGTGAAATTATGTAAACTAACAGTAAAAAAAAATCTAGTTGTGAACAATATTTATCTTTTGAACTATGCATTATTTTCTTTTCAAGTCAGTGGTTCGTCAATGGCCTGCAAAACCTAATATTATCAGCTACTGTCTGCTTCAATGTCAGCAAGTACTGAGAATGAATAACACCCTTTTGTTGTTGATTTATCGGCCCAACTCATTGTCTTTCTCTAACCTCATCACATATGCTTCACATTTAATTATTTCCTGAAAATTGTAAAAATAAAACTTGATTCAAATACATAAAAAAAGCTGTAACAGCACCCAAGTGAAAATGCTGGACTCATTAACACTTATGAAAAATGAATTACAAGTGATCAGCGAAAATTATTCCTTTCACATTTCTCACATGATCTTGGGGTTAGAAGTGAGTGAATGCTGTGTAGTGTATCGAATGTGTCTCTAATTAATGGATCTTACGCATCCCCAGGCTCAGCTTCCGACCATGCCCAAGATCGAATTCTCCCCTGTTAAGTCATGGAACTCTGGTAAGTATTGCATAGTGAATGAGAGGCTACAAAGTTGGTAACATTGTGATATTTAACTTGTAGTTTATTTGTTTTGTACTGTGTTGTGTTTCCAGTGTTTCACTTCAAGGCGTCATATTTTGCTAAACTCACTTTTTTTTGTCTTTGGTTCATTTATTTGTGTCTTTGGACCCTAATAGTTCAAAAAGTTTGAATTTGAACCCTCTAGGTGCTGCAAAGCTATCTATATTAATGCAAGCAAAAATTGAGTGGATTTCTACAACCCATTTTAATTCCTTCTTAATTTGTTACATTTTATAACTAATTACATCATGACATTTGCACATATAAGGTCCAGACTTCTGACGAACAGTTAACCGAGTACAACATAATTGTTTATCAGCAGCAATGGTTGTTGTCCATACTGAAAATATGTCCAGACTTTGGGTCAATTATCTAAAATGTTCAGTTGTTTGTTGTATTAATGAACACAAGTGGCTGAAGGGGACAGAGCAGCACAGCCAACCATCTGGAAGGTGTTAGTGTGTTCCTTTAATGGAGGCTCCAAGAATGAGTCCGCATTCGTTTCGGTCTCATTTTTATAAATTTAATCGGACTTGACCACAAACAGGATACAACACACTCAGTACTGAGGACCCACAACACAGAGGCAAATGAGTGGATGGGCCCTGGCATTTAAATGCAAATGACTTTTCTACCCAACTGTAAACTGACCCCAACAATGGGCTGACCCTGTGGGCTAGATGAGCCAGGCCACCAAAAAGATAAGCCGATGATATCTGGCTCCCAAGTCAAACAGATGTGACATACCAGCTGAAACCCTGACAGTGTAAAACTTTAAACTAAAACAGGTAACCATTAATCCTGCTCACAAAGAACTTACAACTAACATTATTGAAATTAAACAGATTAAACAAATGGATCCCATAAGAAAACATTATCCAACTAAGTGGTAAAACAATTTATCCTAAAACTTAAATATCTGAATAAAACTAATATTTCAAGGGGGTGGGGAATGAAGTGGCTCATTTACACTTAAAGGGCCAGCGTTCAAAACAACCTTTCTGGTGTCATTACTCAGAAATAAGGTTTAAGATGGACCTCCTGGTGTTAAATTAATGAAGAATTCAGACCCAAGCAGAGCATTTACAGTTTATACAGACCACAGGGAAATGTTTGAAAATGTATAACTTCTTTTAAAAAAAGCTAACTCTCACTCCTTTAAGTAATAATCCAAAATACCTAAAATCTTCTGTGTAATTTTGATGAATTCCACTCAATGACCAATTTCTCTTTTATATTATTACAGGAGTAAGGTGGACGATTTCAACACTTTCAGAAGCCCCAACAAAAGCAACTGACTACACAAATCAGGGTTTGCAATACCTGAAAGACCTCACCAAGTAAACAAACTCTGTGGGAAATTCAACTTGTATTTATCTTTTTTGACTTTTGCACTCAAGAATTTACCTCTTAAAGAGTTGTATCCCTCACAAGAACAGATGTCCAACTTGGGGAAAAAAACTGCTAAAACAAAGAACTTGTTAAATGCAGCTTTTCAGAGTGTTGTCCCTGTGCATGAGTACTTTTGTGCTCAAAACAAAAGTGGTTTTGGTTTAATGTTCAGTTATACTTGAACAGAAAGCAAAAGGTATTTTAAAAAGGGCATTGTTTATACTATTAAATTCGGTCCAGGTTTTTTTTTTTTGCCTTTTGTTCTTTAACCACCCGTATGTTTTGAATGTCTGTTGTGTGTGTATATATACATATATGCAATACACCAAGTATGACTAAATGCATAAACTTGCATTACCTTTTGTCTGTTTTATTGAATCAAAGACCTCAAACAGCAGTGTATTCAAAGAATGACACCAACCAAATGTGCAAAAATCTTTATTAACCATGACTGAATAATAACACAACTGCCCGTTGATGCTGCTACAACTTCAGAGCGGGAGGAGGAGGCTGAAAGTATTAAGAACGCACATTTGTAGTTCCACTCTGCACAACAACAAAAAAAAAAAAATCACTTCACAGCACAGCACCAGTATTGGTGATGTAGAACATTACCTCATCTGGATTTAGTGTTTTCATGTGGGTTTTACAAACTGTACTGAATCTTCAACAGTCACATCCACTGTCCAGAAAAAGGAGTTTTCAGAGTCTTGAGGCACTCCGTTCCAATGGTGATGCATGCAGGCTATTGAAAGCCAAGAGTAACATTAACAGTATACTTATCAGTTAACTAGTTCACTGAGGGATACACTGAAAGACTTAAAGAAGGCAAAGGAGAGGCAACTCCGCAACTAGGACAGTGAAAAGGCCTGGATGAAAAGCATACTGAAGCTGAGCCATCATGTTTGCAAAACTAAGACAAAGGTAAGTGTAGACTGAGTTACATACAGTCAGCAAACTGGTCTTGTAGTTGAGGATATCTGTGAATCTTCCATTTAATTTATGTACACTTATAGACAAAGCTGGTAGTGTTGTCATGGGATGGTTGTGTAAATGAGCGTAATCACAACAGGTAACACATGGCATTATACACAAATTGAACAGCTTAATATTGCTACATTTTTTTTTCTTCATGCATGTGATGTAAAGCATATACTGCTGCATTTTCTCATGAGGAAAAATCAAGTTTGGCCAATTATAAAGCAAACCATAACCTAAACATGTAAACTTTATACATTAAAGTGCTCCCCACATTATCAGCAGTGAGATTATACAACCATTGATAATGCATGTTATATTTAGGTATAGTTTTAGACTGCATTAACAGTAAAATACAGCACATATATAAGTAATGGTTGCAAAACTTTCCTCAAGCTGTCAGTGTCACCATTCCGTGAAGAGCATTGAACCTCTACATGAATACCAAATAAGAGCCTTCATATGCTATGACAGACTAAAAGCGCAGTTAGAATCTATACACTATTGCAAAACGACAAGCCAGAAGGCACTTAATGATTTTGGTGGAATCGGGTTTACATGACAATTTAGCATACTATCTTCTCCTGTACACTGGACACAATAGGCCTCGTAAGGTTAAAACTAGGAATTAGAGTTCAAGGTTAAATGAAAATACTTAAATTATGCAGCCAATTGGTACTACAGTTTAAATGTTAGAGTGCTTATTATGGTGCAAACAAGCAGAGTTCATTTGAATGGATGCAACTTCTGAAAAGAAAAGGCCCACATTCAGGTGAATTTACAATACTGCTTCAGTTCCAATCTGACAAAGTGGCTTTAAGTGCTTTTAAGCAGCTTGTCTTTTACATTTGTATTTCTAAAGTCACATCTGTGAGTATGCCCAGACAACAATGTACTCCATTTTGCAGCTGTTGAGCATCGTGAACCGTCCAAACTTAAAATAAAAAGAACAGCAGCAACAATAAAACAAGGTGACTCCTCCTCTTAGCAACAGCCTAATGTAGCAGTGCTACAGTACTGCTGTGCATATGGAAAACATATTGCACTTTCTTCTGAACAAAGCATATTAACCTTTTAACCCTGTAATGGCTTTGATTAACAGGTTAGAACAATGAGTGAAATAGAAGCAGATGGAGGGAGGCTGGAGATAAAGTGTCCACTATGTCTAAGTGGTTTTGACCAAGTCATAGACATGGATATGAAAGTCATCGTCATATTTGATATAGTAGACAGAGGGCTTGGCAGGGACCTGGTAGATCACCAGGCCGGTTCTCTTCACACCCTTGTCAGTAACGTACTCCACTTGTTTTCCCACCAGGCTTTCCGTCTCTTCTCCTGGCTTCCTGTCTGCAGGCAACAGGTGCTTGTTTTCTACAGGAAATGATTGAACAATGGAAGGGGAAAGAAAAAAATCAGTTTTATTTTTAAATTTACCCATATAAATAAGAGATCTCTATATCCTCTTCAGACCCAGCAATGGATTTTTGTCCTCTGTAGGCGATAGGAGCTTCCCAGCTTCACATAAAAAAAAACAAAACAAAACATTGTCCACTACAAGACATCCCATAAAAAAAAATATATATATATATATATATATATATCTGAAATAACTGTTGCATTCATTTCCACTCAAGACAATTATTTAATGTAAAAAAAAAAACAACAAAAAAAAGCCAAAAGTTTTAATATCCTGGGATTCAGAGGGATATATAATCACATTTCAGTTTTAATCTTACAAATATAACTAATGTAACGCCTGTTTAGCTTATATGACTTTGACAAACACATATTAGAAAACATGAACGTTTACTTCAATGTTTGTAAGTCATCAAATACCAACTGTAGCAACTTGGATGTGAAGATAAAACAAGCTTTTATCATCAAATTTGTAAGAACAAAACATCCTCAAGTTCCTGAGGGATCTGCACAAAGGATCAATAAAGTTCTATCTAATCTAATCTAATCTAATCATCCAGGCAACACCTCTAACACATTTATTACTGACCATTTTGTCTTCATCACAAAACTGCAGAAGTGAATTCCTTCTTTACAAAGTGTTAAAAAATATATACTGTTCTATGAGTTTGTTTTTTCCCCCTGTTTTTCAAATAGTTGGAAATAAACACTCAAACTTTTTAAAGATTTTTCAAACAAGTGTTGAGGGACTGTCAGTCCTACCTTGCTCATCTTGTTCTGTACACTCAAACTGATCTGGATGCAAAACAAAGTATTGCAATGTGTGTCAACATTTCCCACTTTCAAGATTAGACTTGCTCAGTAATTTCTGTGGATATTTGTGTGTAATATCATTCAAATATTCTTGGATTACCACCAACTACTTGAACATGTTTAAACGGATCCATCTAAATTGAAACAGTCTCTGAAGCTGTTGTTTGACTTAGAATCGTGGTTAACAATATTTAACTCTGCAGAAACACTTTTTAATAATAATAAATATCTGATTTTCATGTAAAAAAACAAAACAAAACAAAAAAAACAACAAAAAACAAATCTTGATTGGGAAAAGAATGTGAATGTGATAAAACCTACAGCCAAGGGCATCAATCCATGTATTCTGGCTGCAAGAAGATTCTAGACCAGGGGTGTCAAACTTATTGTAGTTCAGGGGCCATATGTAGCCCAGTATAATCTCAAATGGGTCATATTAGTAAAATAATAATGTAATACTCCCATGTTATGAAATTCCATGACTTGTATAATTACAAAACTGTACAAATAATGTTCAGAGCCAAACAACGGTCACTCCCAAACTCTGTTCAAAAGTTCTTTTTGATACTGGAAAGCAAGTATGATTTCAGAGGTGTTTGTATGTTTATGGTACAAAAAGCTGTTAAATGTATAAAAATAACATGTATATCTATTATTCGAGTTAAATTAGGGAATGACATAAATATATATTAAAGGTGCTCATTCATCTTCTGAGCCCGCTGTATCCTCACTCGGGTCGCATGGAGCCTATCCCAGCTACTTAAGGGTGAAGGCGGGGTACACCCTGGACAAGTCACCAGTTCATCACAG
>JAQQZY010000020.1:28473842-28484802 GCA_030068375.1 Ostorhinchus rueppellii
ACGCAGACACGGGGAGAACATGCAAACTCCACACAGAAAGGTCCCAAGGTCCCGCCCGGGAATCGAACCCAGGACCTCCTTGCTGTGAGGCACAAGTGCTAACCACTGCACCCCTCCCTGATGCTAAAATGGAAAATATAAATAATTAAAAAAAATAAGAAGAGTAAGCCTGTTTCAAGAGACTGGTGAAACATAGTGGTGATCCAATCCCCTCCTGCTCATTCTAACTTAACCACAAAGATTCTCATTTTTGTGTGATTATATACAAATATATGCATAATTATTAATATTTGCCTTTAGATCCCCCCAAAATCTTACCCCCTGGTCTCTTTCCAAATATTATCTTCATTTGGGTTTTTCCAAATAATTTTCCTGGCTGCTGAAGCTTTCTGATTTGCAAACCTTTAACTCAGTATAGACATCTGTGTGTGAAGTCCTAGCCCTGTCTTTTCCGATTTTAAAAGCTCAAGTCAGTTTCTCCTTGGTGAGTGACAGTTTCCCCTGTCTAAAACAAGTTTGAATAATTTTCACAACATATTTCAGTCGGGTGGAAGGTTTTCTTCCCATGGGCTCCTTCCAAGTGAAATAAACCCATGAACTCAGAAAACTCTCACATCAAACAGCAAGATGTTGCACACCAAGGGAAATTTGGTAAACACAACACACCCTGGCTGCGAGAGATGCAAAGGCAGTACGAAGCTAGTCTGGCTTCAGTAACTTCTCCGATTATAGCAGTGGGGTGACCTTATTTCCTAAGGGTGAATGGGTTGTCATTACCTGGAGCTTGCACAAGTGTTTGATGCCTTCAGCCACACACACCCAAAGTTTAACAGCCCATCCTTTAAAATGGTATGAAGAAATGAAACATAAAATAAGTGTGGCATGCCAACAAAAAGTCCTGCAAATTTGTTAAACATAACAGAAAGACAGTAAATAGAAAACAGCTTTGTGATTATTGCCATAAACCTATAGATTTTAAAAGAATTATTCATTCTATGTGACATTGGGGGCACAACTCTGCACGGTTTCCCTCCAGTCTTCTGTTATACTCTACTTAGTTGTATGATTTACTTTTGCAATTGATTCTGAAACGGCTGCTGGGCGTGCCCACACAGCTGTTGTGCTGTAGCACTGTCTAATTAGCAGTGTATGACCGATGACCCAGGACAGGATATGATGCGTACCTGCCTCTGCAGCTTTTGTAAACACTTGGGTGTGTTTTTCCCCTAGATCATTTTCTGCTTTACCATAGGTCAAAAGAAAAACATGTCCTCCCCTTCGGTCCCTCAAAGTGCTGTGTTGTGTTTCTTCTTGTTGCTATTTCAGTGAGTTATTTTTAGCGCCTCCTACAATCAAGTAGTTTAGAATTACTATATTGGTAGATCTATATTTGGGTACTGTGGTTTTTGCAGGCTGCAATATTTTATGTTTGCTATCTGTGTTCCGTATTTGATTAAACAAATGTTTTGTGAGTGCCTGACTTCTGATAAGAAATTTTAAGAAAAGCTATCTCAGGTCTGTTGCGTGTGAGCCAAGTACATAGTTGTGTAAACTGTACTTGCTTCCGTGTACTCAAGCAAATCAGGATGATGACTGAAACACACTGGAAGTAAATGACACTCATTCAATCTGTTTCATCATTTAGCACAAACAAATATGAATCTCAGAAAACATCCATGTCCATTTATTTTCTTCCTATTTTATCACTGATTCCTAAATGAAATTGCTTTGTTGAGTTCCCTGCAGCCAGTTCTATCATACTTAAAACCCACCGTCCCTCTAAGTCACTCTTTCTCCCTCTTCTCTCACCCCTCAGCTGTTCCATGCCCTTGCTCCACTGGGATTGATACAATATTTTCCAACCTCAATTAGCAGAGAGTCTGTTGACTAATTCCAACTGTTTTTGCACCTGAGAGGGAGCTGGGAGTCAGGGCTGGAAAAAGTGAGTGGGGTGGAGGTGAAGGGCTGAAGCTGGGTGTAGCAGACAGAGCTGTCGGGGCAATATAGCTGTGTCGACAAGAGTGTAAGGGCAAAAGAGAGGACAGAGGAGGGGTCGAACAGACCGCTGGGCAGAATTTGTAGAGGCTGCGTTCAGGGTGGGGAGTTAAGATACAGCAAGTGAAGCTGTGATCATTATGCACAAGCAAATTCAAACAAATATAAAAAACTGCAAGAACTGTATCTGAAAATCTAATGTTGTTGGTGTACATGCATCCATTCTGCAGGCCTGTATCTGTGCCCTGCGAGCCCTGCATCCAACTAGTATGTAGATATTAACATAATATATCAATATGCTTAATTTTTGAAGTTCAGCATCTAATAAAGCTAATAAGCACATTTTAAAACTAATTTTCCTCTGAAAATAAAGTGCTTCTTTTTGTTTTTAAAAGGACTAACTCACTCCTAAATGTGTGTGTCCTCTTTTCCGTCATGCTGATGTTGCGCACTAGTATCTGTGTCACTGCTCTTGTCATTAAAAATGTAAAACAAGCTTGTCCTCCCACTCTAATCGATAGCATGGCCACCGTATCAGTATCCAGAAATGCTCTGGGTCAGGAGGCTTTAAGTCTGATTAAAAGCCTACATAAGTGATGGTAGTAACGCTACCCTCACACAGAAACATAGTGACAACTCAAAATAGCCCCTAAAACCAGGACTGCACCATTGTGAGGTGCAACCACAAACTGACCACAAGTTCCATTTTGTTAAATTTAAGGCAAAGCTTACATGACCACTGGCTTGGCAGCTCTGGACGCAGGTACACACCCTCACTCTGTGTGAGCACAGGCAGAATCGTTCTTTCCACCAAAGGAAATGAGAGGATGATGGCTCAAGTGTATGAGGACATTACATTTAAGGGGACTGCACTTTTTCAGAGAGAGCCGCTGCAACCACCTAAGTATTAATGACATGAGCGTGGCAAGAAAAAGCATGACTTTCACAACCATCAGACATTAATTTTGCTGCTTTCCAAAAACTATGAGCACTTGTTTCAATTTAAATTCCTATATGTTGCCAAAGTGGTATTGCTTCCACTCTTCCAACATGACTTCTGTTGTGTCAAATTGAGGCAAAACTAGAAAGTAATATTTTATTATTGTGGCTGACATATATTAGCTCTAATATAAAGGACTAATGTCTCCAGTTGGATGAGCTCAAAAGTCAATATTTAACAAGGTAATAATTCATCTCAACTTGAGTTTCAACCACAATGTGTGGTTTTAAAGCATTCTGCCAGGGGACTAATCCTGACAGGTTAACTAATGTCATCCAGTCGACAGCTTGGAGCTTATTGAAACAGTGGCAACAGACTGAGTGGCCTCTTAGCTGGGTACAGCAGCTACTCCTGCCCCCCAGTAGCTTCATGGAAAAACTCTGACTCACCCCATTTTTAAATAAAAAAGGCATTAAGAACCAAATACATAAATATTACAGTCAAAGGCATAAATGTCTCAAAGGGCCATCCAGCCCGTCAGTGACTAATGGAGAGGGAGGTCAACTCATGACCAGAGTCGGCTCATCTGACTTGGTCAAGAAAGACACCCATTGATGGACACAACGAAAAGGCATGGCTGCTCTATGAGTGACCTCTTCTCAGGTGTCTCTGGAAGACAGATTGTGTATAGACTCCAGGCATGCCAATGGAATAACCCATCTGGATCTCCACTGCTTTACAGTGAGCACTGCACTTCTGCTGGTAAGTGTTATCACACATGAACAAGTGCCTGATGAGGTGGGGCAAAGTAGAGCCAGACTCTGCTAACACAATCAAGAAGTCATCATCATGAGAGATTTACAGCTATGATTAAAGAAAACTCAAATGACACCACAGGTTTATGCGTTTAATGTCACCAAATCATTGTCCACTATACTGTACACAACACAGCACATTTACCCTCTGCCCTTTGTTAACGGTGTAAACCACTTATTTTCACTAAACTGTGAGCCATCAACACAAATCTACATTTGTATTCTATTTGATGAAGAAAGTTTTTTACATTTCCACCTGCTATTGCAATTGATGTACTTTCATCACAGTTTTGACAAGTTAATCTCCAGTGAAACTGAAGAACTTTTTTATCGCCATGCTCACTTTGAACCACCAACTGATACTCAATGTCTTTCCTCAAGTCAGTGTTCCTGTAAACTCTGTGCAAGCTGCCCCATGAGAAGCCTAAATCCACTCTAGGGTATTCCCTTCATACCTAGCAACATGTTTCTCAAGCTCTAAACACAACACAAATAGCTGAGTAGTGATATAACCTTAGGATATCCCTATGCACTGTTATAAAAAAGAACAGATAAGAAAGTCCACCCATAAAAATAAAATGTGAATGTCACAGGGCATCCCATGTACTCTGAGATACAATTGAGACACAGTACTTAGATGAAGTCAGGCAGCTACTTACTGTCTGCGTAGTTTTTCCGCCTGGTGCCGTCCACTTTGCCTGTTTTGTCTATGCAGAGGAAGAACTTGTTGGCGGAGTAAAGTCGCCGTAGTCGGACGTCACCTTCTAGATGATTGTAACTACGAGTGTGTCTTTCCAGTGTCCATGAACAGTTGATTCCAGTCGCCAGCACCTGAAGAGGTTCATGCCCTACCCCAGGAGGACAGGCCCCTGTGGCAGTGCCAGCGGTGACCACAAGAAGGGTGAGGCATGCCAGGCAAAGGGAGGCTGCACTGGGCAGGGGGAGAAGCTGCCCGGTGGAGGCTGCAGTAGTGGTGGTGCCAAGGGCAGGTTCAGGACAGATACGAGCTACGGACGCCGTCCATCTGCACATGGTGGGTCAGACTCCCAAGGTGCACCTTGTGCAGGCTGCAGGCATGCTGATGTTCAGGAGATGCCCCAGTGGAGGGATAGCAACAGGGTGGGCGTCCAGTAACAAGAAGGGAGGGAAATGGCACTCAAAGCAGATCCTTTGGATGTTACTGATGACCCGAGTGCACTTTAGGAAGGATGAGCTGACACCAGGCCTTCCTACAGACACAGGCTTGTCAAAGGTTGTCCTGTTGTCATCTTCTGTCCTTTTGTCAATTCTGTTTGTTAGCTGGTGTCGTAAACTGTTGTAATTTTATGAATCCACTTTTAAAGTTCCTCTCTAGTGTTGCTCCTGTTTGTTCTCCTCCTCCTTAGACTGAAGTCTTCTTTCCTGTTCCACAGATATAGTCCCGGCATCTATGAAGATGTGCATGTGTGTCACAGTGTGTTTGTCTGGATGAGATAGTGTGTATAAATATGTGTGCCTCTGTGAGTGTGATTGAGAAATGTGTATGTTTGTGTGTGTGAGTATGCACCTTGCGATGCTTTGCTCTTTCCAGCTGGAAAGGAATAAGGTGCCTGTCTGAGCTGCTGACCCGTGGCTGAGAGGGAGTTGAATGAGGGCTGGTGACTGACTGTGCGTGTATGAATGTGTGTGTGCGTGTGTGTAAGTGAGAGAAACAGAGGGAGTGAGTAAGCGAGTGAGTGAGTATGGGAGGGAGAGAGCCGGTATGAGTTTGCGACAGAGAGAGAGGCAGTGAGAGTGTGTCTGTATGTGTCAGAGTGAGCGGCAGTCGGCGAGTCTGTGTCAGCTAGCATGGGGCAGTGAAGCAGCAAGTGAACAGCCTCACGCTCCGCTGTGTGCAGCCAGTCAGCCAGTCAGTCAGTCAGTCTTCTCTTCTGTGGAAGCACCGCCTGAGTTGTCCTGCATTTTATCCTGGGCAGGGCCAGCATCTAGGAGGTTGAAAGGAGAGGGGTGGGGAGGTGGGGCCACCAAACTCATTCATAACCATTTGAGACAAAATGAGCATGCCTGAATCAGAAACCTGCCCCTCTCTATTCTCACCCAGAAAAGTTTATTCTACATGGAACAAGTCATTTGCTCCACCTGAGTTCATTGTCTTATTTCCATGGCTACAGACACCTGCAAGGACTTACATCCTTATTAAATCCTTTCTTCTCTTTTTCACCTCAATGTGAGCGGTGAAGCCTTTTGTAACGTGGGTCAAATTAGCTCCATTACTATCCATTGAGTCAGCTTAAAGACACCTTGACACCTACACTCTCATTTCTTTTTTTTTTTTCTAGCCACATGGGACAAATTAAAGGAGCTTTTTTTTTTTTTTTTTGTACGGCTGCTGGTTTGAATCATCAAGCACTCGGAAACACAGAACAGGTTGCAGGAGTGTCAGGAGAGTTAGTCCAGATGAAGGCTGAGAGACTTTCTGATCACTTGTGTTAATATTTCAATGAAACACCCTCTCTGATCTTTATTTAATTTGGCAGGGCAGGACGGAAATGAAGAACACCTTTTTTTGTGACTTCCCACACTCTTGTCTGTTTTTTTTACAAGCTGTGTAATGAACCTGATTAACCAAAGCATCAAAGCAGTCAGATCAGTCCTGTTTAACCTCTCTCTGCATTATATTATATTTTTATTTCATTTTTCTTGGAAATCGAAACCTAAAATTACATTACAGCTAAACAAGTAGGCCATGCGTTTAAGTGTGGCAGCTCAAGAAAAATGGAAAAAGTAAGAAAAAGATGCAAAAATGATCCACGAGTTCTAAGAGGAGCCTGTTCCCGTGCAGTTACCTTCTTTTAAAATCGGATTCTGACCCTTGGGCCACACATGTTCAGTGCTGAAGGTGCTGGAGAACTAAATGCTCAAAGTCGGGTGACAGTTAACTTCACACCCTGTAGCTTGTTAACTGCCCTCTGAGACTAGTCACTGTAAAAAAAAAAAAAAAAAAAAAAAAAAACGCAAATTGACAAAAAGCCAATGTGTTCTGTTCTGGCTCTCGGTGTCCACCAGGATCCTCATCAAAGCTTCAGCGCAGATCTAAGTGTGCCTTTGACTGCCAATTAAAGCGCGCCGCCATGTTTGTTCACTTCCTCTCTCAACCTTCCCTTTTTAACATTTTCTCCCCTTCTTTGTCTGTCTTCTTGAAAATAAAATCGGCACTCATCTGTGTCGTGTGACCGTTTTAACTGATCTACGTGCATGAGCTTCACTGGGACATTACTGGAACCGATGGTCGTCCGAGCAAGAAACAATAAGGCTTCCTTACAACAGAGGGTGTGCATTTGTGACTCTGACAGCAAGTATTATAATGTGCTTTTTGTTAGTGTTGTATGACGTCAAAAGTGTTTTCTGAAGAAGAGAGAGAGAAACTACTTGGAACTAGTTTTCAGAACATCTGGGTGTTTACAGGCTTGGTTTCATATTGAATTTACAATGCTGGGAAATATTCTTTTACTTTAAGTCGGTGGTTTTGATTTTGCAGCTGACAAAAGCGATAATAGGATCTTAAGTCTATGCTTGCATCATGCAAAAACTACCACAGAGAGGAAACAATATCATCAGGATTATTGATCTTAAGAGGATAATACAGTTAAAGAAGCGTGGTTAAATCTAACTTCTCTTCCTGTTCTTTCTCTTTATTTGACCAGCACGTGCTTGCTTGTCAAATAATGCTTCCAGCTAGTAATCCCTGCAGACTCCATGTGTCTATTATGATCTCTCCAACCTGCTTTTATAAACATACCAATAGAAGAAAGAGTAAAAGAAAGGGAAAGTGTGTAAGAAAAAAGTAAAAAGAAACCCTAGGAAGCTCTGGTTGTTCTCTGTTTGCTGGATTTACCCGTAATTAATGTCATGCAACCATTTAATGTACTGTAGAACATTTCAGAAATCAGAATCAACCCCCCCCTTGAGGTCAACAACAGAGTTTAGGCCTCATGTGAATGTCAGATGTGGCAGGAGATTGCTTTGTGGTGTCTTGGAAGCAAATGTTTGGGGTCTGAGCTCAGTGCCAGAGCAGACACAAGCATAATGTATTTCTTTGTGAAGTGTTTTGAAGTGTGCAGCCGTGCTATTTTACAGTGTGCATCTTTGATGTCGAAGTCTACAGACATACTGTGTCAAGGCAAGATCAAGGATTAATAAAGCCAAGTCAACCGTGTTTGCAGTTTTTCACAGTACATCCTCTTTCCAGTTAACGGTAAAGACTAGAAGCATATACATATATTGAAGGTGATACATGGAAGGTCCCCGATGCCTTATTTGTTGCTGTCTGTATGTGTGAGTTCCTGTACAAAAACTGTGGACACACAATGCCTCCGTTCATCTCGTAACACAGATCCATCCTCTGTGGCTCTTTGTGGGGTTTCTCCCATTTTTATCTGCCCATTACAGTTTTTTTCATCAAGGGTCATCGGAAATAGGACGTTGTATATCGTCCACAATGTAAAACCCCTTGAGTCAAATTTGTGATTTGCGACATTGCACTGCATAACTAAAAGTGACTTGAATAGAGCTGTGTTGAGTTGTGTTGTAGGTGTGCCCCTGAGCTGAAAACACTACTCTGTGGCACCCAAGGAGGATGTTCTCAAGTGGAGGAACCTAATCTTTCCCAGCAGGGATCCAAGCGGCTCTGTAAGTGTATGAATAGAGATAATATCTGTATAATGAGGCCTGTTTTGTACCATCAAAGTCTTCAAAAGGGTCTGAAACCTGACCTCCCTCTTAGCACTGACAATCCCTCAGTAATAGCTCCCTTTTATTAATTGTTTTTCCTGCTTGCTAAGTCTTTGTCTCTCCGTTTCCCTCTCTAGCTCTTGTAGTTGTGTTTTTGCTTGTCACCCTTGACCTAGTGCTTTTATGTGAGCTGACACACAGCCACTTCGAAAAGAACAAACTGTTTCCAGATATACCACAGTTTGCTTTTTTCAACAGTAGTTACTAAGATGCAAACAGTTTCAACACTTGCATACGGAAATTATCACATAGATATTATTCACAGGCTGTATATTCTGATCATTTCAGTGATTATACAGTTTATCGTGTCAGTGCGTCCAACTCCTATGCTGCCTGTTCTGTTGGTTGAGATTCAACACAGGTGTGCTTGTCTGCTTGATATTTTTTGAGCTGTCGACTGCGGTTGGCTGACAAACATCTGGACATGGTTGAGCAACTGACCAGACCACCGCAGCTCAACTCCACTGAGGACATGGCCCTTTGCATATCCTGCTTCCAGACCATTCTAGACCATTGTCTATTGACAGTGGCGTTATGATAAGTGGCTCTGTCTATCTGATCTGTAAAATGTTCTGAGAGATCCAGCGCCTCAGTTCAGGAGATCCGTCAGACTGATAACGCCTGATAAAACAAATGTGACATGCCAGGAGTGATCGGATATGTGCGACTGCTAATCTGATAGAGCAGATGCACATAAGAGAGTAGTCACTGAAAAAACAGGAGGCTGAATGTGGAGAAAAAAAAAACACTCAACTGACTCAGCAGGTTTTCACTAATGAGAGCAGAAAGCGCAGTCTTATTTGGATGTTCACGCTGATTTACAAATTGTTCAAATCTGAAGGATGTGTTTTTCTAAATCGTATTATCCTTGTATTATTTTTGCATTATTCTATTAACAGACACTTGGAAATAGCTGCGTGATGCATTCTAAGACACTTTGACTGACTCACTAATCTAGTCTGTATTAAAAAAACATTTAGAAAGATGCCCAGTAAGAGCTGTGTGAGTCATGGAAGTCCAGGAAAGGCCTGCCAGAGTTTATTTTCTGGTGTCTGTCTCAGCGTAATGGACAGTAATGGACATTAATTATGTGACATGATGAGTCATATTTTCTAAGTAATGTTTTATCAGTTTTCTGGAAGTTTACTGTAAAATGTGCTGTTCTTTTTTTTTTTCCTTTCATTAACTAAGTGTGTGATTAAAAATACCATTAAGAATATTTTAATGTCTGAAGTCAGCCTTTAATATCATTTCTTTGATGTCTTAGAGGTCATGTATGTGGAACCCCGTGAGGAAGGTCTTTACGAAACAGTTTTTCCGCATGGGACAGGTCCCTAATTCCATGTAAGTGATGTAGACACACACGCACGCCTCTCACACAAAACACGCGTCAAAGGCGTTTAGCAACACATGCATCGCACAGAGAAGTATCTCCATCAAGTATCCCTGGCCAGGTGAAGCAGTTTCAAAAACAGCCCTCTCTCCATCTGTTAAACAAATAGGGAGCCCCCCTACAAAGGTGTGCAAAAGAATCCACATGATCAAAGTGTATGAGAATGGCAGCCTTGTCCTGGCCTGGCCATTATCAGGCCCCATGAATGCCTGTCTTCTCCTCTTTTGTCGGCCGAGGCATTGACAGTCACTCACCCGGCAATGACTGTCACACCAGCGCAAAGAGCCAGCCGCCGACAGGGGCCAACCACATCAAACGAGACTGTCAAGGGGCCCTGCTCGTGAACCGTGGCAACAAACACCTCCTGATCCTCACCTACAGCTCAGCAGCAGACACCCACCGCTGTGCTCCCAGCCACTGCCTCCACTGAGAAAAGATGTACTGCCTGGACCTCATTTCCCTCTGTGCTCCCCCTGCCCTCCCTTCTCTCTCTATTTCTCTGTCAAGTAGTGCTTGTGTTAACCTCCAGCCTGCCGAGACACAAAGGGCTGCTAAAGTGTTTAAGAATGCTTTATGGATGCATGACAAGGGGAGGCTGACACTGCTGGGGGTCAAAAAGTGTACAGGATGTGAATGAGATAAATTCAATTTTACACTGAGCTCAGAGCTGAGTCACACTTTCAACTGTATGATGGTTGAACTTCAAAAGCTCATTGACTGAATTACAGTATAATCTATTCCAACAGGCTCTGAGCAGCCAAGTAAGTATTCCTCTGATTGAAGTCGTAGAAATAAATCTTCATTCAAGTGGAATTACAGCACAAATCATTATTTTATATTGTGTGAACTGTTTCAAGCCTTCCAATTGGTCATAATTTTTGGTTGTAGAAACAGAATCAATACTCATTTTTCTGTGTATTAAGTACAGGAGAAGTCCTACCTTGGAAAAGCTGAGATGGCAACAGTATTATACACAACCCCCCCAAAAAACGTGCAATGTCACATGATCATTATAAACATGCATAAAATAATAAAGAAAAAAATACA
>JAQQZY010000020.1:28493773-28507867 GCA_030068375.1 Ostorhinchus rueppellii
AGGAGGGTGAAGTGTCTTGCCCAAGGACACAACGGACTGACTTGGAGAGAGCGGGATTCGAACCGCCAACCTTCTGGCGCTCTACCAAACTTATGCATTTTCATTTTTTTTACACTAAAATAAAGAGAAAAATTTGGAGTTGTTGTTCTGATTGTAGTTTACTCATCCAATCCACTTTAAAGTAGGGCTTTATATGGCACCTAAAATAAATATCTTCAGTTCAGTGTAATTTTGTATATCACAAATTCATCCCAGGGACCAGATTGGACCCTTTGGCGGGCTGGTTTTGGCCTCCAGGTTGTATGTTTGACACCCCTGTCATAGATGATAGATAGCTGTTCATTTCAGTTCAGATCTGTTGACTGTGAAGGCCATAGGAGCACAGGAGTCACTTCAGTTCTTCCTCATGGCAGGTAATGTACAAGTCAGCATGTTTATCCATCTGTCAGTCAGTCATGAGTTCACTTCTAGAAACCGCTGAATATTTTCCGACCAGACTGGCTTAGATGTTTCTGTTATATGTTGAAGCTGCTCTCTTTGCTATTTTGCATATGCTCCATCCGTCTTTTCTGTTTGCCACCATCTGGTTTCCGCTGTCACAGAGATTACATTTTCTATATCGGTTGTTGACTGATTCATGGTCCCATTTTTGGAAACTACTTTTCACTTCTGTGGGGACCAGTGGCATGTGCCATCGTCTGCTGACATACGACGTACAAAAATGTATCGCTTTACATCGTGTTTGAGCGTCAATTCTCCACTCAGTCACATTTGTAAAAGTCCAGTGGTGTAAGAACTAAACTACACCGTTGGTTGTAAATTTGTATATTTTATGGCTGTATGTTATAAACGAGGCAAAACCATCAGCACAACTAATGTTATCAACAAATTTGGGGGAGCAACTAGTTATGAAAAACAGTTAATATTATGATTAAATGACAGTTACGTAGTCAATACTTGGGTGATTTGAATACAGTTTACATCTGAATTTGTTGATTTGGGTAAAAAGCTTTTATATAGAACAATTTTATTGTGTTGCACCTTCTTTTGGAGCATTGTTAAACATACATCAACAAAGCCAGTGGAAAAAAAAAATAGCAAGATATAGAGATAGAGCTATATCAGCATATGGGTGCTTCTATGAAACTGGTCCCTAAAACCAGGACAGAGGGACTAAAAATTCAAACCAGATGTAACCAATGTTATGAAGCAAGTTTGAAAGCACTTTGGATCTATTTTAAAACAAAATATTTACTGAGATAAAAGAGAAACTATCGTCTAACTACTGAATTATCAAACTTTATACAAAAATCCACATATATCACGGTGAAAAGGACACAGAAATGACATGCTACTAATTTTTTAATATCTTTTTATTCTTTCACATTTTAGGAATGAAATAAGCAAGGCAGAGTGTCTCACAAAAATGACTGTTGTTGCAAAATTGCATGTGATTTCTATGTGTTTAAATGGGTAGGTTCTGTGTGTAACATGAATGGACACGGTGGGTTACACGCAAAACCCGGAACGAGACTGTAAGATTTACGAAAACCTGCAAGTCTGGATTAGAAAAAAACACTAGGATCATCACATTTAACACTGTGTCTTTATTTATAGCAGTATACAAGACCATTTCAAGCCATGTTTTCCAGATTAAATGCACTGACACTTAAATAGCTTTTCATGTCCCAATTTTGGTCCTATTTTTGGCTCCAATATTTTATAAAAAATTCATTAATTTTGGGATGGCTCAGAGCAAGCATATAATTTTTTATTTATTTATTTATCTACCGTCATCATTGGGTACATCCTGGAGGGAAATGTTTCTACATTTTTCTTTTATTAGTGGGTCTCAAAAAGCTGACAAAATGCCATATACTAAAATGAACCCAGTTTCATTGAAGCACCCATATAGATGTGAATCGGTATGCTTTGCAATAAAAAGCAATAAAAAGTGAGTTACAGCATTTAAAGTAATTTCAGTAAAATAGTTACTCTTATTATTTAAATCTTCCTGTTAATCTGTCACCTTCATGTGTTTTGTAGGACTGGAAAAACATCTCATTGGTTTTAATCACCATACACCGTACACCATACACCATGAGAGTATTTTAGGTTCAGTCCACAACCTTGAGTCTCTTAGTTTTGTCCTTGACAGAGTGAGTTCTTTTAAAAGAGTCCGCCGGTGAATTAGGACATGGCCACAGATTTTAATCAGCTCATGTAAAACAGACCACTCCTGCATCACAAGTCTGTCGTCAAGTGATGAGATATCATCACTTCCCTCAAGTCACTGCTGCTGGCGGCGTGATTAGTCGTCTAAGAGCTCTATCAGCCCCGTGTCATTGAACGCTGTCACACAAACCACACACACACACACACACACAGAGAAGAACACGCATGTGCTCTCCTCTTGGACCCCGGGGATATCGCCTTATGCGGCTTGATCCAATAGCAGCACACCTGAGAGGGCAGTAGGGTTGACGGTAGGTATCTGGTTGGTCCATCGATCACTGTAAGCTGATGCTCTTATGACATTGTTCTGCAGTGGTGTACTCCGGCTCCGTCTGAGGCCAAGCAACCTTTTTTTTTTTTTTTCTGACCCTCTATTACCTCTTGTCCTCACTATCACCACTTTCTCTGTCACTCAATATGTTTGTTGTCTGGCTGTCTCTTTCCTCACTGTTTTTTTATGACCTGACTCTTGTACTCTAATATCACTCTTGCCTGTGAAGTCTCCCCTGCAGCATCCCAGGCCTCGGTTTACCAGTCTGTTCCTCTTTCGTCTTTCACACACATGCTCTTATCCCTTGAAGTTTTCCCTTTGTAAGTACTCTGTCCCCCAGAGCTCTGTCCTCTCCGGGGTGCAGCAGAGCAGTCACCAGGCTGATTATGCTCTATCTCTCAACCTCTTTGCCCTCTTTGTTCGTCTGGACCACACTGCCAGCGCCCAGACTAATCCTCTCTTTGTTCAAGCCTCTCTCATTTAACTCGGACCAAAATTGCACATTGCATCACATGCGACTCCAAGGCACGGCTGAAAATACTTCAAAATCAGATCTCTTTGGTTTTCTGCAGAAATATTTCCAAACATACGCTACACGACGCATGCCAGAAAAACAATACAGCATCCCTACCATTATATTCCTTCAGTGTGTGCAGAACCCTGCTCGTGTCTGATTAGATTAGGTCTTTGGAAGTTGCTGAGCCAGGGTTTCCACCGAAATGTAATTAGCACGCTGTTATTTATAATTGTCTTGAGAAAAGGTGTGCAGAGTGAAGCCGAGCTCCCTCACTGCTCACTGTGTGGTGACAAATTGGTTTCCTCGGCTTCCTTAGACGTGCAGCTCTACTGTTATCCTCTAGGGAGCAGTGTAACCAAACACGGTCCTCAGGCTATTCAGCCTGATGAATAGGAGCATTTTCCCTCAGAGTACGCAAGACATTAACAAGGTTTTACCCGAAAGAAGCAAATTTATAATTAAAACATACTGCATAGTATTTGAAGAAAATTAGTAAAGCACAGTATTTGTGTTATATCAAAATTGCTATTATGGCTAACAACAAAAAGAGGAAATTAAAAAGTGCTAGAATATGCAGTTCCATCCATCCATTATCTTCCACTTAATGTGCTCCAGTCTATGGCTCGCACTCCTCAGACATAGATGAACATAAATGTTTGGTACAGACTTGATCATAAAATTGTTATGTTAATATTTTGTTTCACTGGAAGTGAAATGAACAATTACCATTCCTGTTAAAATCATGCCTTTCATCACCATTGGAATATGATTTTTTCCCCATATTGTTGTACTCCACCCTGTGTTTTTCTGGGTCACTGAAAAGAAGACATGGTCATATCAATATATATGTGTAATGAACAAACACAGCATTCCAAGCCATAATGAATGAATACCTATACTTAACATTTTACCTATTAGACCTTGTATAACAAAAAAAGAAAAGAAACCAGCATGATTGTAACTCTCCCAGGTTTTTTTTAGGTGTCACATATCAAATTGAGTTATAAAATAATCATGTTACCACCTCTCATTTGTATTCCAGTGACTGGTGTGCACATTATCTGTATTCTGCGGTCCAGTCATGGAGACGATGCTCAGTCAAGGAGATTTCTGCTCAATAAATATTTTGTGGATGTTGTCACTGTCTATGTGGCTACTACAGATCACCCTTTCAGTCCGTATTGGAAAGGTCTGTCAGTGCAAATACTTGGCATTGATATTCTACATGTACAACTGTCGATCAGGGGAGTGAAGATGTGTACCAATTTCCCACATGCAGGGGGCTGTTTTTTTAACACTTGAATTAATCAGGGATCCAGCAAGTGATATGATTAACTGAGCCCCATTCGCATATCATAAAGGAGGTCGTAAGGTTGTGAACCCTGAACTTCTGCTCAGAATCCAAAGCCTGTTCCATCATATTGACTATAATCTCCTATGCAAATGAAAATCGACTTGTAATGTTCTCATATTATGACCAATGCTAAGTGAATGCTAAATATAAGCATGCTTTTAGCTAACCCTTATGGGAAGAGGTACTACATCAATTTCTGGATCAGAGTTAGAAATAGGTTATGATTTCCTGCCTCTATTGACAGTGTATTTTAAAACTGAACAGCATAGACATTGAAAAAATAGCTTGTGTTCTTCCGTTTTGTTAACCCCAGATATGTTGCACTCATGGGTTCAACTACTGTTTTTTCATTTGTTTTTTTTTTTTCCCCCAAGGCCAGTATGAGACTTAGAGGCTGTAATTTATTCACATTTGCAGTAAAAATGAAAGTCTTGTTTTGTGTAACCAATAGATAATCATCAGAAGGCTCAGGTAATTATACAGGGCAGTAAATATTTTACTTCCAACATAGAATAATTATTTAGGTGTTAGTTGTTACAGTAATAAAGTGCTGTAACCTACAACATTATGGGTCAATAAAAACACGTTACATCTGTTTATGTCCCTGTACGTCCAGGTGCTTGAACCAGATGGAGGAGGACGGCCTGTCTGTGGAGGACCTGTTCAGCCAGTGTGTGTTCAGACAAGATGAGAGAGACATGGTGCTGAAGGCCGTACGCAGCGTCAAGGCCAACTACCAGCCTAGCGTCAACCTGGATGCAAGTCAATGCTTACCGTCTCTGGTTCGGGAATACTACACCAAGGTAACCTCTGCCTTTACCTGTACATGTCTATATGCTTATATACTGAAGAAGACATGATCTAAACCAAGTTTTATACACATGTGGACATCTTCAAGAGTTCTTTTGAAAAGTGACAACATTAGACTGTATTTACAGATCAGAACGCTAGACCTTCGCCAAGGCCACGGGTCCACTCTTCTTGTTCTACTGTATTCCATTTGTATTGTTAGTGTGTCTTAGAGCTGCACAATATATTTTTTGAGCCTCGTCCTCGCGATGTACGTGTGCACAATAGTCATTGCAGGTCGTGTGATGTAGGAGGCTAATGAACTCAACGTGTTCTCATCTGATTTCAACCTGGACACTTGACACACACTGGGTACAGCCATCCACCAATCCCAATCATTCTTAATCAGTTTGCTGAAGCAGACCCCGCCCCTGCACATGGAGTGAGTTGCTGGTAACAAAATTGAAAACTGAGGAATGAACAAGAAAAAATCACTGAAAACAAAGACTTGGTGCAGAAAAGAAAAGCAGCGTCAATTATCTGGAATTATTTCAGCTACAAGAAGGACGATACTGAAACGTGTGTTCTGTGGCGACAGTGCCACAACGAGACATAACACAACTAGTTTGTTTGACCGTTTATGTTGGCAACACGCAGCTGTTATATCCTCCTGAGTATGTTTTCATATCCCAATATATATCGCAGAGTTACAAAAAAATTGCAGTGTCAGATTTTCCCAGTATCATGCAGCCCTGGTGTCTATTGGCTTATTGGAATGGTTTCCATATTCTGTCAAAGGTACTGGTCTAGTGGTGCATGAGATAGCTCAGAAAGTCCAGGAATTTATATTCCATTAACATCCTATGCCACCTTGCAACTGTGGGGGCTTTATCCAAAATCCAGTGCTGCAGAATATTTTTTCTAGCACAGAATGCCATAACATTCTACATTCTGCTTCTATTTTTCCCTGATATACAGGTACATGGAGACTAGGAAGGCCCAAAAGCAGAGAAACCGGGTTGAGCTCAAGCTCAATTTTGAGAACTTTGTGACAGTATTCCCCTTTTAATGGACCCCATACAGTATTTCACCTATAGGATTCATCCTTGGCCCATATCCTGCTGTTCCAACAAGTTAGACTGTTGTTTGTTTGTTGTTTGACTGTAGAGGTGTGACTCTTCTCTGACATTAGGACTGGATTCTGTTATGATTCACTTGTTAATGATTCTTGATGCATCTCAGCCTCAGTTTTCTCTGTGATTGGATGTAGCATCAATTAAAACAATCAGTAATACAACAATACAAAGTGAATCAAACTCTCTAATCCATTTGCAGTGCCTAACAAATCGTGTATTCAATGCTCCCCCACCCTTTATGGATTTGATTACAATTGAGATGAGAAGTTTCTATGTGTCTAACAGACAGATAAACGGTCTGATCACACAACGTCCTCGGCAAAGGTAATAAATGTTATTGCTAAGGCTGAGCCTTGTGTATGTTTTGTGAGTCAGAGCTCCAGAGAGCTGGGAAAGCTGTCAGAATGCTCCAGCGTGACTTCGAAAGATTTGATCACCCCTTCACAGCCAGACAGGCACTGGCCTATTTATAGTGAACCAACTCTGCTTTCTAATGGGTCCTCTGTTTGCCTTGTATCTCCGTCTTTCACCTATCCTTGTTTTCTCCCACCTCCTGTCCTCCTAATTCTCACATGATTCATTAACAGCTTTTTGTACATTCGCAATATTTTTAGACCCAAACCTTACACCTTATTCACTTTGGTCTTGGCACAGTTTTGTTTTTCTTAAATCTGATTATTGGCCTGTATTTGTGATGTGAGCAGCAGGCCCTGTATGTGGTCAAAGCAGTGAAATGTAAAAAGGAGTCAAATGTGATCGCTTCATTACTCATGCCTCTGATTAAAAGACTGACTAACTAGTCGGCTGGTGATCTGACCATGACTATGACTGTGACGTGTTGGCAGGCCCATTTACCGGTTGGAAGGCTGTCCAAATAGCTGGTCCGCGTGATAACAGAGTAGCAGACTGGATGGTCTCTGGAGGTTTTTAAATCACTGTTTGCAACAGACACACAATCTAATTAGAATACTGTTTGTTGTTGTGAGATGGAATTTGATTAAAATATGGTTCGTACAAAATGCAGTTTGATCTAGCTTCAACTTGTCACTAGAGATTGCGTGGTTTTCTCTCATTTAACATTTTTTTTTCACCAGGAAGGAAGGCTATATGTCTGTTTGTTACATCACAAATGTTTTCAACAACAAAAATCCTCCTGAGTAGTTGATGGATGGTTGTGTGTCTTGGTCAAACTGGTAAAAGTGAGACTGAACAAACATCTGTTTGACATCTGTATTACTTCTGCCTTTTAAACAGTTCTTCAAATATGATGTTCTTTCTCTCTCCAAAAGCTGCGTGTTTGTTTGCTTATTTTTTTATGATTCTATCGGCATATTTTCACTCACTATGTATTGATTTCACCATCATCTACTTATAATGTGTTAAAAGTGAGCATTATTGTACCTCCTCTGGCTGCTGGTCATGATATGAATCTTTTCCGCTCTGTATAAAATTATGTGTCGTACTGTTGTATTACATCCACCCATCTTGATTCTGCTGTGTGTACACAGATATCCAATTGACCCTTAGCAGAATTCAGCTTGTAGAGCAATTTTTAGATTATCTTGTACAAGAAATGTGGTGATTCTATCTGGTGCTGACTTGGCCACTCGGTCAGCCCAAACCACACTTTTATCTAACATCACCACTATTGTGATGAAAGGAATGATATTGAGACAAAGCTCAAGGCTTTAAAGCTCAGTTTAACACTCCCTTGGCTGCAGTTTGAGATGGGAGTATGATTGGCCTTAGCCCACTGGCCCGAAAAGCCCGTTTCTGTTTCTTGAATTCATCCCAACAGACAGTATCTCAAGGTGATGTAGCGAGTGGTGAAATGGTTGTATTTAGGTTAGAGGGGTTTTAGTTTAACCCCTTAACGCCTGAATAGATTTCCAATTGTGGGGAAAAAAAAAAAAATGACTTGCATTTTTTTCCTTTCAAGTAGATAGTATTTTGGTTACATTTTGGAGCAGAGGGGGGTTTGATGCGAATTTGCATCAGTAGGCATCAAGGGTTAAACCAAGATTAAGACAAGTTTATCACAGGCTGGAGAAAGTCTTACTGTTATTCCACAGAAAGCAGTCATCATTTTTCTGTGTCTGTCCTGTGCTTGTCTGTGTGTTCATGCTTCAGAGGGCAGGGCATCACTACCCCAAACTGGACTTTACTCAGGAGGAGCTGCAGGAGCGTTTCAGACAGCAGCTCAGAATGGAACAGGGCTGCACCGTCACCATCGACTCTGTGGAGGCTGCCAAACCCGTCACTGAAAACATGGCCAAGATGGTAAAC
Organism: Ostorhinchus rueppellii; assembly: GCA_030068375.1. Taxonomy (NCBI): domain Eukaryota; kingdom Metazoa; phylum Chordata; class Actinopteri; order Kurtiformes; family Apogonidae; genus Ostorhinchus; species Ostorhinchus rueppellii. The sequence continues at coordinate 28,502,362 of JAQQZY010000020.1, forward strand.
AAACAGTTCAGACTGCTGGAGTTATTCATTTATACTATAGTGAGTTATAGAATAAACGACTAAGCTGACCCAGGTGTGCTCTAAGATCCACAGGTGGGTCACCCAAAACATTTGCATTTCAAAATAACTTTGAACAACAGTGGTTTTGATATCAGTGAATGTTCCTATTGTTCTGATAATTATACTTTAAAAAGGTTGAATCTGATATGAAAGGGTTGTTTTACTCATGAGATGAAAAAAACAAAATAGCTTTGGCCCGACACGGAGTTTTACCAAATGTACTTCACTTCACTGAGGCTGGCTTATAAATAAAAATTATCATTCAGCAACATTCCTTTATGGTCAAATTCACTTGATTTAATAATTTATAGACATATTATAATTTGGGTTGTGTTGTGTTGTCACATCTAAGAAGTAGGTCTGCTGTACTAGAGCATATATACATAATTACACATTATCAATGCGATGAAATGTGCAGTCGATTCTTGCTTCATCTGTGCTAGAGCAACACTAGCATGTTTCAAATTTTGCATATGAAGGAGTAACTCGCAACATTTTTTTTTTTATTCCAGTGGGATTTAATAAGTTTTCTCATTCCTTCTCCTTTTTGAGCCATACTTATTGAATTTATTTAATCATTTCTAATGTACACGGAAATTGCTATATTGCCTTGATTACCTGAATTTATTAATATATTTGCTCGCATTTGTACGCATCAAAGTTTGGCTTTTTTCTTCTGCTCGAAACAAATGAATGAACGCACGAAACTGATTATGACATAAGAACATTCCATACTGCAAGGAGTGAAAGTAAGACCATTACCTGCATCATTTATTGATATTGACAAAAATAAGCAAACTAACAGAGAAAGGCTGAATCTAGTTAGAGGAGAAGTATCAGATATCCTGCAAAAACTAATACGTAGGCACATAATATATAGCAAAGCGAGTGGAAGCTGCATCTCATCTGTTTTCACATTCCATTTCAGCCTTTACCTTTGTGATGATATTGTAAAATACTTCTCATAACCAAACATACCCTCTGTTATGTATTGGATTTTTTCTCCTCTAATGCAAACTTTGAAATAACACGAAGGATAAAGGCCTGACAGAACAGAAGAGGAGGAAACATTATATTCCCGCAGTGTGCCTCCTTTCTAACTCTGGCATTTACAGTCCGGCCTGGATCGTCTGCCTCTGCAGATGGGCTACGTGGGAAGCGAGCAGGCTGAGAGTCCCTGGTGGTCAGGAAGCATTTACAGACAGGCAGGCCAGAATAATAATGTATTGTAATGGAGGCCTCTGGAGAGAACGCAGTCACCTCTCCATCCACAATCCAGTCTGTGTCTCTGCTTCAGTCAGACTGGAAACACATCTTCAACTAAAGAGAAAACGTTAAAACATGCACAGCCCACACAGAAATACAGGAGCTGCAGGTGCACATGTCACCTGAGTACGCAGTGACTATTGAAAAAAAAAAAAAAAAAAAAGCAAAAATTCATCCAGAATCTGATGAATGAGGATAGTTGTGGGATTATTGTTTAATATTCTGTTGTTTTTGGGGTTAATGTTGAGGTGGAATATTGACAGTACCGTTGCCCTTTCAGAGGGAGATGCTGGCCGAGCTGCGGGCTCACTGGAGAAAGACCCTCCTCCAGGCCCTAAGGGAGAGTAAGATGATCCTGGCTAACACCAACACCAAGGACTACAAGCTTAACCTTTATCCTTACCTCTGTTTGCTGGGGGATAACGAGTATGTTGACATCATGATACAGGTAATACAACCCACCTGACCCAGGCCATGAGTCTGGGATAGAACAAGGGCTTCAAAGTGATTTGAACTGATGGAAGCTTTATTTAACCAGGACATTAACCCTTTCATGCATGAAATATGAAAACCCTTAGTCCAGGGGTGTTCAAATCCGGTCCTCGAGGGCCAGTATCCTGCATGTTTTAGATATTTCCCTCTTTTACCACACCTGGTTCAATTATTAATCGGCTCATCATCAAGCCCGATAATGGTGTAATGGATTCCAGGTGTGCTGGAAGAGGGAAATATCTAAAACATGCAGGACACCAGCCTCTCAAGGACTGGATTTGAATCCCCCTGCCTTAGTCAATATATTTTTCTTGAGTGATTTTGTTCCTCTTTAGGTATGAAGAAAAACACTGCAATTGAAACTTTTTTTATGACCTTATTTTTCATGAAGTTACAAAAATGTCCTGTCAGCTGGACACCATGCATTTAATTTTTGAAGCAAAGAGACATATATTTAAAACGCATCATCAGAAAGTCAAATACTGTGTGAAAACTATGAAATAAAAACATTTTTAGTGTAGCTAATGTGATGTTTTCTCATATTTTTGCATATTCTAATACTAGTTATTACTCACTTCATGGAGATAATATGCAAAAAAAAAAACAAAAAAGCTTTTAATCACACTCTAATACGGTTTACACTAAACCATATCACTGCAGACCAGGTTTACGTACGAGTCACGGTAATGGTGTGAATGTCAATGTTTGAGATGGTGCATGAGCGTCCACTGTGTTGCCTGATATGGACCTAAAACAACAAAAACCTATGAATATATCCATCAAGTTCATTATGTCTACTTAGTAAATGTGATTTTTTTTTTTTTTTATTTCTTTCATTCAGACAAGTTTAACAGGAGATTTCTTTTTACCTTTACATGTTTCGACTGTCTTTTAAACTTGTCTGAAACAAACCCATGAATATACAGGAGAACAGCTGTCCACTGTAGTGAGCACTTTGCATGAAAAGGTTCAAATGAAGAGATCCCGTAAGACCTGTCTTATCTGTGTTTTCATTTCTTGACATTGCTACGGTGTAATATGAGCCAACCAATCTAAGAGATGACAAAACAGAAGTATGACAATGGCACCAGCTGGAATGTGTCAGAGTACTGGCAAGAAACTGAGCTTTGATTCGATTTATTTATTTATTTACTTCCATTTATTTAACCAAGAAGTCCCATTGACAGTAGAAATCTTTTTTGCAGGTGAGACTTAGTTAAGGTAGCAGCCATACAAAATCCAAACTATTTATTTATTTGTTTGTTTGTTTATTTTGAATTTAAAACTAAAAAAGCCAGCTCCACAAAATAACTCATACATATTACACAAATCAAAATGAACCTCCGTCCATGCCTCCAGAAGACGCAAAACATCACTTATATCAAAAATTAACTCTGTAAACTGTATAAAACATAATAAATAAAATAAATAAAAAATAATAATTGTAATACACTTTACATTTTTAGTTAAAAGCCTCAAAGTGCCACGAGCAGGGTGCAATAAAGCATCAACATGATACACAATGAACAATAAAATCAAATAATTATTCAACCATAATGGCCTCTTTAGAAGAACAGTGACCTTCCTGCTCCACTGTATTCTCCATGATACTTTGAAAATTATGAACAGAGAGGAGTGTTTGTAGTTTAAGATTTTTTTTAAGATCATTCCATGACCATGGTGTGTGGTTGGAAAATGCTGTTTTGCCAAAGTCTGTCAGAACTCAGGGAGCATTCAAGAACAGACACTGGGAGGCACGTAGATGGAAACCACTGACAAAAAGAGGCATTCTGGGAGTTTACCCAGCAGAACATCTACCATCGGTGTCTACATATAGTTAATGATGTCCAACCCACTAAATCATAGACAGTGCAGTGGTGAGTGAGGGATTTTGCATTTGAAACGAAACATAAAGAAGCGCGGTACACTGAATCAAGACCAGATTGGATTGGAAGTTTCACCGCATTTCACCCATTTTAGCGTCACTCCACTCGCTTCACATCTAGAATTCATTTTAAATTCTTTTATTTGCTTGTAAATGTCTAAACGGTCTTACCCCAGCATACCTCTCTGAGCTACTGCAGCTTTACACACCCAGACGATCTCTCAGGTCAGCTGACCAGGTGCTCCTGAGGGTTCCAAAAATGAGGCTGAAGCTCAGAGAGGACCGAGTGTTTTCAGTTGCAGCGCCAAAACTGTGGAACAAACTGCCCCTGCTCATTAGACAGGCCTCCTCACTAATTAAAAAAAATCTTCTTAAAACCCACCTCATCTCTTTGGAATTTTCACACTGCATAGGATGTTTATTTTATATGCATGGATATTTTATCTGGGGTGGATAGTCTCTCTCTCTCTCTCTCTCTCTCTCTCTCATGTTTTTGTCTTTGTATTTTATCTTTTTATTATGTTTTCTTGCATTTATTTTACTGTACAGCACTTTGGAAACCTTTGTGTTTCTTTAAATTTGTGCTTTATAAAAAAAAAAAAAAAAAGGATTGGACTGGACAGAAAGACTCTTTAATGTGGAGGTCGCTGTATGCCTGTGCAGTTTCTCACCATAATCAATCACAGAGAGAAAGGTGGCTTCCACAGGTTTTTTTTCTTTTTGGAGAATGTGATGCTTTTGGGTACAACAGGGGTGCCCAACCCTTATCTTTGTGAGCTACTATCTTGCATGTTTTATATGTTTCCATTTTCCAGCACACCTGACAGTCGTTATCAGGCTCCTGCAGAGCTTGATGATAGGCTCATCGTTTGAATCAGGTGTGTTGGAAGAGGGACACATCTAAAACATGCAGGAGAGTAGCTCACGAGGACCAGGGATGGGCACCCCTGGGTTACAACATACCCCGGATATGGTGTTAAATCTGAAAGAACCTTTTTTTTTTTTTTTTCTTTGATTCCTCCTGTGACTGAAGAATTGGGGTTTTCATTCAGCTTAAACACACCTTTGATGTTTTTTGTTACTGAAAATGTCACACATGTTTTGTCCTCCTCTTGTCCAGAGTGTTGCCAATCTACCTCCTACTGGAGAATCACTGAAAATTTTGGCCAGAGAACTGGGCAGCAGGGTCTACACCAAGTACTCTGTGCAACAGAAGTACCAGAATCAAATGGTGGAAAAGCTGAGCAACATTTACAACTCCTACACAGATGTTTTGGCCAAAGACACAAAGGTAGAGTAAACATTCATTCTATGTGCCCATCTTAATAGTTTTTATTTTTAGATATATATGTATATTCAGTAGAGAATTAAAGTGTCAAAATGTGAATCTAAATGACCCATTTATATTCATATCTCCATTAAGCCCACTCTCAGATGGCTTACTCGAGATATGAATATAAATGTGTTGGCCAGACATAGTGTTGGAGAAAATGCAGATATGTAGAATTAGAGTTAACTTGAAACCACTCAGAGAGCTCAGACCTCCACCAAAGCAGCTCACGTCCCCACAGCAGCATACCAACGCAAACATCCCACTGGTTTGATGGAAATAATGATTCACACTAGTCTCCACACACTACCTTAACGCCTATTGATCCAGAACTTACAAATGTGAGCAAATTTGAGCAAGAATTTAGTTTGCATTTTGGAATACTATGACCCAAAAAAAAAATGTCATTAAAAAGTTGATGATTTTCTATGTACAAAATCTTCATCTATCAAGGTCAAACTTACTGGCATTAG
>JAQQZY010000020.1:28518235-28531673 GCA_030068375.1 Ostorhinchus rueppellii
CCAGGACCTGTTTGCCATGGGAGACCCTACCAGGGGCATAAAGCCCCGGGCAACGTAGCTCCTGGGATCATTCGGGCACTCAAACTCCCCCACCACGATAAGGTGGCAGTTCAAGGGGGAGATGACAAAAATCAAGTGTTAAAAAAATGGCCAAAATCGGCTCAGGACTTTAAAGGTTAAACATAGTGTAAACACCCAATTCCAGCTTATCTCTTTCAAGATATTGTCAGACCTACATGTGTGGTGGGGGAACTGGGCTAATTATTTTTTGATTCAATGTGAATTATTTGAACTTCATGTTGTTCACACTGAAAACATCTTTCCTTTGTCTGATACCAAATCCATTCTTGCTGCTGAGCAATTATGGACTTAATTCAAGATGCCCATAAATGGTTTAATTGTCTGACATTAAGTTTTCATCTGTGGCTTCAGGCTGTGGGACAAAGCAATATTTTGTTATGAGTTAGGATTAAGTGCCTCTCTTATTTTCTGTCGTCTGCTGAGTTAATTCTAAGGTGATTCATTCATCTCTCATTTCCATATTATTTTTGTTGTACTTTCACACTCTTGAAGTCGCCTGCTCTGTTTTGTTCACCCTTCTCATGCGCTGCCCTCTCACATTCTGCACTGATCCCCATTCTTTTCTTTTCTCTCTTCACACTTCCTCCACATCACGTCTTTAATCTTTTCTTACCTTCTCCCCACCTCTCATGTAGGACGGCTCCTGTAATGGTCTGCAGCACTATGCCGCTCTAGGCAGAGATGTTATTGGTGCCATATCAGTCAACCTCATGCCCTGTGACGTGCCCCAGGACGTGTACAGTGGAGTCGCACAGCAGGTCGGAACCAGTGGGCCGCTTTTGATTGTCACTCTTTTATTCTCTTTTATTTAACCTGCCTAGACTTCACATTGGAGTTGATATAACTCAGACAGTGTGTTGTTAATACTCAGCTGTTAATATTCAGATGACTCACCGGACGCGGTACTTACTGACAGACTAGACTTTTAAAATGCATTTGAAGTTTCTCAGTGCAGTATGTCTTGCATTTAATAGTGCTTAGTTATTATGCCATGCATCAAAATTCAGTCTTCCATATCCAAAAGCTCAAAGGGCAAGTGTACACACAGTGCAATCAAAGCAGTTGCCTTGCTGTGAACCAGCCTATTTATAGAGAGAGACGACGTGAAATTAATTGTGATGTACTGATATGTCAGCACTGGAAGAAACAAAGTGTGCCTACTCTGTTAGAGACCAGAACTTTCCAATGGCCGTAACTGTAAAATACCGCATACGTCAGACTTGGATAGGGTAACAAAATCTCATGATTTGCCTTAGGGCAGTGCACTTATTATTGTATGATACTGTAGATTGTATCAGGGTTGTAAAATTGTAAACTTTCTGGATAAATATAGCTTGTTTACTCACAGGGGTTAGCTGTACAAGTGGTAATAATGTACAGATCTGCTGCAGAAATGAGAATGGATTGTGCGGTGTGTTATTTGAGGCTTTTTTAGTATTATAAAGTGTATATGAACGTGTATGTGTGTCCAATTATTTCAGGTGGAGGAGTTCCGAGCACGGGATGCAAAGAACGGACTGAAGATAGCCCAGGTCCTAGAAGGCTTCATCAGTAGGAAGGTGGTCAAACAGACGGTGATGACTGTGGTGTATGGGGTCACGCGCTACGGAGGGCGCCTCCAAATAGAGAAGAGACTGAAGGAGATTGATGAGTTCCCCAAGGTACAGTGGTGGTTGTGGTAGTGGGTGGGGGTTTCTCTCAGTACTGTAGGTGTTTTATTTTTAGCATGGGATCACAGTTGGCTTTAAGCACAGGACCTGCCACGTGTAGGGTTCAGGTCTAGACGCCTTTTTTTCTATTATTACCCCATTGTGTTTTGCATGTATGTTAATTTATCATATTGCCAGTCGTGACACCACACACATGTGGCAAACCCAATGGGACCTCAGTAACTCTGACCTTCATATTAAGTGTTCCACCCCCCACATTGTCTCCAAATCAGCTGCTCGGAGCAAGAACACAGGCTTCTAAAGTTTATTTCTAATCATATTACAGTGAAATAAAATATTACACTATGATATCAAGGAAGCAAGCGGTGTAAGACAACAATAGATATATTTGATATCCTGCACACACTTTTAAGAGTTTATATTTAGCTCAAAAGCGCAGCAATCTTTTTGATGATTTGATGGACACACCCATCCTGTAGAATGACACCATAGCACAAATCAAAGCACTTAATCTTCCTGCAGCTCTGTAGTCTGTATTATCTGTCACATAGCTATATAGTTCCTTACAATAGCTGGTGGTAATCTCATTGTCTGTATAGATGGGATCAGATGGATCCTGCTGTCAGTGTATTTACTATCTCACAGCCACAGGATTGAGCTAAATGACTTCTGCATAATGTCCATAATTGTTTAAACAGAGAATTAGGAGGGAGTGTAATTGTGACTGATTACAGTGGGATAGGCGGGGAATGAGGCTGTGGAGAAGATCATATCTGTGGACTAAATTAAGAATGCACCACTTACACTGCAAGCCTCTTTTTCTTTTACAAGTTTCTTAATTCGTAATATGTAACTTAGAGGAGTGATATTTTGTTTTTTTAAATTGAATTATGCATTTTTCAAACACTTCCCTGTGCTCTACATAAACTGTAAATGCTCTGCTCGGGTCTGAATTCTTCATTAATTCAACTCCACAGGTCCATCTTCAACACTATTTCTGAGTAATGACACCAGAAAGGTCATTTTGAGCGCTGGCCCTTTAAATGCAAATAAGCCACTTCACGCTCCACCCCCTTCAGGTTGTTGGCTTTGCTGTTCAACCAATAACTGAACAGTTTTGGTAATCGGCTCGAAGTGTGGACATATTTTCAGTTTTTGCTACAACCGCTGCTGCTGATAAACAATTATGTCGTACTTGGAGAAATGTTCTTCGGAAGTCTTGACCTTATATTTACAAATGTTGTTACGTGACTAGTTGTAGATGTAACAAATTAAGCAGGAATTAAAGCAGGTTGCAGAAATCCACCTGATTTTTGGCAAAATGAATACAAACATAACTTTACAGCACCTGGAGGGTTCAAATTAAAACTTTATGAACTATTAGTGTCCAAATACACAAATAAATGAACCAAAGACTAATAAAAGTGGGTTTAGCAAAACATGAGCCCTTTAAAATACCCTTTTTTATTAATGAATACATTAAGTGTTAAGGTCTAATATCTATCTATTAGCAAAAATTTAATATAGCATTTGTGATTTAATTTTTACCATCGCCAAGGAGGTTATGTTTGTTTGTTTGTTTGTTTGTTTGTTTGTTTGTTTGTTGGCAACATAACTCAAAAAGTTATAGACGGATTTTGATAAAATTTTCAGGATATGTCCGCTCTGCATCAAGGAACAGATGATTAAATTTCGGAGGTGATCCGGATCACCGTCTGGATCCAGGATTTTTTTTTTTTGTAAAGGATTCTTTATCATTGCGGGATGGGGCATGGCGGCACAGAGCTACATGTGAGGTCATTGAGTACCATCTGGCGGGGGAAAGTACAAACACTACCCTGGCGGAGGTCTGTGCTCTCCAAGTGTTTTTCTAGTTATTTGTGTTTTATCACACAAATATGAAATTGCCTTTGTTACCTGAAAATAAACCATTTATCTCCGCAGATGGGACAGTTACTCATAATGGAGCACCGCCTTTATTTTTCCACTTTATAGTCAGTGGCATTAAATGTTTAAGCTCGATTATGGTTTCCTTCCACATCTCAGTGTGGGCCAAAGTTAATATTCATATTTGCATTTTTAGCAGCCCAATGAAGATGGGGGAAGGAGTAGTGATTTTGTCGCAGTCTGAAAACTCACTACGAGACACCACTGAGAATTTCACACTCTGTCTATGAAGAAATATGCAAATACAGAAGTCTAATAGTGTATTTATTGTGTATATTTCCAGGAGCATGTGTGGGATGCCTCCCATTACCTGGTGCGTTTGGTCTTTAGTGGCTTAAAGGAGATGTTTACGGGGACCAGAGAGATCCAGGTGGGTTGGTTACATAATTCATAATACAGTATGTACATACATGCAATGATGACATCCAATGATGGAATATACTGACGTTTGTTACCGTTGCATAATAGGAATGATCTTTAATAATAGTATTGTTTCAGTTACAGTTGTCTGCCAATAACCATGTGAACTTTAAACATACCGGAAACATTTACCTCATACACTGACAGACAGTCTAGACCCGCACCAGTTTCTGCATCCGACCTACTATTGAATGTAGGATATGATTTTATTTTTATTAATGACTAGTTTACTTCACTATTACCCTGGCAGCGGTACCCATTCATCATGTAGAGTCCATTTATAGATTTGGGATGCACACCTGGTAGGGGATTGTACATTATCTCCCCAGACAGAGTGGAAACGGGCTAGCTAATTGAACCACCACCCACTGTTGGTGCACACCGTTTGGGGACTGTGTGGGGACAGCCCAGTCTAAAATGAAAAATCCTCTTCCCAGCATACCAACCTGTGCTCCTCCTGTTCGTGTGTGTGTGTATGCACGCATTCACCTGCTGCTTTGAAATAGGTCACATCCTGTCTGCGTCTCAACACTTGATTTGAAGTATGAGCGAGACAGAGGAATCGGATGCATCCCCCAGTGCTGTCATACCTGACCTCTGCTTCGTTCTCTATACATTTACCTTTCAGTCTGTCAAAGCTGCTACTCATTCAGCACTCACACTCTGTCCACCCCTCACTCTTCTTCTCTGTCTGCTTCTTATAAACCTACTGATTGATTTGTCAGTCTGCTCTAGCTATCTATCTAGTTAATCACTCACTCCTGTTTCTTTGATTTCAAGTTATCTTTATCTCATTGTGCCTGGGACTGGATGGTTGGAGAGGAGTAATGATGAATGGAGCAGCTTTGAGCTAGGCTGGTTCCTTGGCACACTAGGACATACGTATTTATCTTTGCAGCAGCTCTCTGTGTGCTTTTGTGTATGCGAGAGGATGCTTGTGGGACATTAACAATTCTCTGAAATAAACTGTGCCAGTCATTTATGCAAACTGCAAGGTTTTGTTTGGAATTTATAAAGTAAGCAACAATTTCTCACCTGTTCCGAAGTAAGTTCGCAACAATTGTTTGCAGCTCCATGAAGTAGAACAGCAGACCTAAATACATGCACTATATAGACAAAAGTATTCAGACACATTGAACTCAGGTGTTTCTTTTCTAACAGGGGTCTGAGATACAAAAAAATAATGAGAAATGTCATAATATAGTTTTATATTGAGATAAATGTAATAGCATTGCATTGGTTAGTTAGTTTTGTTAAAATTGTTATATTTGCTTCAAAAATGCTTCAAAATAGATTTTGTTTTTTGTTATCCATGAATATGCTTTTAAATGTTCGACCTCTAAAATTTTAAATACATTATTCATGCTCTTATTGTAAATAATTTTCCACAACGACTAAGCATCTACTTTTTTCACATCTCACTTACGAAGAAAAATTCTCCATTAAACTTTAAGGAAATGTTGATGTTTTTATCTCAAATCAGCATAAACAGGGCAGCTTATGAGCCGTAGCCGTGATGTGTCTCGATATTTTTGTCCATATAGTTAATAAACATCAGTATTTCCTTCAAGTAGCGCATGACGTTTATCACCAATTTTTCATCAAATCTGTAAAACACTAGTCATAGCCTAGGTATCAGGAATCCATTAGTCTTTTTGTGATTACGTACCTGAATCACTTCCCTCTTGGTGAACAATTTTGAAGTGTATTCCATCACAAGCAGTCTGTCTGTTCACATACCACAACCGAAACCGTAACCAAACGGTCACTCAGGCCTTTACGCAAATTCCTCGCAGCCGCAGCAGCAAGGAGCAATGAAGCCATTTCCGTGTTTGTTGCTGCGGCGGCCATACTGCGGCTGCGTAGAATTCCCATTCATACAGTGCATTTCGCAAAGAAAATTTCCGAAAGGCCCAAGCGACATATCGTTATTTGTATGTAAATAAACGGACTGCTTGTGATGGAGTACACTTCAAAGTTGTTCTCCATGAGGGAAGTGATTCAGGTGTGTAATCGCAGAAAGACTAGCAGATTCCTGATGTCTTTCTACCTACCTAAGTCTGTCTTTTAGGTTTTACAGATTGTGATGAAAAAATGGTGACGAACGCCTTACGCTGCTTTAAGGAAATATTGATGTTTCTAACTATATGGACAAAAATATTGGGATACATCATGGCTGCAGCTCATAAGATGCACTTTCATGTTGATTTGACATAAAAACATCAACATTTCCTTGACCCTCCTGTTGTCCTCATATTCTGTATACACCCCATGTCCTTCGGGTCAAAATGACCCATCTTCATTAAATCCCCAATATAAGCAGCTTAATTGAATTTGAAACGTCAAGTCTTACTTTGCTTGAAGAAAGCACAAATCCACAAAGGGCCAGTATTGTTCCATTTGGGTCAGATCAAAGGCAGTGCAGTCTGCGAGAAGAACACCTGTCTTATGTTGTTTATGTCTGCTACTGATTGATCTGAGACAGAACTAAAGCATTCTCACTTTCTGCGGTGTGTAACTAACTCTGTGCCTGATTTCAACTCAGTTGGACTGTCGGGTCATTTTGACTCGAAGACGATCTTTGTACCTGTTTTTTTTTTTTTTTTTTTTTTTTTTTTTGTACAGCTTACATGGAAATGCAAATAAAGGCAACAATTCACTTTGTCTAATGTTGGTTCAATCTGGGAAAAGTCATCAAATTTCAAGTTGAAAAATATAATTTAGGGGAATTTTTTTTTGTTTTTAACACGGTGGCGGGTCATTTTGACCTGAAGACAACAGGAGGGTTAAAGGTTGATGGGAGATTTTTCTTCTTAAGTGATTCCTTATACTTAGGCTATCACCTTGGTTTTACAGATTTGATGAAAAATTGGTGGCAAACGTCATACGCTGCTTTGAAGTTTAATAGGAGATTCTTCTTAGCCCAGACGCCTCAACTCAATGTGCCCAAATCCTTTTGTCCATATAGTGTAGATCATTTGTAGATGTCTGTTGCAGAGACACTATTTGCAGCTTTCCAAAAGCACCACAGTACCTTTATATTTATAGCATAACTTACTGAATGTTCCAAATGATCATCAGCCAATAGAATGAGCTCAGTTGTTTCAAATTCATAGCAGTTCTATCCAAATACACACTCACTCACATGTTCTGAACAGGATACACATACAAACAAGTAGAAAGCTACTCACACATGCATGCTAAGTGTGCTGTTGACTCCATTGTGCACTCATATTACCTTTCCTGGTATCTTCCCTTTACAGGACTGGCTGACAGAGAGCGCCAGGCTCATCTCCAAATCTGGCCGCACTGTAGAGTGGGTGACGCCCCTGGGATTACCCGTAATTCAACCCTATCATCGCACACGCAACCAAGTGGTAAGTCTTCCTCACAAACATGACAGGGTGAATGATTTTAATATTTTATCTCCCTAAAGATATATTTTTCTGTGACCAAATTGGTACCATTCATGTTAAAAGTAATCTTTTCTGTGCTGTCAGAAAGTCATATCCTGACCTTTGCGGCGTTCTTCACCTGGCTGTTTTGCTCCCCTTTGCCTCTTTTAAAAGCTTTCTCAGAAATATCCACAACTGACCTTTACAGCACCCAAAATAAACAATTAATGTTAACTCGCACAGTGCAAGCACACAGTCCTCATTAATGTCTCTTGTGACAGAAATGCAAAACTTTCCTTCTGCTAACTCAGTGCCGTCATATGTTTGAGATTTTTTTTGTGTTGTGAATACGATTTTCATGAAATAGTATGTTATCTTGGCTCAGCACTTTTGCTATAATCATTGTTTTTACTGTATCATTTCCATCTATTATATTTCATTGGATTTTGATGGAATTTCTTATGAAGATGATAATAAAACAGAGTGGTTGGTTAGGTATTTAGAGGGAGAAGAGTGGATGGTTTTCATCTATGGGCACGCAGTAGGCTGACCCACAACAGCATTTACACAGGAATAATGTAAATACAAAGAATAGCCTATCCAAATCGTTATGAGTTTATCAATACATTTATTTAATGTAGTGCATATAAAATGTAAAAGCCATGTTGTCATCCTACACTTTCAAGTCCTCAGAATAACTTCACTCATTATAGGTTAAAAGGTTTTGTCGGTATTTGCTGAACTGTGGTTTGATTAATATTTCTTTTTATTATTCACTAACAAGTTCAGCCATTCAACCTCCAGAGCTGCCAAGAAAAGCTTACAAGACCTCTTATTTATTATCAATTTAAGATTTGGATTTGTGATTGCATATTGAATCAAAGTGATTAATATTCAAATTGGTCATTTACAAACTTGTAAATAATACACCACTTAAAAACAGTACAAAAATACACTGAATCCTCAATACTAATCTTCATACACTCCTTTTAAGTTGTGCCGCTTTAGTACCTGCATAGGTAGATATTGAAGCTAAAAGACATGAATTGAATAAGCAGGAGTGTATATATAGGACAAACAAAGGTTCAGATTGGCTCTGAATTGTCTTCAAAAAGCCTTTTGTTGTCATGTTCTGCTTTAAAAAAAAAAGTGCACCCTCCACTCCTGAGAGAGACTGATGCATATACCCATCCTCCTTTTATTCTGACATATTCAGCAGTTTGACAGTTCTAATGTCAGCTACGAATTATTACATGCATTATGTACTTGGTGGGTGGGTCTGTGTTAGAGTTGGGTCTGTGCATGACTCCAGCTGTTTGTTGATGTTAACTAACTCTGTATCTAAGCTACTGACTGTCTTGGTTTCCTACATCCATAGTAACAGCCTGTGCACTGACACTGAGTCCTATGTAAAAAAAAATTAATAAAAAAATCAGGTCATCTTTTTTCTCAAAAAATCTTTATTCTTGCTCCTGAGTTCTTCTTTGCACCTCCTTCTTTTATGGCAATGTTAATAAAAACAAAAGTGGCTCTCAGTATAACACACACTTCACATGAACACACAAACACAAAAGCATTATTAAAGATGAAGCAAAATTAAGTTCAAACAATCAACACTGCTTCCTATTTACTCACTTCTTGTCTTTTTTTCTTTTACTTTTTCTCCATGTGAAATAAGATTTCTGTCTCATCTTGTATGAAGGACCACCAGCATATCACAAAGCTGGATGCCTTGTGAGTGGAATGTCCCAGCTCGGCTTTCCAAGTCGTGATAGGTTTGGTGTAGGGGGACGCCGCTGATGGTGTATTGTGATTGCTGTGAGTGGCCGAACTGTAATGGAGCTTAACAACATCATTAGAGTTCTCAGAGATCTCCAGTCACTCTGGACATTGCGATAGTGGCATGTCTTAGAGATAACATGTCTGTGTACCGGCACGTCTACGGATAACGCGCCTTTGTTTGTGTGTGCACATAGAAAGATAAAGCCTCCATATGGGCATGTGTGTGATTATATAAAACCTGTTTGGACCTATGACACCCAGAAGCTCACGGACTAAGTGAAAGGAGAAGTCAGATGTAAAGCCACAGGCACTGACAGATACTGAACCCATAGGCTGGTCCGGCATGTGGCCTGCTCTTTTGGTATGACATCAAGCAGAAGGTTGGCTTAGAGGGGGAGTGACACCTCATAAGGAGGTGCAAAAGAGCGAGGGTGACAGATGGTGGGTCCCCTGTGGGTACTGTAGGCTATGTCCCTTGATTTGATCTGCTTCTTTTAATGTACAGAGACAAGGGAGCGGATTAGCCGTGCCTTTCTCAAGGCCCTTCGATGAGTGAATAAGTGAATGAACCAGTGACTTCATGGATCAGTTGCAGAGGTTTTAGCTCATGTTTCACAGATAACTTCATCCCCTGCTATAATTCTCTAATCCAGTTGCATCATTGGGCAACAAAAATTAAACTAACTTGCAGAAAGGTCACCTTTTCACTGTATGGTTGGATTAAATTCAATCTCCCAGTCTCCTCTCTGCCTCTTAAATCCAAGGCCACCGGATTTCTGGGGGTTGTTAGTAATTATACTTCAGAATGAACAGCAGGATCAAGTGTGTGGGAGAAAAAAAAGAAAACAATAGGTGAGGAGATAGTTGCTGAAGTGTCAGCTGCAGTATCGGGTAGGAATGTGCACCCGGGAGCATTTTCATGTTTTGTTTGGTGTTGGTTCTTTTCAGTTCCAGTAGAAGGAAGAGTACGAGTGTCACGCTGTGTAATGGAGTATTTTCCACATCCGATGGGAGCAGTGAGAATTAGAGTAGGATCGAGGAGCTGAAAGGAGCATAAACATACATCAGGGAGGCCGCCTAACAGGATTGGCAGATGCTAATCGGATCAGAGGTCACTCCAGCTCCCGTTTCGTGTTTATTTTCATCCTCCTCCATTGCAAGGTTACAGTGAGCTCTCACTCTCAGCGGACAGTGACACAAGGGAGTTATCAGTTGGATTGGCTGGATTTGAATGGATTTGCAAGTTTATAGTGTGACTAAAAGCTTGTGATATAATGTCCTCTGTGGGCTAAGAATCTGTTGGGTTATTTCAGGTTTTTAGTGGCAAGTATTCATTTCCTTTATTCGTCCAGCATTTTACATTATTACTTACCATTAGTGTAGAAATCACAATTTAGTGCATCACTATTTCTAAATAAAGTTTAGTGTTATGTATATTTTTGTATTAATTTTATGAGGAAAACAAAACAGAAATTTAGAGGAAAAAGACAAATAAGTCATAAAATCGCAAAACAAAAATTGAAAAAATACTGATTTGGAAGAAGTGCGAGGTTTTGTCTTAGAAATATTAACTCCACCTCCTTGTTGTATTTTTTTCCTTCAATGGCCCTAATATGTTGTCGTAGTTCCAAGCCATAAATTAAAAAAAAACTTGCAGCACATCCTAACGACGAACTGGGTCAGTTTTCTGTTCTTCTTTGCAGTCCCGCGTCCCACCTCGCCAAACAAATGACACACTCGTCGCCTTTGTGCTGAGGCAGGATTAGAGCAGAGTTAGTGAAAGTCTCACAGAGCCTGTAAGATCACAATGAGTCGGCTTTTCAGTCTAATTTTAGGGAACTACATATCTCTAAATGTCGCCGTGATGCCCTCCATGCTTCCTTTTTCCCTCGGAACAAAAGCAGGCCGTTCCCAGGGGTAGCATGATGATTCGTTGATCTTGCAGAATCTTGTGGCATTTTGGGGTAAAATAATAAATGCAGTTTGAGTTTCAAGGACAACCCCCGAAAGGTAGCGAAGGAAAGTTTAGGAGAAAGAAGGTCTGGAAAAGGTCAGTGGAAGTGTGGAAAAGACTCCAGGGGCGAGTGTGTATGTGAGAGACCATGAGTGTGCAGCTGTCCTCATCTTTCTTCGGAGGGAGGAGGCGAGGTGACCCGGAACGCCAGAGGAGGGAGGCGTTGGGGTGTAACCGCTACCGCTTCAATGGGTGAGATGAGTGCCGTTAACCGCTATGTGATGAATGGGGATTCCCCTCTTGGCAGTGGAGTTTCCTTCTACGAGGTTACTGATGGCTGTTGTATCTGCGGCCATCTGTACTGTCGCTCTCAGGTGTTCCACTCTGCAGGTTCCTATTCCCCACAGATCCTTCACGAGGTCAGCCAAGGTCGCATTTGTCACTGCCTCAGGGTTTGAGTCGGGTATCATGCACAGATCGGGCACGCATGAATTATAATGAACACGTTAGCATGGGCACAGTGCACATCACTGACCTCATTTACTGTGTGGCAGTGTATTAATCACAACTAAGGTAACCTCCATTCCGACGACCTTCGACCCCTATTACATCACAGCTTCTGCTCTCCCTCTTTAGAACGTGTCCACCGGTGCACAAAGAGGGGATTTAAAAAGCAGATTGATGGACAGACTCGGGGCCCAAAGTGTTCTTCCAGCAGTGATGGATGAGATAGAAACTAATGGGGTTTTACCACCGTACTCTTAGATTTTAAATCCATTTGTTAAGCGTGTGATTCTGTCGTTAATCACACACTGACCTTCGAGTGGAACCACCAACCTGAAGATCGCTGACTCCTTGATGTACTTCCATTCTTGTGAAGTCACATTATTTAGTTCTTTTTTTCACCGTTAGGGCATATATTTTCTGTTAAAGTACTGTATTAATTAGCAAGAATCTGATATACAGTGTAATCGATGAAGCTTTTTGTTCTTGTGTTGTTCTGTAGCAAGTGCAAAGATGCATTGAAAGCGCCGTTTGGCATAAAATTCTATCTTAACTCAAGGTGATGTCAGTAACAGTGAGGGGGTTTGTTTGGTACTTTAAAACATCTAAAAGCAAATGATCAAAATTTGATCAAAATCCATATTAATCACATTAAAACAAAACAAATATTGGACCAGTAGCCACAAATGCGAGCAGTGCAGCCCGTCTCTTTCCTTACTTCCAGCTGCTTGTATTAATAAGTTTGGAAGGTCTCTTTTAAGATTACAGTGGATATAAAAAGTCAAGACACCCCTGTTCAGATGCCTGGGTTTTGTGATGTAAAATAATGAGACCAAGATAAATAATTTCACCAAAATTTTCCACCATTAATGAGCGCTATAACCTGCACAATTTAATTGAAATCTTTTAAAGGGGCAAATAAACAACCTACAATAACCTTGCATAAACATGCACACCCTTAAACTCATACTTTGTTGCAGGAGTTTTGGTTTTTATTCCTGCACTCAGTCTTTTTGGGTAGGAGTCTATCAGTGTGGCCATACTTGCCCACTCATCTTTATAAAAATGCTCCAAATCTGTCAGACTGTGAGGGCGTCTCCTGTGCGCAGTCCTCTTCAGATCAGCCCACAGATGTCTGATCGGACTTAGGTCTGGACTCTGGCGGGGCCATTCCAAAACCTTCATCTTCTTCTGGTGAAGCCATTCTTTTGTTGATTTGGATGTGGGCTTTGGGTCACTGTTGTGCTAAAAGAAGATTCCTCTTCATCTTCAGCTGTCTAGCAGAAGCTGGAAGGTTTTGTTGAAACACTGACTGGTTTTTGGAACTGTTCCGAATTCCCTCTCTCTTGACTAAGTCCTAGTTCCAAAGCATGATGCTGCCACCGCCATGCTTCACTGTAGGTATAGTGTTCTTTTGGTGATGAGCAGTGTTGTGTTCACACCAAATGTACCTTTTAGAAATGTGTCTTTTTTTTTTTGTAATATATCCTCTGTAGTTGTATCTAATAGTGATTGATGAAAACTCAACAAGGTCTGGATCCAATCCAACTTTGTTTATTTTATTTATATATGTATGTATGTATGTATGTATGTGTGTATATATATATATATATATATATATATATATATATATATATATATATATATATGTGTATATAGATATCTATGTGTTTATGTGTGTGTCT
>JAQQZY010000020.1:28561201-28573091 GCA_030068375.1 Ostorhinchus rueppellii
TTCATCCACTAGATGGCGCTGAATGTACGGATCACCACCAAAATCTAATCATCTGTAGGATACCCCATTTCTGACAAATTTCTGTGAAAATTTTATGAATATCCATCCATAACTTTTTGAGTTATCTTGCTAAAAGACAGACAGACAGACAGACAGACAGACAGACAAACGCCGGCAAAAACATAACCTCCTTGGCGGAGGTAATGAAAAAATGTCACATGGTTTTATATTGTGATTAATTTTGCATTGCATTGAAAAATCTCCTATTAAAGTTTAAAGCCGCATTTGACTTTGATCAGTAATTTTCTTCAAATGTTTCAAACTCCAGTGATAGCCTAATTATCAAAAATTATTATTATGCACATGTAGTCTCACTTTACTGAGTGTGAATCCTGGGCCTGTTTAGTTGAAATCAAAGCTGATATTCTCCCACAGCTCTGAGTCTCTCTATTTTGCCAGGGGGAGGGGCTACAGAGGGGACATCAGGGTTGCACAGGGGACATTGTTGCGGGCTGTTTGGAACAAGAACGCTCAGAGGGGTGCACCAGACCGACCCCCTGGATTGAGGTCCGTTGTATGGGAGGCATATCCTTCCCACCCCAACCCGATACCTGGGGTTCATGGGTCCTACCTGCTAATCCGTGCATCACTACTGAGGTGGCTTTATCAACAGAACACACCGCTTCGGGGCCAGTTCGCTTTTTTATTTTGCAAAGGGAAGCAGGAGACTGTTATAGTGTGGATCACTGGTGTGTGCAGTCGTGTGGATCCATATCACACTGCTGCTTACAGAACCAATCAGGTGAAATTGGATAATCTTCCACGGCACACCAATTGGGAAACAGTGATATAAATAAACGCACCCTGTCTTGTCTAAAAATATCACCTGATAATTGTTTTAAATGCATTTTTGCAGTGCCAAAAAAAACCCCAGAACTGACTCCATTTCTCCTCACAAAGGATAATCATGGATCTATAGGGGCATCCTTGAAAACATTCCAACAGACTAAGTCCTTGGAACGACCCTGAACACTGGAACAGACCTCTGATGAAATACTATTACATAGCTTTATGTAAATGAATCCTGATGGATCCCTTTTTGATTTTGAGAAACATCCCCACTGTCTGCACAGTAGAGATACGCCTAATAGAGTATTGACAGGTCATTACAGCTGTCAGTCACCGTTTTAGTATCTCCCCCTCTCTGCAAAGACCGAGGTTTGACCAAAATCTTCCAATACCAGTGAATTTTTCTAGCATCTTCTTGGACCTTTTCAATTCTAAGATGCTGAAAGGGTATCTTTTTTTCTTGGTAGACCAATTTAATTTGCTTTTTTTACACATAATCGGATACACAGGAATTCTTCTGCAGAGGTATCTAAGCAGTATCAAACCAACCACCACACTATAAAAACAACTAAATGACAATAACAGAGCGACGTGTAATAAATATCTAAAAAATAAATACTTCCCACAAATTCCACATGAGAACATTGCTTTTGGTGTTTTCAAAAAGCTGCCGACTGAACATTTGGCACATTTCTGTATGTAATCGTGCTGACAGACAGACACACCAACAAAACACTAGAGGATTGTGGGACTTTCTAGACGTATGTGCTGTTGGAGTACCCCCCGTGCCCCTGTAGTGATTTATTTAGAGGTGCTCATTTAAATGCAACTGGAGTTACTGGACTGGCTGACAGCTCCCACTAATGAAACATCCAGGTGTGACCAGCACCTGCAGAGAGGTGAATTCCCTAGACCCTCAGCCTGTCAAAATAATAAATCCATTTGGATGAACTGCCAGACCAGTCCAGTAATCCACTTCAGTTTCAACACAATCATTTGTTCTCACAGAGAGCGCTACTGAATGAGAAATGAACCAGCGTTTTTCTGTGTTCATCTTAAATCTGAGTTTACATCTACTCCGTGTTCACCCTCCAATGTACACTCCAGGGATTTCAAAACACACCATTCAATTTTGAACTTTACCCATGAAGACCCAAACATCTACTGGCGACCAAAACCATCTACTGATCTAAACTATTGATCCATTAATTCTATCAATACATGTAAATAGTTGGTGTAAAATGCAGTTTGTTGTCTTTTCATGGTCATCAGATATGACCCGTGTGGATGTTCAGAGGCTCTGTGGTTACCTTGGAAACAGCATCATCTTCTACAACATTGATTCACCAGTAAAACCAGTAAAAGTTTGATCATTGACAGTGGATTGAGACACTTGTTTTTATATTCACTTATTGATATCTTTGCTGAAAATATGACTTTTTCTTCAGTTTTCTCTGTTTTGATGTAATAACCTATTTATGAACATCTACATTAACCCTTTCATGCAAAGTGGTCACTACAGTGGACAGGGTGTGGGGCATGATGTGGCGCTCAAAACCACCTTTCTGGTGTCACTACTCAGAAATAGGGTTGAAGATGGACCTGTGTAGTCGAATTCATGAAGAATTCAGACCCAAGCAGAGCATTTACAGTTTATGTAGACCACAGGGAAATGTTTGAAAATGTATAATTCCATTTAAAAAAGCAAAATATCACTCCTTTAAATTGGAAAATTTGCAAAAAAGAGTGTATATGCACCTCAAAAGGTAGAAACGTCATACTAACTGCGAACAAGTTGGAGAGGATCTACTTTTCCGGCTTCTTCACAGGGCTTCTTATGAACTTTTTCTGCTCTTTACAACCTGTCTGGACAGGGTCATTAAGTTGTGACTTGTTTCTTTTCTCCTCTTTTGTGGCAGGACTGAGGCCAAGAATAAGAAGTACCAGGAGTACAGGAAGCTGCTGCTGCTGCTGTCCACAGTGCCCCAGACAGGTTAGTTACGCGGCCGTCTGCCTCTACACAACTGGAAAGTGTTGTTTGAAGCCGGGCCAACATACAGGGTGCTGACTTTTTTTTTTTTCTAATTGGGCAAAAGAGCACCTTTTATGTCCTGAAGCTTTAGTTAACAATGAGTCTCACTGATCGGAATGATACTTAATTGGATTCTTGTGCGCTGTCTGTCTTGTCAGTGTTGTTGGGAGATGGAGGTGGACCCAGATAATTGCTAATTGTTGTTGCCGGTTGTTATTTGTATCCCCTACTGCCACCGCTGCTGCTGCTGCTGCTGCTGCTGCTGCTGCTTGTGTGTGTGTGTGTCTGTTGTTGGTGCAAAAGCCGGGGCTCAGTCAGTCAGGTGGATGCTGGCTTTGCTGTTATATAACCCCCCCCCGCCACTCCATCTCCATCTCCATCTGTACACTTACTGTCTGCTTGGCTCTGACAGCTGGTTGTATAAATTGATTGCTGTTAATTGTGTCCCTCCTCTGCATAATCAGCTTATGTGGCCGAGGCCGGTCAGGTATGCTCCTGAGGCATCTGTGTGAGTGTGCACGTCCCTGAATTGCCCACCGTATTTACAGTTCAATACCAGACTCAATGGGACTGAAATCCATTATAATCTTCACCATGAAGGATCCTGAGCCTGTTATTAAGGTGAATCAGGTTTCAGTGAGTGTAATCCAGCTGAATCAGATGCATCAATGACCACAGAGTTAAGGAGAAAAGGCTTAGAGTGCCCATCAGGTAACCTTACATCCATTACTGTGAACACAGACTAATGTTTCCACGGCTACAGTCTGTCATGTTTTGTTCTGTCCTTGCTCTGCTTTAAATTTAAACACTGCTTTTTTTCTGCAGTGACTTGTTATTCCATTAAGGCAGCAGCAAAGCTTGTGACGCTCAAACAGAGCTGGTTGACAAGAAGAACAATGCGTTTTCATTTTTACGTGTGATCCAGGACATTATATCATCAACAGTCTACGACCAGGATGAGATGACATTCTAACACATGACGTAAACTTATATTAGTTCAGGGGCCACATTCAGCTCAATATGATGTGAAGTGGGCCCAACCAGTCAAATAATAATAGTGGAAAAAGTACAGTTACATTATGAACATCTACAGAGGTTCCTTAAAAATGTGAATGACATGAACAACCTGAAATGTCTTCAGAAAAATACCTGTAATTTCCACGTGCTTATCATTTACACATGTATATTACAACTTACAGATCACCGGATCTAAAAATAAACTAAATATTTAGTAACAGGCAGAATACTGTTAAAATTCCATGTACTTCTCTTAGGAAATTCAGGTTGATCACATATTGTTCAGGTTATTCACATCTTTTATGAATGGATAGTTTTTAAATGTATGCATTTTCATGGAAATGTCCTTTTTAGCCCTAAATCAAAGAGAAAAATTTGTAGTTGTCATTATTTATAAGCCATTATCATGTTATTGTACTGATCTGACCCACTTCAGATCTTATCGGTCCGTATGGGGCCCCTGAACTAAACCATTGTTTCCCACAGGACAGAAATCTATTTGTGTTGGTGAGGTCATGGGGGGTGGGGGGTGTGACCAAGAAAAACACACGAGTTTTAACACTTGAACACTTTCGTTGCATGTACAGTAGTTGCATTATTACCAACAAGCAGAACCGTGCTACGTACAGCGGCAGCAGCTAAACAAATGTGACGTGGCTAGCCTGTTGGCTAACGTTAACGCTACTAATGCGAGTTAGTGTCTCTGCACATGTTGAGCTTCCAGCTACATTAACAGACACAAACTAATATAACATGATTAGTGATAGCTTTTTGGACCACTGTTCTGGTTACCTTCGTCTTTCGCGCCGGTCATCTTCTTCTTCTTCTTCTTCTTCTTCTTCTTCTGGCAGACGAAGTGTGTTAAGTGCGTCTTCTTTGGTTTTATTGGCAAAGTGACAATTTATATCGCCACCTACTGCACCGGAATTGTAATAACTAGCTACATTGCAATACTTTTATGAGCGAGGTTGAGCTAAAAGCAGAAAAACATATTTGTGGGGGAAATTATTTATTCGTGACGGGCTGCCATGAATAAATGAATGTATGGGAAACACTGTAAACTGATTCTTAATATCCTCAGTGAAATTTTAGCGGTTTAGTTTTGGCCCACGGACCATATGTTTGACACCTGTGACTAGGGGTCATCCGATAGGGCTTTTTCTAAGGCTAATGCTGATTTGTAAAATGTGGTCAGCTGTCGATATCTGCAGTCGTTTTTTGAGGCCGACCTTTTTTTTTTTTTTTTTTTTTTTAAAAGCACATTGACAATAAAATACAACTGAAACACTCAGATAATTAAGATTGTCATGCTGTTATAAGATTAAAATAGGTAATACATGTACACATTTATTAAACTTCAAGTGTGGCCTACACTGGTGCCTGATCAAATATCTTATAACATTTTTACTCTTGATCAAATATCGGCTTTCAAAAAAAAATTAAAGCCGATGGCCAATGCTTAATAAAACTCAATATATTAGCCAATATATTGGTCTACTTCTGCCTGTGATGTAGAGGAAACAAAAGGAGCTCTGATGTGTTTTACAAATACTCCAACATATGTATATTTTTGTTTATCGTTTTTCTCTTAAGGTTGGAGATTAGCATGGCTCTGCAGCTACAACTGTAAACTAAGCTTTTCATTCCCAACTTCTCATGCTCTCGCCTTAATAATTCAGAATGTAGCTTCTGCTGGTGCATGCAGCTGTCAGAGGCAAAGAGCACACGAGGCAAACCAGAGTGGAAGACAGGACCTCACCCACAGCTAAAATTAGTATTCAAGCAGTGTTTAAAGTTCATGGAACATTTACCGGTTCCCTGTACGACTCAGAGTAATGGGTGGGGGAATGGAGCCGAGTACTTTTACCCAAGTATTGTACTTAAATACAAATCTGAGGCACGTGTTCTGTACTTTTTTCATTGACTGTCCCAGTGAATTTCCAAATGTACTGATGCAGAATTTTTGTGATAAACTGAAGGTTGAATCGTTGTAGAAACCTTCCACCTTCAAGAGGCAGAAGCTGAAATCAGACGAAAACACACCAGACTTTTTCTTATTCTCAGTTCACACACCTTCCTCTGGTACAAATCAAAAGCCTCATTATTAACTTTCCGAATTGGAGACAAAGGGGTGTTGTTTTTGGTTCGTTATGTTTTTTTCTTTAACACATTAGCTGCAAAACTATTGATTTGAATTTATACCATATTGGGTTTATAGATTACAATATATCATTACATTTTGGGAAAAGTATGGTACTTAACAAATGTATTAGACCACCTGTCATGAAAACAAGAAAACATAAATAACTTCATAGTTTATCAAAAACGTGTTTCAAATTAACGATTTCATTGTTATTCATTAACCCCTTAATATCTGAATCGATTTCCAATTGTGGGGGGAAAAATATAGCATTTTTTTTCTCTCAAGATAGTATTTTGGTTGGATGGTTGGATCAAGGGGTTAAGACAAGGACCAATTGGAATAACAAAATAGTCCTTGTTGACAAATAATAACCAAAAATGTCCATATTTTGTGCGTCCACCTTTGGTGCAGATAACTGTTTGTATTCTTGCTGCCATTGTTTTATTTAGTTTTGTGTAGGGATGCAAGATAATAACTGGAATTGTGTATTCTACCTCTAGTTTTTTTAAATATTTAGCATGTTAAGATCATAAATATATATCATCAAATTTATCTGTGTATTATTATTATTATTATTGTTGTTATTATTATGTAGCATGTTGAGATCATAAATATATATCAAATAAATTATTATTATTATTATTATTATTATAAAAATAATGTAATATATTTATTATGTTAATGTTAATCAAATTGAATTTAATTGATTGTTATTATTGTTATTATTATTATTATTATTATTATTATTATTATTATTATTATTATTATTATTATTTTAAAGTATTATAATATATTTAGCACGTTAAGACCATAAATTAGCACTTTAAACCACAATTATTTAACTAGTTTCTCCAACTCTCACACAGGAAGAAAAATCAAACTTTAAAGTTAACATAAATATTGATGTGACATTTATTGTGATAATTATTGACAACCAAACATTTTCATCATGATAATATTTCAAATCAACAGGAATGGGAAGTCCTATAAGCTGTAGGCGTGATGTGTGTTAATGTTTGTGTTCATATATTACACAGTCGTGTGCTCAGGTCCTACACTAACAATAGGTTTAACGGTTTAGTCTAATTATGACCTCACTTATGTATTTCAGAGTCTCAACATTTTCAAGATAAAACCACTTTTATAAACCAAAGTGGTCCTATTTAGTGTGACCTCCCTTTGCACTTAACATGTCTTAACCCTTTTTGCTCAGAAAATATGAGATTTACTGTTTATTTTATGCTGTTTTGTTCCAGGTTTCATTCAAAACATGTCAGATGTTTGTGTTTGTTTTCCCCGTGTCACGAGGTCAGAGGTCAAACTGAATGGTGACTTTAACCTTTAGAACCTACTTAGTTCAACTGTTTGTGTGCCTTTTTAAGACTGTGCACATATTTCCTGTAGAAAAGAGAACAAGAGATAAATATTTATGCTCATTTCAAACCTGCAAAAGCAACTAAGCTAAAGGTGACCTTAGAGTTTAGCACCGTGCTGTAGATTAACTACCCAATAGTATATAAAGCTGCATAATGCAACAGTTTTTTCAGATTTGTTTTTAAAATCATTTTTATTTATTTATTTTTTAATGGAATGTCCTTTGCAGTGGAAAGCATTTTTAAGTAAAACTGTCAAGCTTTTGTCCCCTACAGAGGACAAAAATACATTGCTGGGTCTCAGAAGGATATGATACGGGGCTTAATTTGAGCCGGATCCAGCACCTCCGACGTCGGCTCTGGAACCTATTTCATTGGATGCGGCACCTGTATGAAAAAATAAATAGCCTAAATTTTTTACAAAAAGTTTGTTACCTGCCGTGTTAATCTTTATTCCCCATCAAAGTTATGCAAATATCTTGTGTTCAGATACATTTTTTTTTTAATTTTCATTTTTTTCTCCATTCTTTGTTTATTTGGAAAAGCATGTCATACAAAACTTCCCTTTCGGGTGCAATTCAGTATCTACACATCAAATTTGAACAAATATGCTAATTCAGGATTTTTAGTTGAATATAGAACAAAAAAAAAAGCAAGAAAGAAAACTGGGCAGGAGGAGTGCACTTACTCCGCTACTTCATCAACAAGATAAAACACAATGAGGTGTATATGTTTACATTAAGCTAAACGTTCAGATGCATTTTAAGGGGGACACAGTCTAAAATGCGATCAATTATCACCAAATTTCACGTCTCTAGTCATGCCTACTTTCATCTAAAATGAAAGTGAAACCCCCACTCTTATGGACACTATATGCATTAAAAGTTTTCCTCTCCGTCGGCGCACATTATCGGAAAAAAAAACAATGTAGCTTAATGTCAGTCATCAGCAAATTATGCATGGACATCTGTAATCATGTCCATTTTCACTTCTGCAAAAATCAAAACGAAAACCCCAATAGTACGGATGTCGTCTGTGCTAAGCCTTATTTTTCTGTTAATTAAACGGTTTCCCTTCAGCACCGCACGTTTGAGTCCGCTCATTCACTTCGTCTTGACAATTTGTATATGAGAAAAACTGGGAGAGTGAGATATTTTATGAAATAAATTTGCTGATGATTGATTGCAGTTTTCGGACATTAAGCTAAATTAAGCGTTTTTACATTAAGCATCTTAGGCTACATTTAAACGAAAACCACCTGAACCAAAAGCGCGAAAGTGGCGTTTTGTTTCGTTAACTCCGCATTTAGACAAGTGTTTCTGAGTGAAATCTGTGCAAATGGAAACGCAAAAGTGTGTGAAATGTCATATATATGGATGCAGTTTACACATCAGATGGCTAGGTGGACACACTCCCAACAGTGCCTGCCTAGAATCTGTTTACTTCACTTCTACCTGGTCATGCCTAGCGTATGAAATACAGTAAACAGAACAGTAGAAGTCCTCCAGGTCACATCCACAGCTCTCTAGGTCGCCTCCTCTGTATTGGTGCGTCAAGAACCTGTAGAATGTAGTTAACTCTTGGTCTCTGTTCTCTACTACTCTGTATCAGGATTCTTATCAGTTGTTTAAAGGACTGTTGGATGTAAGTTACAGCGGCTAGGGCAAGTTGAACCTCCGTCACAGGCTCCACATGTTGTTTACTTGTTTTTCCGGTCCTGTCGCATGCTTGTTAAGTAATTTCTGTGACGAAAAATGCAGTTTTGCACTTTCCATCCTTTACATGGTGACATGAGGGGGGAGTGTTTTTAAGTTTGCCACTCTGAAGGGTGGTTTCACTTTTTTGCGTTTTCAACCCCCCAAAACACCGTTACCATCTAAACGGTACGGACATCCCATAAAATTCATCTTCTATACCCGCTTAATCCTCACTAGGGTCACGGGGGTCGCATGGAGCCTATCCCAGCTGCTTAGGGTGAAGGCGGGGTACACCCTGGACAAGTCGCCAGTTCATCGCAGGGCCGGAAATGTCATTTCAAATGGGAAAAATAATATCAGTGTAAAATGTTGATGTATTTGCGTTTATGAAAATGACGGGATTACATGAGCGACAAACACTTTATCCAAGAGGACTTTGGAACCAGGCTGGTGCTCTGGGGGTTTGTTCTGTAAACTGAGTTTGTACGTGTTGAAGGTCAAACACTGGTCGTTTGACCTTCACTTATTCTCTGCTGTCGGAGAGACACACATGCAGGCCCAGCCTCTGCAGTACTGGTACTCATATTAGTACTAGTCCTAGTCCTAGTACTAGTACTAATAGTGCTTCGGACTAATCCCAAACATGAAGCCCAAAATGCAAGGCTGAGAGGTCAGAAAACTCTCCTGAAAATGAATCCAAGATCAACATAAAAAACTAAAGCTTCAACTTATTCCTAATCCTTTCAGCAGGTGGTTGATTCTTAAATACTAAATGCAAGATAATTCAGTCCTTGGATCCATGTCCAGCGGTGCAGTAGAACCGCCTCTGGTTCCATGTGATACAGGAGCATCAGTGCGGTCGTACGTGTGGAACGTGTCCATTGCCACGAAACAGCCCAAATAATGGACTCAGCAGGAGGTCAGTGTGTTTGACACATGCAGCTCATTCATTGAATTAACAAATGAGCTAAAACACAAGCGCAATAATGGGACTGAATTTTCATTAAAAGATAACACATTCAGGCCAATTCAGTTTTTACAGTTTTTTTTATTTGCGTATTCATAAATTCTGGGCACGAGCGCATGAACCTCAACCTTTGTTAATATGAATATATTGTGTGGTATTTGCATAATCCACTTCATAATCCACCGCAGCACTCGGCGCTAACAAAAGATAAGGAGGGGTAGCCAGTGTTTCTCCTGGGAATGCAACACAGATAAATGGAGGAAAAGAGACCTACATTCTGCTCCTATTAGGAGATAAAAAAGAGGAAGGCTTTGCAAAGTTTGGGCTTTCCAGTGCATTTAGACACAGATGGTGGTGGAATATCAATCTTCCTCCAGTTGGTTTGTATTTATTCCACATGTGCATGTGTTATTTATGAATGTGCTGCTGAAGGATGATGTGATGAACCTGCTGAAAACTGGTCAACGGCAGAAAAGAAGAGGAAGAATAGAGCAACCAATGAGCAGAAAGAAAATAGGAAGTGGTTCTGAACATGTGTGTGTGTGTTTGAGACAGTTCCATCACAGGACCATTGGCTGCATCTGTGTTGGACCAAAATAAAACAAACAGGATTTTTTACCATGTATCGGGGAGGTGGGGGGTGAAAACCTAGCCCTAACGAACCCGAACCCAAACTAACTACAGTTCAACAGAAGGTGCACGCTTCAGAGCTTTCAGGTAATTTCACACACCAGTTTTAAAGTCTCACCTATCATTGTTGAAGCGGCGGTCTGCCAGGGACCACCCAGGCTGTTAAAAAACGGAGGGTCACTTCCAGGTTGGAGATGCAGGAAAAATCTCCCATGATCTGGCATCACATGATGCCCAATAATCTACTGATTTTGTTTGTTCCTCTACAGGGCAGGTCGGTCTGAGTACCAATTCCAAACCAAGCTACAGCAAAGCCAGTGGAAGCTGATCCAGGAGGAGGTTTCTGCAGAGGTGGAAGAAGCGTGCCTCAGCAGGATGGTGGACTAAGTGGGAGCACACAGCTGGCCATAAGAATACCTGGGCAGAGCTCTGGAAGATGGATTAACATTTTTTCAGGTTCTTAGTCCAGTCAGTGTCTGATGTCCTCCTGCGAACCTCTTCTCCTGGGGCCTAGTGGACGCACCCTAGAGCACATCCTTAGCTGCTGCTCAAAAACCTCGGGAGATGGCCAATATCGTAGGCGTCATGACCAGGTGCTGCAGGCCATAGCAGACATCATCTGCACTGGCATTAACAACAGCAAGCAGCATCCACCTTCCGAGAGTACCATCACTTTTGTTCGAGCAGGCAAGAAGCCCCAGCCCTCAAAGAAGACCCAGGGGGCCTGTTAGCAACAGCAAGGGACTGGCAACTACTGGTCAACCTTGGGAGGCAGTTGAAATTCCCAGACATCATCTTAGTAACATCACTCTGGCCGGACATGGTCTTGATGTTCAGGGCAAGCAAGAAGGTAGTGCTACTGGAGTTGTCTGTGCTCTGGGAAGATCAGATGAAGGAAGCACAAAAGTGGAAGAAGGCCAAGTATGTTGTCCTGGTAGCCAAGTGTTGAAAGAAGGGGTGGAGGACTCACTGCGAGCCTGTGGTGGCTATAAAATTTTTATAGCCACCACAAGCCCATTGAAGTGGGTTGCAGGGGCTTCACAGACCAGCCTCTGCATTGAGTTCTGGGACTCCTAGGGATCTGCAGACACCACAGACAACGATCCATGAAGGACATCATGGGAGCGTCAGAAAAAGCTTCATGCTGACTCTGGTTTGGGGGGGGGGGGGGGGGGGGGGTTT
>JAQQZY010000020.1:28682344-28694488 GCA_030068375.1 Ostorhinchus rueppellii
AGCAGCAAGATTTTAAACTCAATTCTTTGAGAAACTGGAAGCCAGTGCAGGGATCTAAGCACTGGAGTGATGTGCTCCAGTGATGTATGCCTTGCCTGCCAGCATCTTACACCCTGATGTGCTGGACTGTCAGGGGCCTCTCTACACAGCCTACACGTGGGGTCTTGTCTGGTGTGGTAGATCCTGGCCTCTATTATATATATATATATATATGGACAAAAATGCCACATGTAGACCACCAAAGGTACAGACTGGCTTCATGAAAATGTTGCAAAACTTTAAACGCATCTACTGTATTTTAAGATAAATATCCCCCCTCATAAAGACAATACATATCATGGGACCACATAATAAGGCCTATGGTTTTATATTATGCTGGGTTCTTTATATCTTGGGTGCAAATCACACTCTTTATAATGATACTTTTTCTGATTGGGCTGCTTTCCATTCATCCACACAGCATGATGAAGGTAGGGAAATCACATGAAAGCAACACAAACCAACATGGAGTCCAGGGTTCTCCCCAGACGATGGAACAACGGCGCTGCGCCAGTATACTGCAAGCTCAGCACTGCTATACTCATTTTCAAATTTAGGATGTTTTTTTTTTTTTTTTGTCCTGATAATTTTGCTAAATCCGTTGGGTTTGCAGGTACGCACTCGATTTTCCATGTTGTTTTTCATTTGAAATCTCGCGGAGTTGCATCTATCGTGTGGTTTTAGCCTGAGACTTTCTTCCAGGGAGGGGGGTGCGCCAGGATACTATAATTTTCTGGAGAGAACCCTGGAGTCAATGTGACAGAAAGGAACTGTTGTCATAGAAAATGAAATCTAGACTATTATCATGCCATAGTATATTCCATTACAGTGACGAGAAGTGATGAAAAGACAGAATATTCTGGTTTCATCACCTACACCATCTAATCATGTGGAATGTACTTGGATTATCAACACATGACAACGGATTAAAATTGAGAATGAAATGGCAAAAATGAGCAAAAGTGCTGTTAAAATTCTAGGTTGTTATATCTTTTTTCACCATGAAACACAGATTATTTATTCCTGAACCCAATCTTATAATGGACTCTTAATGAAATAATGAAATCAGGGTATTTCAACTGAATAAGAATACATCGATTACCAAATTCTTGGCCAGTACTGATATTTGAAACTACAATTTGGCTGAGAGTCGATGTTCCTCCCAAGTTTGAAACACATTTGACAAAAACCTGCAATATAACGTCGCAGATAAACGTCTGCCACTGTCATCTGCACCGATACTGATGTAGATACTAACATATCAGCAAATATTGGCTGATACTGATGCATCCCTATAACTGAATATGATACAAACTGCTCTTTTATTTATTTATTTATTTATTTGTTTGTTGGTTGGTTGGTTGGTTGGTTGGTTGGTTGGTTGGTTTATTTATTTCTCAGAAGTTGATTACATTGAGAGAATACCATGATGGACATGTTGGGTGGATTCTTTTTAGGACTGACGGGATGATGTTTCAACATAAACCAAAAAAGCTGATAGATGATGAATCTTTAAATATCAGAGAAACAAAATAAAACACCATCAGAAATGAACTATTTCTGACTTTATCAGAAACCAGATCAACTCTTCAATTCAATATTTATGTCAAAGTAACAAACACTTAAACTGATCAATAACTGACAGCCTCTCAGTGCAAAACCTAAGTGATTCTGAATTATTTCGATTTTTTATAATCTATATATTACTTTCCCACAAAGTCTAGTTTTAACCATCATCCACTAGATTCAACTGATTCAGATTGGAGTTGCAAAAACGTCCAACTGGCACTGATTGATCAATGATCATTAATATATGTGCAGTGACATAAACAACGACAGTATGGGCTTATATGAGTCAAAGTAGACTGAGACTCATTTCTTTCTTCATGACCAAATGCAATTCATGGTTGTGGGCTAATCATTTCATATTCAAATTTGCAGATTAACCCATAAAGACCCAAACATCCATCATCATCCAAAACTATCTACTGATTTAAAATGTTCAATACCTGTTAATTCACTCACTCTAACAATACATGTAAATAAATGGTGTAAAATACAGTTTGTTGTTTTGTCATGGTCATCAGATATGACCCATTTGGATGTTCAGAGGCTCCGTAGTTACCATGGAAACGCATCATCTTCTACAACACTGATTCACCAGTAAAACCCACAGATTTTGATAAATGACAGTGGATGCACTGGAAAAAATCTAAATCTTACCAAGTGTGTTTTTCTCATTTCTAGTCCAAATATCTCGTCACACTTAAAATAAGACAGAATCACCCCAAGAGTCAATTTTCAGTCAGATATAAGAAGTGATTTATAGACAATTGTTCTGGAAAATGTTATTTCAAGAAATCATTGGCAGATTTTTTTTTCTTTATTTAAGCAAAAAAAAAAAAAAAGATATTTTGACTAGAAATGAGAAAAATACACTTAAGGCTTAGGTTTTTTTTTTTTTTTTGCAGTGTGGACACACTCGTTGTATGTTCAGTTAATGATATATTTTGCTGAAAAAGTCACTTTTTCTTCATTTTTCTCTGTTTCTGATAATAACCTGTGAATTTACTCTGAGATTTTATGAACATCTATTGTACATGATCAGTAAATTAAATATTTAAAAAATACTTTTTTTTTTTACCAAAGAAACACAAAATAGAAAGGATAATTTTACAATAAATGGTGGTAAATCCCTAAAGAAAGGTTAAATATAGAGAACAATTCATTTATAAACTGCCACAAAAGTAGCTCTGGGTCCTTATGGGTTAAAGATATGTGCATATGTCTGGATGCTGTCTTGATTATAATACATATTTTCTCCATATGTATTTAAACTACAATCTTAAGCAATGCGTTTCTTTTCCTTTAGTGTTACTCATCGTCATCTGCTATGAGCTGTTTCACATTCATAGGCATGTGTTCAGATGCTCATTTTATGCAAAGTGTAGCTGAATGTAGACAAACTGAATCATCGATTATCCAACCAAGGACCTCACACTCAAACCTTTATCGTCTCATTGTCTGTGCGGTGGAAGTGTTGATGAATCTCAGCCTACCTCCTCCCACTGGTGGATGTAACGGATGAGTCTGGACAGCCTCAACAGGCGGAGAAGACTGAGGATCTTAGTGAAGCGGACAATGCGGAGTGCCCGGGCGGTCTTGTACACCTCGGAGTCGATCCCTTTCTCTACGATGAGGAAGAAATAATCCACAGGTATGGAGGAGACAAAGTCAACCACAAACCAACTTTTCAGGTATTTCATCTTAATCTTCTTTGGGTCCAGGATGATCTCAGTGTTATCTTCAAACACGATCCCTGTCCTGAAGTTGAGCACCAGGTCCATGAGGAAGAAGGTGTCGGAGACAACATTGAAGATGATCCAGGGAGTAGTGGTCTCATCCTTAAAGAAAGTGATGCCCACTGGGATGATGATCAAATTGCCCACCATGAACATCAACATGGTAAAGTCCCAGTAGAACCTGCCAGGGTGGAACAGGAGGGAACAAGGAAAAAAAACCAAAATTAAGACAATCCCTCATAGAAGATTTTAAGATTTATGATCACTTTATTGTCATTGGACATATTTCAGGGCAACTGAATTTACTTCCAGTTACAACAGACTGAGATTACATTAGACACAGGACAAACATGGGAAAACAGATAAAGTTTTACTGACGAATCATGAATGAAAATGCGCTCCGTGTTTGCAGAATGAAGGACAAAAATGGAACATTAGGATGTGAGGAGCGAAAAAAAAAAAAAAGAAATATCATCCTGTAGTCGAAAAACTGTGGAAGCCCATTGCCACCAGTGAAAAAAAAAGAGATATAAAAAGTCATGATTACGAGAAAGAAAATGTGCATGTGCTTCAGTTGTACCGACAGAGAAACAGTTCCATGAACGCCTCGCTGCACAAATGACACTATCCTGTGTTTGAAAGGTTGCCATTACAAGTGACTTCAGGAGCGCATGATATAGCTTTGCAACAATGAACTGATTTAATATTTCAAAGCTATATCATGCACTCATGAAGGCACTTGTAATAACAACCTTTCAAACACAGGATAGCGTCATTTGTGTAGCTCCACCAGCGAGGCGTTCATGGACCCATTTCTGTCGATACAACTGAAGCGCACTCGCATTTTCTTTCATATAATTATGACTTTGTATATCGTAATTATGACTTTTTATCTCATAATTCTGACTTTTTATCTTGTCATTATCATCTTTTTTTTTTTTCCACTGGCAGAAATGGGCCTCCATAAAAACTCTGCAGGGTGTTATTTGTGGAAAACAAAAACACACATATGCCTCCACACGAAGCCCAAAAAGACAACAATTTAAACACGGGACCAAACGCACATGTGGGTAGTGGGGGTAGGGGCCTCTGGTAAATGTACCAGTACACAGAAACAAGCAACTGCAGCATACTGTAAACTGAAATGTCAGTCACTTTATACACTACTATGGACTATAATATGATAGAGCAAAGTAAAAAAAACCCACTCCAGTCTAGTGTCTATGAAGCAAACCTCTGATTCTGACTAATAGAATAATAATGAACTATCTCATAGTGCAGGTGACAAGTCAAAGATGTTAATGCTTCATGAGAGTCTGTGTCAGGAATCAATGTATACCAAGGGAAGACATCCCAGCTATAGTGTTTAGTAAAATTGCAATCCCATAAAGACCCAAACATCCACTTTTAACCTAAACCATCTACTGATCTAAACTGGTTAATCCCTGTTGATCCACTAATCCTATCAATGTAAAATGCAGTTTTTCATCTTTTCATGGGCATCAGATATGACGCATTTGGACATTCAGAGGCTCTGTAGTTACCACAGAAACACAGTCATCTTCTACAACATTGATTCACCAGTAAAACCATGGAGTTGGATCAATGACAGTGGATGGACACACTGGGTTTATGATCTTTTAATGACAGATATGACTGAAAAATACACTTTTTCTTCCATTTTCTCTGCTTCTGATATAATAACCCTTAACTTTTTTCTGAGCTTTTATCAATGTCTACATCAGGGGTGTCAAACTTATTTTAGTTCAGGGATCGTATTCAGCCCAATGTGACCTGAAATGGGCCAGACCAGGAAATTCACTCATTCATTCATTTTCTGATCCCGTTTTATCTTCACTATAGGGTCACGGGGAGACCAGTAAAACTCTATACATAATAACCTTTGCATAATAATCCAAATTTTTCACTGTATTTTAGTGTGAAAATATGAATAACCTGAACTGCCATGTACAATATGACATTTCTTAAGAAAAATAAGTAAAGTTTCAACAACATTATGTCTCAGCTCATTAACACAATGTACAGATCAATTTAATCTATTGTATATTTTGGTAAAATTTGACTTTTTTGTCTTAAAAATGTTCAAGTCGTTCATAATTGTTCAGGATATTCACATTTTTTTGTGACAATAGTTTCTAAATGTAAATATTTTCATAATGTAATTTGGCAATCTTGACAAATTGTAATATCTAACCTATGTGTCATTTTTTAAAATTTTGTAAATTCATCCTGTGGGCCGAGTTGGAACCTTTGGCGGGCCGGTTTTGGCCCCCGGGCCGTATGTTTGACACCCCTGATCTACATGATAAGTTAATTAAATATTGTAAATACTTAATGTTTTCACTGGAAAACTGCCAAATACGGGGGATTATTTTGTTATAAAATGTGATAAATCACTTTTGGAAATGTTAAATATAGAGAAAAATCATTTGGGAATTGACACAAAATTAGCACGGGTACTTGCATTATCTATAGCATTAGTGATGTTATGACCAATTGAATGGCAATACAGTTAAATTTACACAAAAATAATGAGAAAAATCACCGCAAATGTGCGCGGAATCATGTGTCATTCCACCAGGTTAGTGTTAAAATGCTGTGTATTGAATAGACCTTTAACAACAACCAGTGCAATAAAAGTGTTAAGTGTGGAATTGTAACCATGGTGTCATATGTTATATATGAGTTGTTGCTGCAGTTCAGTGAAGTGAAATTGAGATAAATATGTGTAAGGTTAAAGGTAAAGCAAAGGCGCGTTCTTGTCGTAGAAACGCTCCTGTTGTTGCGCAAAAATATTAGTCACCATCCCGCTTAAATTTACAAAACCGTTTTTCCTCAGTAATAATTTCTGTAATATTCAGTCGAAGCCAGTCATGGGTTCAAATCGTGCGTCTTTTATCTGCAGACAGGTCCAGTTTTACGCATTAAATAATCCGGTGAACTGTCCTTGGTGCTGAAACGTCCGAACGCAACTTCCTCAACTTTACATCAAGTTTATCTTTAAGACAAATTATATCAAATGAAACCATGCAGACAGGGCTTTCTTGTAGCAAAAGCATAAATTATATTGTAATTACTGTAACGTATTAACTATTATTATTTTAAGGTTCTCCCAAATGTCCAAATGGTCTAAGACGCATCCACAAAACGCAGAAAACCTACGAGCAGAGGGTTGATATTTATATTAGTCTGCATGAACAACTTAAATGTTAGAGCTGATCTATGTGAAACGGGGTTATTCTGTATATGTATGCTCTGTAGTTTTACTCTATGGGTGGAAATCTCAACTAAACTTTTCCCCAGATAATTTGAACTGCGACAAAACAGATGCGTAAAACAGCTGTATGGGATGCAGGAAAACCTCTCTCACGTCTATTCACGTCTATTTATTTCAACTCTATATTTCTACATCTTTTAAAGTTGTTTTGTATAGAGTTGTTTTACAAGAGGATGCGTAAAAGTCATCCATGACGCATGGGCCTCCTGTGGTTTGGATAATTCTGCTGTAGTTTAACCCATACCTGAAGTCGCTGTATGGGTGGATAATCCAATTACCCGCTGACTTTACGCGCTCTTGTTCTTTCTCCACTGCCTTCTGACTGCCAAACATGCGCAGGGAGAACTTGTTAACTCCAGGCTGAAGCATGGAGCTGAACTGCCGCTGCATGTAGGTCTGATTCCCCCTGGAGTCCCCATCGTCCGGGACTATCTGAGTGCCGTCCTCAGATTTGGTGAAAGTGACTGAATTTCCGGACTGCTGACTGGGAGTCTGTCCTTTACTAGCCGGAGGATTGGAGAAGGAAACTCTGGACTCCTTTTTGTCCATCGCTGCCACAGTCTTGACCTCGGCCCCCGGCCCCTGTGTCAGGGACCCCGCAGAAGTGACAGAGCCGTCCATGCTCGCAGCCTGACCCTTGCCGTCTCCAGCGGCTCCTAGTCCATCTGCCTGCTTCTCCTGCTTGGAGATGAGAGAGGAGAGGCTCCCTGAACTGGTCGGGTCCCTTCTACAATCTCCGTTTTTGCTGCATATCATACCGATGGCTTCTTCGCCTTTCACGCCTGCCTCTGTCACTGTGTCCCCGCCACGCGTGTGCTTTGACTCGGAGCCTCCAAGGCTGCCAGGAGCATCCCTCTGGCGTGACAGAGCAGACACTGTGCTGCCAGTGCCACTGAAAGGTGCGGAGTCCTCGTCTTGCAAGAGCCAGAGCTCATTGTTGTTGGAGTTTTTGCGCGCAATGGACGCGGCTCCGCCTCCTGGCGTAAATTTCTTCATCTTGGTCCCTCCACCGCTCCCATCCTCGCATCCAGTCAGACTGGCTCCTGGAAGTGGTCGAGGAGGCTGCTGGGATTTGAGCTCCTCCTCGCCGTCCTCCGCCTCGTCCATATCGAGCAGACAAACACGGACAGCAGCCACTCCCGGGTACCTTGAAGGTGTCGAGAATGGGCGTCGGCAGAAGTGAGGAGTTCAAAGCAGCCCCAGCTCCCTGCTCTCCATCCACTCCACTTTAGGAGATCAGCACCGGTGGCGTTGCTATGGCTGCAACCTGGCTGATGTTACCGTGTGTTTGTATGTGAAAGACAGAGATAGAGGGGGGAGGCAGCATTATCTCTGGGCTAAAACCACCTACAGGTGGCTTTGGTCAATATTATAGAAGTAGACAGCACGTGCAGAGGGGCTCCACCAGGACACGCCCAGCCCGGAGGTGTGGATGTACCTGTATAATATATACACAAATAGACCTGTGTAATGAACTCTAACATGATCTATGACAGAGACAACCACCAGGCTCCCATCCACACAACTACAGTCTCAGAAGAAATGATAGGACCATTAAAGTCATGAAAAACAATGGTTATGTAATCCAGTCCTAACTCCTGTGTGTATCATGTGACTCAGACAGAAAAGAAAACATGAAATGCCTAAAAGCACTGTTTTTGTCAGTACAGTGTCATAGATATTGATGTAAGAACTGAAGTGATTTTGGTTTTTATCAAGAAAACATGGAAAATGAATGGATATCAGCTCTGAAATTAAACTACTATGAGCTATTTTTTTGTTATTATATTTGTCCAAACAAATGTACCTTTCGTTGTACCAGGCATTAAAATGAACAAGAAATTGAAGAAAACAAGGGTGGTCTAATAATTTTTTCCGTGACTGTATAGATCAAAACGGTTCATCAGCTCTAAATGTCTGCTGGAATCCTCCAGTAATAACTGCCTCAGTTCTTACCTCTGTCTTGTTTACCAGTAGAACAGGCCTGTACTAACAGAGAGCCTGTTGCTTCAACTTTTAACAGCCCTCCTACATTAGGGGTCATTAAATGGATAAATGGCTCCCCCTTGTGGAAAAAGGCCGTCACCGTCTCAGGCATCTATTTTGTGACCCCCACCAAAAACCTCAAATGATACACTGCCCGGCCAAAACAAAAGTCACACATGCAATATTTAACTGCACCACCTTTGGTGTGGATTCCAGGAGGCGTTCACTGACACAACTTTTTTTTTTTTTTACCACATGATGCTTATGTAGTGTCACTATAAAGTTCATAGTATTTTTTCATCTATAGTTGCATTAATTTCTGATTATTGATGATGTAGAATCAGGTCGGTGCATCACGTCTTCATCACATCCTGAATCAGAGTCTGGACTTCCTGTTGGCTAATCCATGTGTGTTAATGATGTCTGATTGTCCCTGAACCATTCTGTCACATACCTGATGATCCTGATCAGTCCTGGCATTGTCCAATCTGTTTGACATTAGACATGAGAGGACACTCACTACAGTTAGAGTTCAATAACCTGTTCCAGCTCAAACATTCTTAACCACTGCAGGATTTACCCATGGAAGGATCTGAAGTATTGGCCGAGTTAAATCCATTGAACGTCTCCTGGAATCAAAACCAAATCCTGCATGTGCGACTTTTTTTTTTTTGGCCAGGCAGTGTATTTAGTCATGGAAAAAAAAATATTAGACCACCCTTGTTTTCTTCAATTTCTTGTTCATTTTAATGCCTGGTGCAACTAAAGGTCCATTTGTTTGAACAAATATAACAAAAATAGCTCAGTTTAATTTCAGAGTTGATATCTATCCATTTTTTTTTGTGTTTTCTTGATGAAACCAAAATCATTTCAGTTCTTACATCAATGTCTATGGCAGTGTACTGACAAAAATGGTGCTTTGAACCATTTCATGTTTTCCTTTCTATTTTTTGTCAGTACAATGCCATAGATATTGATTTAAGAACTGAAATGATTTGGGTTTCTATCAAGAAAACATAAAAAAAAATGGATATCACCTCTGAAATTAAACTCTTAAGATTCATTTTTGTTATGACATCTGTCCAAACAAATGTACCTTTAATTGTACCAGCCATTAAAACCATTAAAAGTCAAAAAACAATGCTCGTATAACCATTGTTTTTGACATTTGATTGTCTAATATTTTTTTCATTGCTTTCTATTCTAAACATTACGGGGCTGGTTTATTTTGTTGAACCACATTATTCCACTGCAGTTTCTTAGGGAGACATTGTAAGATTCCTGAACACACAGATAATAAATGTGTTATTATACAGTATGTCCAGTCCTCCTGGCTCCGATAAATAAAGGAGTTGATAAATTACGCTGTCCAAGTTCCATTTATTACAGGAATGTTGTGGAGATTATGTTGTTGAGCAAGACAGGTTGAAAATGACTGGTCCAGCTGTGTATGGAATAAATCATTTACAACTCTTAGACTTCCAGATAAAGCTGTGCTAATATTTTAATCCTAGCTATAAAGTTGAGGCGAACACATCCATAAAAGGCACAGTGCTACTTTGAGTCACAGTTCTTACAGATCCTCGGTGTCATCTGCACAGACCAGGATAGGAAACAACTGCTCATCTTAACCATCTCTAGAATTTATGGAAGCTTTTTGCAGAACGTAAGACTAAATTTTGTTTCACTGTACAAAGGTATTTTGACAATAAACCTTATTCTGCATCTATTCGAAAGAACGCTGAACAACAAACAGTGTAAAATTCAATACCTTTATTCAGTCTGTGCAAGTTGTACAACTGATGGTTTTCCGGAGTCCTTTTGGAAGATACAACAATTTACACAAATCTGGTCAGGTCTTTTTATTCGTGTAACTCTGTAATGGTAACATCCAATCACAACACTACTCAGGTTAAATGGAACATATGGCTTCTGAATCATCTACACAGTGTACAGAGACAAAGCTCCAACAATCACACACAAATGTTGCATCTCAGACCATTAGGTGATCAAGAAAAATAACATTAACCTTCTTTTTAAGTTAAAGTGTAGCCTTAGATTTTAACATCAGTGCGTAGTATTTAGATTGCCTTCAACAAAGGCAAAAGATTTATGTCTTTTGCACTTGGTCCTTAACAATAGCGGAGCTGAGAAAGTGACAAGAAAAACATGATTTTTTTAAAAAACAAAAAGGAAATAAAAGCATGATTCACAGAGCAAAAGAAAATACTGCTTAGCTCCTAAAACAGGTTATTTCTTATGGCAAAAAAAACATTGCAGACATCTATCTTCAGCCACTTGCATTCAATATTAGTGTCAAAATGGCGTTAACAGGTAACAAAATGAAAAAAAGAAAAACACAGACAAGAGAAATGGTGCGGATAAGGCCAAGTATAAAACTCTGCTGATGTAGGTCTGTGTAGGTGTAGGAACAGATCAAGAAGTGCGATTAAAATGCACTTGTCGTTTCAGGATGGCAGTGATGCATCAGGTCTGAAAGAGGCTTCAGATCCTGTAAAGACCGACTTGTGCTGCTTTACAAGTAGCTGTGCCAGATTTACGAATATTAACGCAAAGTCTAACAGGTGTGAGGTCAGTGTAGGACGCATCAGCATTGACAGGGAAAAAAAAAATAAAAAATTAAAAAACTATGCATTCTCCACATGAACATTCTAATGATTTCACAACGAACACACATTTTGCAAGAACATCAGTTAAACTCATGCAATATTTGCCCCATGGCCTCAAGCTGAAAGAAATTCACACTATGTCCTCTGGCTGCACAATGTGGAGAAGATTATAGAAGAAAACAAAGCAAGAGGAATTTTTTTTTTTCTCCATCAGATTCTTTAAAACATTAACACCCAAGCACAAAAAAGGTATTTAAAATTGCAGGGTGCACAATATTATGTGCCACACAGATGAATCCTAGACTGGCATCCAGACATCCACCTATGGGAGAAAAAAAAAAACAAAAAACAAAAAAAAAAAAAACAAAAACACAGCAGTGAGGAACATTTTTATCCAAATACTTGAAATCCCACAGTTCTCCCTCTGATATACACACCTCTTCCAGTGTCTAGTTGGAGTTCCTTTGCCTCACGTTCTTGTCTTTGTGGTTTGCATTAGAATTGCTCTTCCTGAAACACATTACGGAGGAAACATGTTTGCAAAAAGACAAAACCCAAAGTAACAAATACAGTGAATTAGGGATGCACAATATATCACAAAAATATCGTTATCATGATAATGGAGTGTGCAATATTCATATCAAAGACGTGCAATAATTTATTATTTTATTTGTATTAACTTTCTGTTTTCCACTCCATGGGGTACCACAGTGGTTTTCTCTGTTACTCTAACATGATAGTTTTTCTAACAAAAAAAAAACCCTGAAATAATGCTACTGCTGCTGGTTGAATGACAGTTTACATGTTTTTAATGTTGAACAGATGTGAATATTTTCAGAACACAACTTTGTCCAAGGCCTGAACACTTGTATTTCCAGATGTGATTTTT